>JAOXJM010000014.1:3171199-3191398 GCA_026413425.1 Tringa solitaria | reverse complement strand
CTCCATGGGGCTGGGGATGGGAGGTGGTGGTGCTTGCAGGGGATTCCAGTCCCTGGCAGCAATAGGGGCTGCAGGGAAGCGAGGGAACTTCCTCGCAGGGGCTGTGGCTGCTCCTGGCGCTAAGACTGTTCCTGGCGCAGCCGTGCAAGCTCTGCTCCTGGGCTCGGTGCATGAACTGCGGTCCCCTGCCCCCTTTGCCCGAGCTGTGACCAGCCCCAGGGGTTCCTGTCCACTGCCTGGGGCAGGAGGGCAGAGCAGGGTTATCTGAGGGTGAAGGAGCCCACAACTTTTTGCTCAGCCTCCCCACTTGAGTGAAGGTGAAAGCCGCTGCTCGGCAGAGGTGCGGGTTGGAGGGTGGATAATTGATCATTGTAACCGGAGGTGGGTGACCTTGCGGGGACGGGCTGTGCTCTGAAGGCAGCTTCCACCCCATTACATGCTGATTTCTGTACAAGATGCAGAGTCCCCTGTGAGAGATTAAGCCTTTCTTGTCTGCCCCTCCCCAGATGTGTGCAGCAGATGAAGAGTGACGGCTTCCACGTGGATGAGCTTTTCCAAAAGTGCCTGTTTGAGGAAGATGAGAAGGAGGAGGTGCTGAGGGCCATCAGGATCCTCCATCCCAACTACCAGCTGCCTCCTCCACCCAAGCGCCAGACCTGCAAGTCTTCTCTGCTCCAGGACTTCTACTCTGAAGTAAGCCACGGAGCTCAGGGATGTCTCTCAGCTTGAGGGGGGGCTGGAGCTGGCCAGATGGTCTTCACAGGTGTCTTCAGGTCCAGCCCAGGACTGTAATATGGGAAGAACTTTTTAGCCCCATCTCTGCTCAATAGCCCAGATGAATCATCAAATTGCTAACAGCCTTACAGAGGAGCAGAGAAACCGAGGGCTGGCAGGGGGGCTGGAGGTGACCTTCAGACACTGGAGGGGGTGCTCAGGAGGATGCTTGACCACGACTTAGAGAAACCTGTGGAGGGGCCTGTTACTGCAGACTCCCTGGGGTTTGCCAGCCAGAGGACATCAGACCTCTGGACTCAGAAGTCCAAGAAAGGTGCCTTCATCAGGGTCTCGTATACTATGCTTCTCGTGGGGAAGCTGGGAGAACAAGCATCTCTTCTCTTCTGCTGGCTTTTGGCATTTACTGCCTCATTTCTGTTGCAGGAGAAGATGGTGTCGTACCCCAAGCTGGATTTCTCCGTGCAGGAGTTGCAGGAATGCTTTCAGCAGCAGCTGGAGATGGAGCTGGACAACACCATAACCATCGAGTCAGTGGAGGCCACCAGACCTCTGACGCCGGAGGCCATTAAAGCGGTAAAGCTCAGGGTGTCTGGGGGCTGAGTGTCTGGAGGGGAGGGGACAGTTCCACCCTCAGGACCTGTGGGAGAGACGCAGGGGTCGGTGGCATAAAGAGGGGGGCAGCTTTTTGGTGACACACTGCAGCTTTACAGTCTTGCTTCCGTTTCTGCACAGCGCAAGCTGCTGGGCACCCTTCGCTCCCGGTGGCACGACTCCATCCTCCAGGCCCTGCAGAAGTCGAAGAACAACATGTCTAAGATCAAGACGGTGTCAGGGTACAACACTCTCTATCCCTACCTGTGCCTGCTGCCGGATGAGGAGTACGTGGCCATCATGCTACAGGTAGGACCCTGCCCTGCCCCCGCAGAGCCACGGGAACGGGGCTTCCCCTGGGGCCATGGGGCTGCCACAAAGCACCGATGTCCTGCTTGGCCCACTAGAATTGGAACACAAGCCTCAGAGCTTGCCCAGGATTTTAGGCACAGGTTCTGTCTGCTGCCTGTGCTGAGCAGCCAGAGCAGCCCCCGCTCTGTCCTGGCCGTGTTTCCTTCCTCATCATCTGCTCAGCATCTCGGGAATCAGCACCTTTCTACACTCCTTGCACAGGGGCTTTAACTCCTGCTTTGTCTCTCTGCTCCGTCTTTCTGTTCCTCCCTCCTTAAGACCCACTTTGCCTTCCCCTTTCTCAGATCCTCAGCACCCTCTCTCCACAAGGAGAATCTCTGGCTGTCCTGGCCAGGGAGCTGGGCTCCAAAGTCTACAACAGATATGTCACCCAGAGGAAGCTGCACAGTGGCCAGCTGGAGAAGGTGCAGGAGGTCTATAAGGACTACATCCACCTGCTGGCAAAGGATGGCCGGGTAGGAAGCACCTGGGAGAGGGGGTCCTGGGGGCTGTGGGTTATGGAGCAGCAGAGCGGAGACAGGGCAAGGTGGTTTGTCCACCTCCTCACAAAAGTACAAGGTCCAGGGTCTGGGAATCTGCTGCTGCCAGGGCCACCCAGAACCACCAGTAAGGCCCCATCTAGCACTGGGCAGGCAGATTCTGGCATAGCAGGGGGTATTTTTGAGACCAAGGGTTTTAAATCATCAGATCTGATCCCCTGGAGCCGGGCATCCTGCGCAGGAGAGCTCTGGGGCTCAGGGAGGGTGCGCTCTGCAGGCCAGGAGGGGAGAAGGGGCCAAGGCCACAGGTCTGGGCAGCTCGAGGGACAGATGAGAGCCATGTGGCACAGCCAGGAAGGTGGATTTGCAGTTTGGGATGGTTTGGGTCAGGATGGTGTGGGGACAAGGTGTTAGCACAGGGATGTGGCAAGAGAAAGGGCTTTGCAGCACCACTGTCCTGCCCTGCAGCAGAAGCGGGGTTTGCCCCAGCAGTGTCAGCTGCCCTTCCCCAAACACCCCTGTCAGGGAGGACCTGGCAGGCACATGGAGACAGGAGAATCCTTCTCAGAGCCCTGTTCCAGGGACATAGATCCCACCCAGCAAACCTGCTGGCAGCAGCATGGCTGGTCCCTCCAGCTGACCCAATTTTCTCCTTCCTCCTCCCAGCCTGACAAGTACTTGCCACGGGAATACTGGGAGAAGCTGGTGGCAGAAGCTGGCTTTGGGCCGTCCCTGAACCTGAAGCACTGCAGCTGGCCCTACACGCTGATCATGCGCCTGGGCATGCACATGCTGGAGCTGCTGGTGCAGACTGTCAAGGTGCCCAGGAATATCCTCAATCCCCGCCTGGAGCCCAAGCTTATCCCTGTCCTCTACCACATCTACTCCTTCCGCAGCAGCTGGCAGGTGAGCCGTGTCCTGGGCACTCTGGGCAGGTTGCCTCTTCATCTCCATCACCTTCTCCCTCCCTGCTGCCTTTCCTGCTCAGGGACACTTAGAGGAGCCTCTGATTCTGTGGGGAAGGTGTCAGCGCCTCGCGTGATCGTTATGTTAACGGCTGATTGAGCACACGCTCTTCCAGACTCCAGCTCTAATCCTCTGCCTTCACCTCTCTGATTCTCCTCTCTAGGTCGGGCTGATAAAGCCCCATCCCATTTTCTCCCAGATCATGTCAGACGCTGCAGAGACCCTGCTGACCTTTAACTCCTCCGCCATACCTATGCTGTGCCCCCCGGTGCCCTGGACCTCCCCCCACTTTGGTGCCTTTGTCCTGAACGACACCAAGTTGATGCGGTTTGTGGACGGGGCCGTCCAGCACCAGCTGCTGCTGGAGCAGTGTCCCCCGGTGAACCTCTACCCCGTGCTGGATGCCCTGAACCAGCTGGGCAACTGCGCCTGGAAGATTAACCAGCCGGTGCTGGATATCATCATATCCATCTTCAATGACAAAGGCAACGAGAAGCTGGACATCCCACCGCCCATCTCGGAGGCCCCCAGGCCTCCTGCCGCTTCCGGCAGCTCCTCGACCTGGAACAAGTCCCAGAAGCACGAGCTGTTGCTGTGCAAGAAGAAGGCAGCTGAAATGCACAGCTTGCGCATGGACGCGCTCTACAAGCTGTCCATCGCCAACTACGTCAGGGACAAGGTGTTCTGGTTTCCTCACAACATGGACTTCCGAGGCAGGACTTATCCCTGCCCGCCTTATTTCAACCACCTCGGTAACGATGTCACCCGAGCCATCCTGCTCTTTGCGGAGGGGAGGCCGCTGGGGCCCAAGGGCCTCGACTGGCTGAAGATCCACCTCATTAATCTCACGGGGCTGAAAAAGAAGAACGCCTTGCAGGAGCGGCTGGAGTACGCCAACGAGATTATGGAGGAGATCCTGGACTCGGCCGACCGCCCACTGACGGTGGGTGGGGGGCGGCTGCGGGGCTCTGCTCACACTTGGGGTGGAGGGTGGGGACCCCAAATCAAGGGGGCTCTGGGAGCCTGCAGCTGTGGGAGGTTCCTCCTCAGTGACCAAACTGAAGAGTGGGGAAGTTCAAAGTCCAAACAGGAATTTCAAAGGAAAAAAGGAATCAATGCCTGTAATTTCAGAGGAGACTTAACCATTCCTCTTATTTAGTGTGCTTCTAGGAAGTAAAATAAAATGGAAATCAGATCGATTTTGAAACAAAAACATTTTGAAAGAATGCTTTGAGAGGAAAAAGGGAAATAAGCTTTGCAGAGTTTCCTAAATAACATATTTCTATCTGAAAAGACGATGAAACATTAGGAAAATGGAATCATGGTGGGAGGAAGTGCCCAGTATATCCCGGGAGCGCAGGGACTCCTGCATTTGCTTTGGGGTGCCTTGGCCTGCTCCCACCATCCTGTGCTTTCCTGTTCCCAGGGCAGGAAGTGGTGGATGAACACCGATGAGCCCTGGCAAGCCTTGGCATGCTGCATGGAAATCGCCAAAGCCTCGCGGTCCCCGGATCCGGCAGCCTACGTCTCCCACTTCCCGGTTCACCAGGTGGGAGTCCCACGGACCCGCGTGTCCGGCTGAGCGGGGGGAGCAGGGCAGGGAGCTCTGGGCAGAAGCACCCAGGGTTCCAACGCCGCGTTTGCTACCCACGTGGCCAGGCTTTCTTAGGAGCAGGAGTGCAGGCTACAAGCATCCTGGCTTGACAACTCCAGTAATTGGCTGCTGCGCGCAGCCGTTAATGAGCCAGAACAGTTAAGTGCTGCTTTGCCTCTCCTGGCTGGAGCAGAGCCTGTCTGGGAGATGGCCGTCACTGCCCGCGGGGTGAGAGCTGGGCCAGTCCCACCTCCTCCAGCTGTGGGACCAGGGCTGGGAATCAGCCTGATCCGGCGGGGTGAGACGCGGGACGCAGTGCAGGTGGGATGTGGGACGGGTGGGACGTGGTGGCTTCTGCCCATCTGAAGTGCTTGGGCTGCGCTGAGGCTTCAGGGGCCTTTGCTCCACTCCTGTTCCAAAGCTGGAACCAAGCAGCTCCGCGGGGGCAGAAGATGGGAAGTCTGGTCCCCTAAAGACGGGCAGGGGGACAGAGCTGATGTGCAGCCACTCGGGTGCTGCTCTGAGGGTGTCTCTCCTCCCCGGCCACAGAGGGGCCGGGCAGTGGCTCCCGTTAGCCGGCTCTCAGCCCTCCTCCCCGCTGTGTCCCCACAGATCTGCAGCGCTCTCTGCAGCCGCTGCCCAGCCAGCTGTCTGTCTGCGCTGATAAATCCCCCTGCTGCATGGGAGACAGTGATTAATTGTTTTCCTGGTGAGAGGGGTTTGCTCATTTAGCTCGTTAGAAGATCAGATGGCCCTAATGAAGAGGGGGGGGAGAACAGGGGTGTATTCTGCCAGTAGCGATGGTCTGGAATATATATGAGACCATCTAAACTGATATTGTTATAACAACAAAAGATCAAGAGAGCAGCTGGGGGTGTGTGGAGGGTGCTGATAATGAAATTCAAGCAAGAACGACTTCTGGAGGGCACCCGAGTCTCTTTCCACCTGAGTCATCAGCCCTGGTTAATGGAGGCAGCTCCTGTGCCGTGGCCGGGCCCTGCCAGATCCCAGCTCTGCTCCTTCTGCACTGCGGGCGGTAGGGAGGAGGGAGAGCAGAGCAGAGGAGGGGTGATCCCCCGGGCCAGGCAAAGCCCAGGCATGGGAGGAGCAGGGATGGTCCAAAGCAGCAGCACATCTTCCCTGAGAAGCGCTTTTGCTGTTTGGAGAATGGCAGGACCTTCCCGTGCCATCGCTTGGGTCCTGCCGAGCTCCTCCAGGCTGACCTGGGTCCCAGAAGGGCTGCTGGGGCTGCTGCTGTGGCATCAGTCAGCGTGTCTCTGTGACTGGGAGAGGCTGGGTGGGAGCTGGGTTCCGCAGAAGGATGTTTTCATCGGCTGTGGAGCAGAGGCAGCACCACGGGCTGGAGCCCTGGAGCCGGCAGTGGCTTCCTGAGCGATCTGCGGCTTGGCCTGGCTCCGGTCCTGCTCCGGGGTGTGCTGAGCATGTTTTGACTGCCGGCTCTTGGGGCTTCTTTTAGCATCCCAGATAGATCTGTTGGTTTCCAACACTGATTTTCAGTGTTTCCACAGAGCTCTGGTGTCTGTGAAAAATTCATGGAGGGGGCAGTGTGATGTGAAGTTTTCTTTTTTTAAATAGCAGTTAGTGATGAGACCCAGGCAGGAGAACTGTCTAGAAGGAAAATGGAAACTGGTGTGGCCCCGGCCACTGCTGGGAGGTCAGCTCAAATCTGGCTGAAGAGACAGGGGAAAATGGCAATAACCTCCTGAGCCAGGTGTATCTGCTGTTGAGCATCGCTCCATCCACACACTAACCCCTTGTTTCCACCTTGCTCTTCCCGCTCACAGGATGGATCCTGCAATGGTCTGCAGCACTACGCGGCTCTTGGCCGGGACCTTATTGGTGCCATCTCTGTCAATCTGATGCCCTGCAGTGTCCCCCAGGATGTCTACAGTGCTGTGGCTCAGCAGGTGAGGCACAGTGGGGACACGGGGAGGTGTCCTCTTGGACCTGCTTCCGTCTCATCCCACTGTGTTGACAGGGTCACTCCAGCTCCCGAGGAGAAGGGCTGAGATAAGAGCAGCACGAGCTGGTCACAGGCAGAGTCTCTCCCTCCCTGAACGGGAACCGCTGCAGCAGCTGCAGTGGAATCTGGCTGGAGATCTGTCCTGATGGATGGAGCTATTAGAAATCCACTGGGATTTCTGCTGTCCTCACTTCTCCTGAATGGAGTCTGGGAGAAGCAGCATAGAGTGGTGGAAGAGGGCAGAGAGTGTTCCTCATCTTGTGGCCACAGCTGGCTGGCCTACAGGTTATGGGATTTTCTTCGTTTGAGCTGTGTAGGAGGAAAGGGAAGGAATTCAGCCCTTGGCACTGCTGCTAAGTCTTCGATTCTCTTGGCAAGATATTGATGTGTGAGGAGCCTGCTGAGCAGCGTGCTGAGATCTACCAAACTCAGTCACCTGGCATTGAACCCCTGGCACTCGGGGTGTTTTCTCCAGGCAGCATCGCACCAGGGCGGGAGGAGCGAGCAGAGGGGGCTTGGTTTGCTCAGAGCTATCACTGGGGTGGCAGAGGCTGGAGAACCCATGTCCTGAGCCACAGTCCTGGCGCTGTGTCCTTGTGATGTCCGGCATCACCGCACTGCCAAGTGACGCCGCTCTGCTGAGGCAGCAGCGGGAAGCTCTGCGGGCATCTTATCTGTGTGGTGCAGATGCCTCTTGATTCCTTCAGCAGACAGTCTCTATTAACCAGGGCTGGTGAAAATGGTCTGCAGGGTCTCTGGTGGGGGTTCAGGCCCCTCCCCGACTCTTCCCCCAGCCGTGGAGGTGGCCTGGGCCAGCGTAGCTCACAGTGGGGCTGACCTCCCGGCGCGCTCTCCTCCTCAGGTGGAGGAGTTTCGGAAGAAGGATGCTGAACAGGGAGTGAAGATCGCTCAGGTGCTGCAAGGCTTCATCAGCCGCAAGGTGGTGAAGCAGACCGTGATGACGGTGGTGTACGGTGTCACGCGCTACGGCGGGCGGCTGCAGATGGAGAAGCGTCTCAAGGAGATCGATGAGTTCCCTGAGGTAGCGTTCCTGCCCCGGCCTCCCCCGGCAGCGTTTTGCTCAGCTCTCAGTCCCCCCTGCGCCTGTCCTGCAGGTTTCCTTCCTGCCTCGCTCTCTCCTTTCCCCACCGAATCTCAGGGAGCAGAGGGACATGCAGGACTGAGCCCTCGTGCCTGTGCCGGGCTTGTCCTGCCTGCGGGAGAGCTGTCTGCCACCACTTGTGGGAAGGGAGGGATTCCTCAGGTGGGGCTGCTCCTCATCCTTCCTGCGCCCAGCTTGGTGGTGTGACAGCCTCGGCTGGTGTTTCAGATGCAAAATAAGGTTTGTGGCTGTGCCCTTCCTTCTGGAAGTGGCCCTTGTCTCTGGCAGAGCTCTTGGAGTCTTGCTCTTCCTGAGGCCTGTTTCTTCCTCTGTGACCCTGCCATGGGACAGCCCTTGCTGAGCGGGTGGTTTGCTGTGGCAGGTTGGTGCTGGGAGTTTTCTGCTGTGTGTTACCTTCCTGGGGCAGATGAGGCAGCAAGAGCCTCCCCTTTGTCCAGGGACATTACGCAGAGATCAGCCTGTCCCCGCAGAAGGAGCCGTCTGAAATGCTGATCTCAGTCTCCCTCCATCAGAGCCCACAGCCATCTGCAGCAGCTGAAGACAGCACAGTCTGTGGTGGAGGCAATTTTGAGGCCCCAGGGACGGGGAGATGCTCCTTTAGCTCACCCTCGGTCCCAGCACTTTGCTTCGTGTCTTTTGCTTCCCTGACCCCTCGTTCTGCCTCTGGTCTCTGCAGGAATACTTGTGGGAAGCATCTCACTACCTCGTAAAGCAGGTCTTCAATGGCATCAAGGAGATGTTCTCAGCCACGCGAGATATCCAGGTGAGGTTTCTGTTGCCTCTTACCTCTCTCTGTTCCCTGGCCCACCTGTACATGGACGAGGGAAGGGAGATGCTCCGTGGGGGACTGTCACAGTCGGTGGTGGGTGTCGGGCTCATCTGTGCTGGGAGTGGATGTGGGGGAGTGGATGGGGTCTCCCAAACTAACACCAGACGCTTCCTTCCCGCCTTCCCTCTGCTAAAGACCTGGCTGACGGAGAGCGCCAAGCTCATTGCGCAGTCGGGACAGACGGTGGAGTGGGTCACGCCGCTGGGTCTCCCCATCGTGCAGCCCTACTATCGGTCCAAGTCCACTGTGGTGAGTATCTGCTGCGTGGGGCTCAGCGACCGCTCCCTCTGCCGTGGTGGGGAGGAGGAGGAGGGCAGCCGGGCTGCCAGGCAGCAAGCTACAGCCCGGCAGGTTGGCATCACCTGCGGGTGAGCCTGCAGAGCAGGTCGGATCTGTGTGTGCAGGCACGTCCTCCAGCCTCGTCGCTCCCTGCGGAGACTGGAGTGTGTGGGTGGGCTCGTGAGGAAGCTCTGCGGCTCCCGTCCCACTCAGGCAGCTGGGGCACGGGCCCCTTCCCCACACCCAGGAGGCTTCCTCGGGGCTCGCGTGATTCAGTCTCGCTGCTCTCGCCTCCCACACGCTGCTGCACTGACTCACATCTCCCCAGCCTGTCGCGTCCTCGCAGCCGCTCACCTCCAGGAGCCCTTCTCGTAGCCCTCGCAGGGCTGAGCCAGCGCCTCACTGGGAAGGGGCGAAGGGTGTCTGCAGGCATCCTCGGGAGGGGGAGCGGGAAGGTGTCACCCAAGAGTGACAGCTGCCATGGTGGCTGGGATGCCCTGGAAAGGTCCCTGCCCAGGCCCCTGTTGCAGACAGGGACGTCCCCTCTCAGAAGGACGGGACGATGCTGAACGCCTTGTGCTGGCCGGGCAGCGCTGTGTGGCAGCTGATCCCCCTGCTCTCTCCCCACAGCTGAACTGCAGCATGCAGCACCTGACCGTGAAAAACTCCAACAGCAACCAGTAAGTGTGAAACTATGGTCTTTACTCAGCCCCTACTGTCCCCAGCCTGTGCTCTGGGGACAAAGTTCCATCAGTGGAACCCACCAATGTGCGCAAAGCTCTTGGTGTCCCCCCTGAGCTGCAGAACGGCAGCTGGAGGAAGGGCTCTGGGGTCCTCCAGAGCTGACCCACCGACCCCAGCTCTTAGCCGGTGCTGGCACTGTCATCTGTGGTCCTGGAAGGGTCCCAGCTCCTCCCATCTCCCCTTCTGTGCTACAGGAAGCCTGATACAGTGAAGCAGAAGAACGCTTTCCCCCCCAACTTCATCCACTCCCTGGACTCCACGCACATGATGCTCACAGCTCTGCACTGCCTCAGGTAGGGACTCTCAGGTTCTGCAGGCGCCGGGAGTCCCCCTCCTTGCCTGGTCCCTGGGTATCTCCCAGCCAGAAGGTGTGCATGGGGCAGGGAACCCTGCAGAGATGGGACTCCCAGCACCACTTCATGGCACCTTCTGCTGCTTCCCAGGCAGGGCCTGACTTTTGTCTCAGTCCACGATTGCTATTGGACTCACGCGCTCACCGTGGACGTCATGAACCAGGTAAAAGTGTCTTCCCGGGTCCCTTGTGAGCCGGGATCTTGCTGATCTGTCCTCTGGGCACTTGCCAGCCCTTGCCTCCCCTGGGCTTTGCTCCATGGGCTGATTTATTTACCCGGGCGAGGTGAACCTGGGATCCTTGCTGGCATTTGCAGCTGATTTCCTGGTGCCATAAACCCATCAAGGAGGGTATGAGGGACAATCTGTGCCCGTAAATCAGCGCTAAACACAGTGCCTACCAGAGCCAATGCCTCTCTGCAGCCCTGGCCTCTTTCCCTGCTCTGAGTGTTTGTTGTACCATAGACTGATACATAGGGGTCAGCTTCTGCTTCCCACCTCCCCTCACCCTTGTCCGGCAGCCTCTGCTTCCCACTCTTGCCTTCTGCTTCTCCTCCTCACCTCTGACCTGTCTTGGCTGAGAAGCACTGAGGGGAAGGAGGGGAAAACGTCTGTTTAACCTGCGACTCATCGTTGTTCCCTGGATCAGGTCTGTCGGCAGCAGTTTGTGGCTCTGCACAGTGAGAAGATCCTGCAGGATCTGTCCGAGTTCATGCTGGAGAAGTACTGCAGGTATTCCCACCCCTGTCACGCTCCTTCCTGCCTGCACCCACCCTTCTCCTGGGGCTGGACGTGCTTGGTGTGACAAACGAGGTGTCCGCATCCTTTTGCTGCAGAACTGAAGTAGGGTTTGGGGATGGAATCCCTTGGTGGGCCTGGGGTGAGCTATAGTGTCTGTGCCATGGGTTCCCCCCGTGAACGAGGGATGGGTGATGTGTTTTGAAGATCTGAAGGCTGTCGCAGCGTCCTCCACGGGGGAGCAGGGGAGGGTGTACCTTCTCCCACAGCTCCCATGCTGATTTGCTTTCCTTCTGGTTCATCAAGCCCCGGCAGAGAGACCAGAGCCCTCTGGCAGAAGAAGCTGATGGAGCAGCTCTCGAATGTCCCCAAGACAGGTAGGAGCACGGGACAGGAACTGCAAAGCTGGGGAGCAGTTTGAAGATAGGGAGGGAGATGGAGAATGGCCTCTGAAACCACCAAGCTCATGCAGTGTCTGAGGTTGGCCAAAGTGAGGGTCTGGCCCACCGTGCCGTCTCCTGAGATCGGGGTTTCCCACAGAGCCCTGGGGCAGGGCCTTAAGTTGTTCCCCTGGAGCCTTCCCTGGAGCTGAGCCCCTGAGATTTTCCCTGCGTTGACCCAGCTCATCCCATCCCCGTCTTGTTCTTCCTCTCCCATCTGTTTCCAACCACAAAGCATTTGCCCGGAGATGGGAGCAAGGCGCTCGGCACGGTAATTGCCGGGATCTAGATGATATTACACGCGATGGGATTAAGGCAATTAGTTTAACTCCTTCTAATCTCTCGGCCCTGCCTCTGCCAGACCATCTGGCCAACCTTTGTCCTGCCTTTGCCAAACGGAACAGACCAGCGCTCCGCTTCTGTGGAGCAGCTGCCGTGGGCAGCCCCAGAGGCAGGGATGGTTCGTACCATGGGGCCGTGTGCTCCTCTCTCCCTTCCCTGCTTGCTGCTCTGGTGCTCTTCTGCCTCCGTCCCGGATGAAGTTGGAGGGACATCAGCTCCTGGAGGACCTCTCAGCTCCCTGCTGCCCTGACCAACCCTGGAGGGGCTGAGCTGAAGCGGGGCTCGGGGCAGCTTCTCCCCCCCCGGTGCCCCGTCTCCTCCCCGCCCTGCCCCTGCTCTCCTCTGACATCTCTCCATCGCTTCCCTCAGGCGAATTCAACCTCAAGAAGGTGATGGATTCCACCTATTTCTTCAGCTGAGTCCCGGCAGCCGGCGGGGCCCTGGACTACCTCTGGACTACTGGTTGCCTTGAGGCTGTGGTAGGCACTGGCCCGTGAGGCTCCTCTGTCCCACGTCTCGTGGGGAAAGTGGGTACAGCAAAAGATACCAGCCCAACACCCAGACACTGGGCCAGACTGGGACTCCTCCAGGAGCAGCCACGAGGGGCTGGTGGGGGCCAGGGTGTCTGCACTGTTTGCTGTTACTGCATGGGGAGAGGGCTTCAGGCCCTGGGGGGCTGCATCTCTGGTGTGGGGCTGAAGGGGTGGTGGTAGATGGGGCTGGCTCCCCTCAGTCCTCACCCTGGCACAGGAGATGTGCCTGCCACTGCTGCCAGCTCCAGCGCCTGTCCTGGGCTGCAGCCCCTCGCTGTCCTTCTCCACCGGTGGGGCTCAGACCTCCCTCAGCTCTGGGTCCCTGCCTGGAGGGGCAAACAGCCCCCACATGGCCCCGGCAGAGCCTCTGGGCTGTGGGGCAGGCGCTGCTCTCCATGCCCTCCCCCAGCACCATCACCGCAGCCTCTGCGGCTCCTCACTTATTTCCAGGGATTTGATTCAAGTCTGGTCACTGGGTCTCAGGCCAAGAAAACCACTTACCTTGGGGGGGAGGTGTACGATACTGTAAATAAAATGTTTTTTGAAATAGGAGCTGGGACCCGTGTCCTTCTCAGCATCTTTGCCCGAGGTCTGCGACGTGCCCGGGCTCTCCTGGGGCGGTGGGACTGATGTTCCCCCCCGACTGCTGCTCTTTTGCTGACTGCTTGGGCTTCGGTTATTCACAGGGGGGGAATATTCTGGAAACGCTTTTGTTGCAAAAACGGATTCAAAACTTTCCCACGGCCCAGGCTGGCGGATACAGCGGGAGCAGGGCTGTCTGCCTGGCCTTTGCGTTTCCAGCCCGGAGCTCCCAGGTCTCCTGTTCCCGGGGCTGCTCCTGCAGCAAAACTGCTCTTCCCTGAGCTTGTGGCTGGAGCTGAGCCTTGGTCCCAGCCCCGTACCCACCGGAGCGCCTCCGCTCCCCGGCTGCTCCCAGCTCCTTCCTTGCTGACGCTGGAGCCGGGACACAGCGCTGCCAGCGAGGGGACAGGCTCCGGGAGGAGGGTCTTCACCTTGTCATGTTTCTGGCAGGGGAGCAGCTCTTCGGAGGAGCTGGCTCCCGTGGCCGAGCCTGGGGCCGTGCCCGGTGGCCGGGTTGGGCCCGGGGAGCGGGAGCAGCCGGAGCGGCGGCAGGGAGGGCCGGTGGCGAAGAAGCAGAGACGGAGTCGTGCGTAGCTCTGTCAGCTGCTGACGTTTATTGCACAGGATGGGCTGGATGGAAAGGTGGGCGCTTGGAGCGGGGCCCTGTCCCGCCAGGCTGGCGCGGGGCCCCTCGCTCGCCGCTTACATTCAGCGTGGAAGGCTCCGGAGCGCTAGGCAGAGCGGCAAGCGTGTAACCCCCCCCGCACACACGCGTGTCCCCAGGTGTGCGCACACACCTCCCCGGTGATGCTGCGACACAGCATGTGCCCTCCCCAGCCTTAAAGCCAGGAGTGCCCGTGGGGCAGCCCCCACCGTGGGGCACCCCCAGGCTCCAGCGTCTGCTCCCTCCTAACGCTGACTACGGGGGAGCGGGGCTGCGTTTCCCCCCCCAGCCCCGGGGCCGGGCTGGGGGACAGGGTGTGCACGGGGCGCTCGCAAGCCTCAGGGCCACCATCCCTCAGACCCCCCCACTTACCTCCAGTCCTGGGCCGTCACCCCTCGCCCGGGGTCTGTGGGAGGGGAGGCAGGGGCACGCAGGCCTAGCGCCCCGGGGAGGTGTCCTGCGGATGCACACACACAGGGGTGTTCTCAGGTCATAAATATCATACACAGAGTTGATCACGGGGGTGATGCAGCTGTGGCTTCTATGGGGCAGCCGGGGAGGGGCTGGGGGCAGCAGGGCTTCGCCATGGGGAGCAGGCGATGGGGCCAGACTTTGGTTGGAGGCGACGCCGGCGGGGGCTCAGCCCGGACCCCGCCGTGCCCCTGCGGTGGGTGGGGGGGGGCGCAGAGGCCCCGTGCCCACCCCCGGCAGCCACCCCGCTCCGCAGCGTGCGGAAGTCGGGAAGCCGGGGGAGGCAGCCGGTGGGGCAGCCGCAGCCCTGCCCCGGGGCTCCTCGGAGGGTCGGGCATGGGGGGAGCCGGGCCTGGCCGTGGTGGCCCCCTCCACCGCCCTCGTCCCCCCACTCGGTGCGGCGTGGAGGTCACAAGTTGGAAGACAGCCTGGACTTGGCCGGGTCCGTGTCGGGCGTGCTGGCCACCGAATCCTTGCGGGCGGCCGCCGAGTCCTGCGGCAGGGTGGGTGGCCCCGTGTGCAGCGAGCCCCCCGGGGCCGGGTGAGCCGCAGCCCCCCGCGATGGCGCCGGGCCCCGCAGCCCGGCCAGGGGGCCAGGGCCTGGCGAGGCGGCGGCCGGGCCCCCGCCAATGGAGGAGCAGGACTCGCGGGCCGAGGCCGGGGGGCTCTGGGTGCTGCCCCCCGCCAGCCCGTGGGGCAGGGAGGGCTGGGAGGCCGAGAGGGGCCGTGAATCCTGGCTGAGGCTGCTGGTGGGCAGCGCCTGTGTGCTTTTGTGGGCGGCCAGGCGCTGGGGCGAGCCGGGCACCGGCTGCTGACTGAGGGAGAGCTGGGAGCCCAGCTGGCCCGGGGCCCCCCCGTAGGCGAACGTCCGGCTGGCCAGGGGGCTTTGGGACGGCGGGCTGGCGGCGGCCGCGGCGAAGGCGCTGGTGGAGGCGGGCAGGGCCGTGGGCTGCGCCTGGTCCTGCGAGGGCGAGGGGTTGGCGTGGGGCACGGGGGGCTGCGGCTGCTGCGGGGGGCTCTGCTGCAGCAGGACGGGGGAGACGGCGAAGGGGCTGGGCACGGCCTGGGCGTACTGCAAGCGGCGCATCATGCGGGGTGAGCCCAGGGCCATGGAGCCCACCAGCGGGCTGGCCATCTGCGGGCAGAAGCTCATGGCGACGGCTTGCTGGAGGGTGGCGATGGCGGAGGTGACCTGGGGCTGGACGGGGCTGTACATGGCCGTGTGCTGCTGCAGCTCCGCCTGCTGCACCATCTCCCGGTCGTACTTGACAATCTCTTGGATGATTTCGTTCTCCTGGTTGTTGAAGACGCCCGAGTTGAGGTCGTGCTGCACTTTGTGGAGCAGGATCGAGTTCTTCTTCCCTGCAGGGATGGGATGGGGAGCACTGTGAGACCCTGCGCTGGGGGCTGTGCTGGGCCCCCCACCCCACGCTGCCGAGACAGCCCCCTCCGCCTCCCCCTGGGCCCCCTGTGTCCTACCGATGCGGTCGAGGCGGTCGATGGCCACGGTCTCGAAGGCCCGTCTCATCATGGGGTACTCCTCCAGCACCTCGTTGAAGTTGTCCACCGAGAGCGAGTAGAGACGGCAGTAGGTGTCTGCCCGGACACTGGCCGTGCGTCGGCCACGGGTCAGCAGGCAGATTTCTGGGGGAAAACGGTGCCAAGGTCAAAACACCACCAGGGAGGACTGGAAAAGGGGGGGGGGACAGGCCAGGAGAAAGGGGCAAGAACCACCACGGGTGTCCCAGTGCCTCTTGCAGCCCCTGGGAGGGGACCCGGGGTCCTGCCAGCACTCACCCCCAAAGTAGGAGCCATCAGAGAGTTTCATCTCCTTGTTGCCCTTGGTGAGGATGCTGACCACCCCGTGCTGGATGAAGTACATCTTCTTGCCAATGGTGCCCTCGCGGATAATGTAGTCACCCGGCTGAAACACCTCAAACTTCAGCTTGGTGAGCATCGCCGTGACGAAGTTGGGGTCGGCGTTGGCGAACAGCGGCATCGAGGCCACCAGCTTGCGGCAGTTGAAGTTCACAATTTCCTGCAGGGGAAGGGGGTGAGGGACCAGGAGGCAGGGACATGCCCCTGAAGGGGACATGCCCCTGAGGGGGATGCTCCCCATCCCCACTGCGGCATCTCACACCCGGCTCTCCAGCCCCAGGGGCCCTGACCTCACGCAGGGGCTCGTTGAGCTCCCCCAGGATGCTGTCCTCGTCAAACATCTTGCCCTGGTAGCGATGCTCGTAGTAGTCGTGGATCTTCTGGCGGAAGTCAGCGGGCAGCTTGTGGAAGGACATGTACTGCTCCACCTGCTTGTACTGTGGGGAGAGGTGCTGTCAGAGCCCAGACGGGGGGGCAGCAGGGCCGGGACACCCCCCCCCCAAATCCCTGCTCCATGGGACTGATCCCTCTCCATCGCCCCATCCCTGCCCCACAGATGGTACTGACAGGGAGCCCTCATCCCGCCCGGCTGTCGCTGTGGCCCCAGGAGGGGACGCGATGGCCGGGTGCGGGACCGGAGCCGTGGTCCCCGTCCAGCCCAGCCCTACCTTCTCCTGGTACTGGCGCCGGGAGGAGTCCAGCGACTGGATGAGGGCGGTGGCGTGGCCGATGAACATGGCGTAGCAGGTGGCCCCCACGATCATGCTCAGCATCGTCAGCCAGATGTCCGTCATGCTCTCGGGCGCCTGCTTCCCGTAGCCGATGCAGAGCATGTGGCTCATGGACTTGAAGAGGGCGAAGGAGTAGAGCTCACTCCAGGAGTCGTTCTGCAGCGACAGGGAGGGCGGCGGCGCTCAGCCCCAGCTGGTGCACAGCGGCTTGCACACGCGTGTGCATGCATGTGTGTGTGTGTGCACAGGCCCGCGTGGGGACAGCAGCCCCGGCTCTGGCCTGGAGGACAATCCACGTTCTCCACCTGTATCTCCCGACAGTGAGCGGACCTGTTTGGTTGGGTGGTTGTTTTTGGGTGAGATCCAAACGACCTCTCGGCTCGTCCTGTCGGGTTGATGGTTGGCCGAGATGATCTAAAAGATCCTTCCAACCTGGGCAATTGTATAATTCTCTGCTCCTTCCCGGCGGGATTCTGCACCTCACTGCTCCCCCCCCCCCAGCCCCGCACTCCCCTTGGGTGGTCAGTCATTGGAGTTTATTTTTTTAATGTTGATCTGCAAAAGTGCGGGGAGCCCCTGTGAGATGCTGTGATGGGAACCAGCTCCGAGTTCATGGAAGCCACTGAGTTACTGCAGTAGTTGTGCTCGGGAGCCTGTGGGGGTGGCAGGGACAGCGGGAATCCCCTGGCCCAGCCTCGCACGCAGCCCCCAGAGCCCCCCGGGAGTGAAGCAGCCGGGGATGGAAAAGCAGGAGACGGGGAGGAGAGGAAGAGGAGGAACGGAGCAGAGATGGAAACACTGGCAGAACGGGACAAGACGGAGGGAGGGAGAAGAGCCATTTGTAGCAGACTGCAAGGCTGAGAGGGAGCAATTAGAAACGTGGCCCATTATTTATTAATAGCAGCTTTGTTGCTAATGAGCAGGGAGAAGGCGCAAGGGACGGGGCAGAGAGCTGTGTCAGCATCTTCCTCCCACCCGGATCGATCCGGGTCCTGCGAGACCTCAGCAGGGAGACTGTCGGCAGCACCACGGGGCACCGGTCAGTGTGGGATGGCATCTCCCGGGGTGAGCGGAGAGGCCGGAGGGCACGGGGATGGCCGGGGCACAGGGATGGCCGGGGCACGGGGAGCACGGCGGGGCTGGGGCCGGCACTCACCACCATCCCGTTGATGGAGACCCAGCAGTTCTGGGGGAAGTCCTGCAGCATGGGCACCAGGAACTGGAGGCAGCCGTCCCAGTGGCAGAGCAGCAGCATCATCCCGATGAGGTTGATGATCCTCATCACGGCGCTGGCCAGGTCGTACGTCATGTGGAAAATCTGTGGGTAGAGGGGTTGGGGTGGGATGAGCAGAGGGTGAGCACAGGGACGGTCGTCCCCCGGCCTGACCCCCACGTCCCCGGCCAAAGGAGCCGCTCGTGGCCGCCCCGTCCCCAGCCCTCCCCGAGGCGGCTGCGCTCCATCCACCTGCCTATTTATAGCCAGCGGGACGCCGCCATGCTGCCGCCCGGAGAGCGCTAATGGCTGCCAGCTCTGACGAGGAAAAGCCAGCGCCGGTGGATGCTCAGGGAGCCAAGTGTTCTGGGCACCGGGGAGGGAGCGGGGCAGCCCCTGGGACCCCCCCATCCAGGCTCAGCCATGGAGCGGCTTTCGGTAAAGAGGGTCCGAGGTGCTCCCATTGGGGTCAGCTGAAGGGGGACCCAAACTGTGGAGAGTGGCCAGGGCAGCTCCACATGATCTGCCCGAAGATACCACCCCGATGGGCTGGGATCGAGAGCATCAAACACTGAGACCCATCAGCGACACCCCGGGAGAGCCCTCAGCCCCAGAGTGGGCACAGGAGGGAGACATGACACCAGGGACCCACCGTGGTGGTCCTGGGACCAGAGCCCCGCTATGGAGGGGCAGCAGGACAGTGCTCTGAGCATCCCCCTCACTCCCAGCACCAGCCCACAGCTCCCGGGAGAACGGGGCTTCCCCCGGGCCATGTCCCCAGTCCCAACCTCTCGCCCCGGGGCACCCACACAGGCCAACCCAGGGGGCAGAAACGTGTCCTCCTGGTTGCAAACTGAGCCAGGGGCTGAGGACTTTTCCTTTAATATTTTTAGCGTCCAGAAAAGGTGAATTCAAGGTGGGGAAAAAATAAAGAAAATAAGAAATTAATCCCCTGGCAGTGAAACTCCCAGCCTCCCCCCCCGCTGCAGATCCAAGGCTGGAGCCCTAGGGCATCGCAGGGAGCAGCCGCAGGGCAAGGGCAGGGGCAAGGGCACAGCGTCCCCGACTCCCTCCGTCCCCTGCCCGGGGTCCGTGGCCGCCGGCGCAGGGAGGGCAGCATGAGGCAGAGCCGGTGCGATGTGGTGGGGAGGGAAGAAGGGGGAGGGCGAGGGGCTGGGGAAGGGGCAGCCCAGGGCAAGGACAGGCAGGAGCAGCCCCATCCCCATCTCTGCCAGCCCCTCGCTGCCCCTCTCCCAGCTGCTGCCGAGGCCGCTGGGGGAGAAATCAGCCCCTGGCTGCCCCCCCGGAGCCGCTCCGGCCGCATCTGCCATCCCCGGCCGCTGCCTCCCAGAGCAGGTGAGGTCCCGGTGGGGATCGGGGCCGCGCTCCCCTCCTGAACCCTGTCAGCAGATGGGATTACCAGGATAATCTGCAGAGCCACGCAGGGGTTTAACTCGTCCCCGGGGCTCTCCCTGCTAAGTCCCATCTGAAAGTGAAAAGGACGAAGAGCGGGAGCCCTGGCGGGGGGGAACGGGGGAGATGGACACGCTTTGGGATGGGGGGGGGGTCGCAGGATGGTCCCACAGCAGAGCCCAGCCCCAGAGCAAGGAGAGGGACAGAGTGGGTGGGGGGATGCGGACAGGGGGCATGCGGGCAGACTGACTGGAGCTGCAGCCATGCCCCCCCACCCCAGGGATCGGGGCAGCCCCCCGGCAGCGCTGCGAGGGTGGGGGGCTCTGCTGGGAGAGCCAGGCTGAGCCCTGTCCGTGCTGGGGGGGGGATGAGCCCCCTGGAGCTGCGGGAAGAGCCACGTGCGGCTCGTTGGGCCATTCCCCGTTGCGGGGTCAGGCCAGGACAGACAGAGCCACGACAGAACCAGGCAGTGCTGTGCGGGGCCCGACGGGCACAGACCCCCAGCGCCCACCCCAGCCGGAGGAGCGGCCCCCTCTGCGTGGGGGAGGCGGGGGGAGGAGGGTCTGTCGCCGTGGCTCAGCCATCACAGCCGGTGTCACCGTGCCCAGGCTGCACTGCGGTCCCTGCAGCGCTGCTCCCCTCTGGAGCCTGCACGGGGTGGGGGGAGGGACACCCAGTCGAGAGCCACACGTGCCCCCCCCCGGGCCTGGGGACACGGGGAGGAGGAGGATGAGGAAGGAGCGAAGGCCCTCGCATCCCTCCAGCCCCGCTGCAGTGAGCGCCTGCAGAGCCGCAGCCGCCAGCCCACGCACCGGAGCCACGCAGCAAAGCCGAGCACGCCACGTCCGGACCCCTTCCAGCCCCCACAGCCCCAGGGCAGCACCCTGCCTCCTGCCCCCGAGGGGCTGGGGCTCCTGCAGACCCCCCCGTGCTCCCCAGAGAGCAGGGAGATGGAGGGGACCAGGGACAAGGGACTGTCACCTGCCCCAGCACATGGGGACAGGGTTGAGCTGCCGGCGCAGCACGGGGTGGCACGGCTGCTTGTGCCGGCCACGCTGTCAGCCCAGGTGGTGCCGAACCACGGCACCGGGGCCAGCTGGGCAAACACCAGCACCCGGACGGGACACACACACTTGTGCACACACAC
>JAOXJM010000014.1:3148188-3161114 GCA_026413425.1 Tringa solitaria | reverse complement strand
CCCACCTGCTCTGCCCCCTCCCCACCACAGACTCCAGGAGACACCAACAACCTGGGGCATGAATCCACAGCAATGACTGATCCCGTGTCCAGCTCCAGTGCTGGCTCATGGTTGGCTGTTGAAGAGTAACCAGGACCGGGCTCAGGAGGATCCCACTGGGATCTGCCCAGGAAGGGCTCGGGGTGGTGTGACCCCCGCCAGGGAACGAGCCGCACCAGCCCATGTGCCTGCTGGCCCTGGAGCGGCTCACAGGAGACACACCGTTTCCACGGCAGGGAACGGTGCAGCCGGCTCCAGGCGAGGGATGGGAGAGACAGAACCACCCTCCTAAAGCCTTGGGGTCTCCCTGACCCCAACCCCAGACACCAGACCTGCTGGGGACACAGGCCACGGCAGCCACGTCCCACGGGACAGCACATGAGGAACTGCAGGTTCAGGTTCTCCACAGGACCCCGAGTGGCCACAAACAGCGATGGCATCTCCCAACAGCCCGACCCAACACACCCTGCTCCTCCCCAAGGCGAGGGAGAAATAAGCTCTACTCCCACCCACCCCGCTTTACATCACCACAAAGAAACCCAGGACAGAGACAGCCAGTGACCTAGACTACCAGAAACAAGGGATTTACAGGTAGAAAAACCCTCCCACAACTCTTAAAAAAAAAAAAGAAAAAAAGAAGTGTATTTTAAAATCTACAACTTAAGTTTCTTTAGAAAGTGAAGTAACTGAATTGCAAGGACACACTAGAGTATCTCATGGTGCTATTTTACAAAAAAAAAAAAAAAAAACACGAAAACAAAATTGTCCAGACAAGTTCTTCATCTTCACATCACCTGTCAGGAGAGAAAGAAAAGCCAGTCAGATAACCAGTCGTACCAGTAGGGCTGCGCCGTGCTGGAGGGGTAGATGGGGAGCCCAGGACAAAGGCTGCCCTTTGAGGCAGGAAACTCTGGGCTGGGACTCATCTCCTGCTCCAGCCCAGGGCAGGAGTTACCAGGCCATCCCAACCTCCCCGTGTTTCAGAGCCCCACACTCTCCCTCCTCTCCCTGGGCAGAGCCGGACACGCTGCTGCTCCCCACAGAGTCCCAGCCACTCCAGCAAGTTCCTGCCTTGTGGGACCGCGACACCGTCCCCCCACATCCTGCAGCACGAGGTTGGGCCAGAAGAGCTTCTGCCCGCACAAAGCTCCTGCTTCTTCCAGAGACCCTTTGCAGGTGCAGACTCTGCAGCTGGGCCAGACCCCAGGTTCCAGGGGGAGACGGGCACCTCGGGCTGGAGGTGAAGAGCCCGAAACAGCGGCTGCTCCTGGGAACGGCACTCACCTGGCCCCTGCTCTCAGTTAGCATTCCTCTGGCGGACGTTCTTGTCCTTGTGGTTTGTGGCATTGCTTTTCCTGGAAGGAGAAAAGGGGCAGTGAGGAAAGATGTCACGCAAAGCCCCACCCACTAATGCAATCGGGGTCCAAAGAGATGGTGAAGATCAGGCCAGAGGAGAGCAGTCACCGGGACAGTGTCACCCACACACCGGTGCCGTCCCCGGCTGTGTGTGGTTTGTAACAGAGCACATTAAATGAACTGTGGGGGGAAAGTCTCCCGCCCAGTGAGACACTGTGCTACTCCCACACCAGCTGGCTTTTATATTCAGAGTAGATTCCCTGCGTGGATGTGATCTGCCAGTACAAATCTGGCTAAATAGGAAAAAACAAGGTACTTACAGTGGTGCTGAACCTCCATCATCATCTTCACATTCAGGACAGCAGAGAAAGAAAGAAAGAACAGTGTCAGGGAACAGCATGTAAGAAGTAATGTCTGCTACCTCTTAAAACTCTGGGGCCTGCATTCCAGGCGGGTTACTGGACACACTGGACACTGTCTGCACAGAACTGAACCCAAAAGGTCACCTCTCCCACAGGCTCCTGTTTCCCCAGGGCCTGGCAGAGCAGGGGCTACTTCTGACCACAACACCCAGCGTGAGTTTTAATCTGCTTCTTGTCTAAGCTTAGAGAAGGCACAAACTTAGACATAAGCTCCTGTTACGCAGTTGCTCCTGTTGGCAGACGGCAGGCCTGGCTGACAGGATAACCCCCTCTGCCCCCCCTGCCATCAGCAGAGGTCAGGGCTGGCTCCTCGTTAACCCTCGGGCACCCCCAAGACTGCCCTGGGAACCCCCAGGGGCAGAATTACACCAGGAAGTATCCGGGCAGTCTCCAAAGCACCGTTTGCTGACTGTAATGTCTCTGCAGCACTTGCCCCCTTGTGAGCCCTCCGTGTACCAGCCAGGCTTCCCACTGCCAGAGCTGAAAAACGGAGGAGAAAGCCACAGACCCGCCTGGTGAGACAGCAGAGCTGCCACCAGCCACCCATCCCCACTGCACCCCAATTCGGATGGCTCCTGGGTCTGAGCAACAGCAAGTACAGGAGCATCCAAACGGGATCTCAGGAAGGAGGATTTCAGCAGCAGCACGGCCTCCTTCCTCCCCACACTTTTTCTGAAATCAAAATAACCACACTGCACACCACATTCCTGCTACACTGAGCAGCACAGCTACAAACAGCTCTGCCAACACGTGCCAAGTCCTGGGGCCTTTCACCAGCTCCTTGCAGTCTGCCCCCTTCCAACAGAAGGCTCCCCATGGTCTCCTCCACAGACCGGGCTCCCTCACACAGCACCGAAGCTCTCACCCTAAGTGTGGGGGCTGCCTCGGGCACCAAGATCTGCAGTGGGGCTGGTGAGAGGACAGGCACAGACACATGGCTGGAACTATCTTCTACTTACCATGAAAGGTGGCACCCAGCAGCAGAGAAGGGAAGAGTGGAAAGATAACACCAGCAAGGATATCGCACCATACCCCAGCCAGACTCTCCCCACACACCACTGCCTCCCCAGTGCTGTCCCCTCACTGTCCCCAGCAGAGGGGCCTGACCCAGCCAGCAGGAAGGACACCAAACATTTACACTTCATTGTTCTCTGGATCAGATAAGGCAGGGGCGAGGGCTAACACAATGCAGATTCTTACTGATAAGGAAAGGGAGGAGCCGGTATTTCCAGAACAGATTAAAGATAGCACTGGGATTTGAGGAAGTCTTGGAGAATCAGGATGTGTGGATCTGAGGACCCAAAACAAATCCATGAACTGAACCTGGACAAAGCTAAGCCTGGTCTTACGGAGCCACTGACAGAGTCCCCTCGTTTTGCAGCACCAGAAAAGCTGTACTATTTATTCAGAAATCAGCTTCTCTAGAGTGCTAGCTGTTGAAGAAAACCCAGCCCTGCAGACACTCACCTGAAGCACTTGAGCTAAGTGCAGAGGAACTGGTGAGACCAAGGGTCAAGCTGACCCGCACCAAATCTTATCTCGCCCCAGATCCAAAGCACAGCTTGCTGAAGGACCATCAGAAATGGTGCAATCACTTGCAACTTCACAGCTAAAGCAGCCAGGCAGAGACTACCATGGTTTTAGAAAAAGCACCCTGAGAAGCAGCCCTCAAAGGAGTGCTGATCTGACAGACAGAACATTTGGCCTGGACCCTACTTGGTCTCCCCAGAAATATTTAACCCCCCTCTTACCATCAAGAACCTCATCTGGCTTCCTCCTCTTCTCATAGATGAAGATGATGGTGACAAGAACAAGGACTTCTGCCACAATACCCAGGAAGGGCCAGAGTGCTGCCAGGCGGCTGCGTACGCGCAGGTTTATTACAGCACCACCGGCACCGTAATCGTTGGTAGCGTTGCAGTGGTAGTCGCCCATGTCCTCCTCAATGCTCAGTTTAAGGATGCGTAACTCTGTCTTGTTGCCACTGGACTTGATAATGTATCGACCAGAACCATTGACGATGGCCTGGAGACAGACAGACAGCTCTCAGGACAGCGCCGACGTGAGGGGAGCTGCTCACTTACCATGCGTGGTCCCACCACAACAGAGATCCTCCTCACCCAAACGCTGAGGAGGCTACACTGAAATAGCTAATTCTGATGGGACCAGGTCCTCCAGTTCTTTGCGGGGCAGCGGGGTAGGCAGGAGGGGAGAAATAGCAAACCACAGCATTTACCTCGTGACCATTTTTGTACCAGATCCAAGTCTTGACAGGGGGGAAAGAGGAACACTTGCAGGTCAGCACACCAGTGTCCCCCTCATTCCCGTGCTCGGACTTCTTGTACGCCACCACCTGGGGTGCAACTACAGCAAGAGAGAAAGAAAATCAGACCCCTCATTATAGTAATCACCTGTACTCCCCAAAGGTTACCTAGCCAGAATCCAAGCTACCCATAAAGCTTGACTTCAGTTTAAGAAATCGTCAGTGGGTCTATTCCCCTCGCGTGCCCATTGTTTGGCATTTTCCAAGAGGAAAGAACATCAAGCTGCTTCAAGAAAGGGTCAGATTTGTCCACCAGGTATTATCCCTCTCCCATTACTCATGTGAACACATCCACAGCAGAAGCTGATTTAATGCAGGGTCTGAGAGCTGACCCTACAGACACTTCAGCTGCTTGATAAAATGCAGCTGTCCCACAGAGCAAGCCTGGCAGTCCAAGTACGTGTCTAGTGTCCTGCAGCCTAATTAACAAGGGCTGGAAGCAGCTTTGCAAGTGCTGAAAAGATACCAAAGTGCTCAGGAGATCACAGCTTCCCCATACCCCTCCTCAGATCCAGAAGCAAACAAATGAAGTTACCTGAAATATTCACTTGTCCTTTTATCTCTGGGCTTGTTTTGTAGACACACTCGTAGATGCCAGAATGCTCCTCCATCTTCCCCTCAATTCTACCAAAAACCAGGACATCAGATCAGCGTTGAGCACAACAGACTTATCCACAGACCCCAAACTCCAGACCCACAGGAACAGCCATCTATAAGTGTCAGTGATCTCCTCCATAGGCAATTTCTCCCATTCCAGTGCCAGTGTTGATGCTGCACCATGTCCCTACAGCAACCCAACTTCCCCCACACCGAGGATTTCATGGACAGCCCAGACATGGCTCTGTCAGTCAGTGATCACTGAAACCCCCTGATCTTGTGTCCTGAATCCTGAAAAATCAGTGGCTTTCACTCCCTAACTTGAAGTACTCTTGCCACCAGGGCCTCTACAAAGGGAAAAGAATTAAGGCCTAGACTGTTAGCTAGTAGAGATGAAGTGAACCAGGAGCTCCAGGACAACACTACACCACCACCAGGTGCAGTGCCATATGTACAATCCAGAAGTGGCCAACGCCAGCTCTTCCCTCTTCCACAGACCTCAGGCTCATAAAAAAAAATAAAAAAAATCACACCCTACTGAGCAAAGCCAACAGAATCTGAAGTGCAACAAGACAGCCCTCTAGTTAGCACAACCCAGGGCATGGCCACACACACCATGTAAGTCTTCAGCCCTGCAGATCACCCCTAAAGGAGACAGGCAACGAACAGAGGACAACAGATTCCAAGGAAGGCTGTTCTTCCTGTGCAGGAAAGTCCACTGAAACACATGGCAAAGAAACACCAGCCTGGGCTACTCTGGATTGGTCCAAGTGTAGGGAGACCTCTCCCATTTTCCTTTCAGTAAAGCTGCTGCAATGAGATTTAGTGGATTATGCTGCACCGCAACAAACATCTCATTCTGCAGCTCAGTAATACCCACTGGAGGGAAGGGCCCAGCAAAGTTTTGGTCCCGTGGCTGCGCTGGGACAACGGGCTGTTTGTTAGTTCTGCTGTGCATGACGCTTCCCACTTCCAAAAACCACTCAGCTGAGGAATTGAGGTCACGCGAGGGAGGCTGGGTTATAAATACTTTAATCCTTGTTCAGCTCCCTGTTGCTATGGGGAGACAGGCACGTCGGCACCGCCATACAAAAGGACATGATGCCTCTACAGCTGCTGGGTCAGTGCCAGCCTGGCCTGACCGTAATCGGAAAGGAAAGCTCACTGCACTGGTACAATAAGGCCGGTATTCCCAATCCTGCTCAGCTACACCCTGCAAACAGCTTCTGAGCATCAACCATAACTCGCAGGCAGCTCCCCAGCCTGGTCTGTAAGAACGGCTGGACTTTGGACAGGTACATAAACCCCAAGGGCAACAGACCCTGGAGTCTCCCACTTCACACAAGGCCCCTGGGAGCAGGGAGCGATGTCCCACCCAGAGCAGGGTCCCTGGCAGCTCGGGGAGAATGGCTCTAGCACGTGGGTGTGGGTGCAGGCACGGGCCAGGCAGTAGCCCCAGCCGCGTTCCACACAGCCCAGCAGCCCGGCCGAACGCCTGCACACACATCAAGCAGCAGAGCTTCTCTTCATAGAAGGATATTTGTAGCACAGAACTTTCCCTTCCTCCTCCTTTTTGCCCCTTCTTCCCCATAGAGGAGAAAGCCTTGGGCCCTATTAAAACTTTGTTTAGCTCATCTTATGTTCTGAAGTTTAAAAACTTATGTTTTCAGCAAGACTGCATGCACTTCACTTTGGGTTCAGCCCACAGGAAATAATAACTGCCTCTGGTAAAAAACCCATCTCCTGGATTCAGATTCTTATCTGACCTTGCCCCTGACACTCACGTGTGACTGGTGAAAGGACTCGAGTCCTTGTCGGTTCGAAGTATCTTGTCCCCGTGCATCCATTCGTGGCCCTCGATGCCAAGGGAAGGCGCTGTCATGTTACAGGAAAGGACCAGATTGCCAGAATCGATGGTTACTTGAGCTTTGATGTCTGGACCTGCGTTGGTAAATAATTCAAGTTAACACGTGGTATTCCAGAGGTCATGGGCCTGCTCAAGAACCTTTAATGCAAACCCCACCGCTCCTTGTCTCTATCACAGCTTGCACTTACCTTTCCAACAATTTCCTACCAGAACTAACACCACCAGCACAGGAGAGACTCGAAAGCCAGGCAACCAGGGCTGACTGCACCTAGTGATAACTGATGCTGACCACCAGCTGCTGGCTGCTCTGGGTGGCTTTGAGTCCCTGCTGTCCCTACGATGGGTGCAGCTCCAGCAGAGCCAAGTGCTCAATAAGCAATGGAAAAGGTCATACTGTGAAGGGCAGAGCATAGCTCTGCTTTTATGAGCCACTGGAGCACTCACTGCGTCAACACCGCCCAGAATCTGAGCAGCTTTAGACACCTCCAGGTAACGTAACTGATGGCAGCCGAGCCCCCCGGTTGTGAGGGGCAGCAAACAGGCCCGTATGCAAGCAATATGTGCATTGGCTGATGCAGCCCCAAGGATTATAGTTAGATTTACTCCATGGAGAACGCAGAACCATGACTCCGAAAGGTGCTGGCCTCCATGTGCCAAGCAGCAGTAAATTATGCAGCAGAAGATGACTCAGGTGTTTGTACTTGCAGAAGCAGACCAAGGAAACAGCTGCCATCAGCAGCACCATCACACAGCCCTGTGGCACAACAGTCTCTACCCTTCCTACCAGTCTCAATCTCCTGGAAGGAACAGTTTTTGCCTGGGGCTGAGAGGCGTTTTGCTTTTCCTCCTACTCAAATTCCACTGGAAGAAGGTTCTGCTGGAGTTCTGGATGCCCTAGCACACCTATGCTGAAGGGACTGCTAGGCTGCTCTGCTAACATCAGGATTCCTGGAAAGACCTCAGCAGGGTGTTAAATCCCCTCACACCGGCCCCAGTTTCCACCCCTCAAAGCGGCTGCCCGTGAGCTCCAGAGCTCAACCCCAGCTCCGTGAGCGGAGGAACCTGCCACTTCCACAGGACAAGCAACTACATCACACTCAGTGTCGCACACAGACACGGCCACCTCAAAAACGGTTGCATCTCAGGAAAATTAAAGCAGGTTTGTTCCCCACAGCTTGTATCACTACGGCAGGAAAGCGAGCTTAGAGCAAGGCTGTTGGCAGGAGCAGGAGCTGCACGAGCTGCAGGGAAGGGCTGGTTTGTCAGCGGTGGTGAGGGCAGAGTCTACTGCAGAATCAAGACTCAACTCCGCAAGCCAGCACCGGGACTCGGAGGCACTCGGGAATAAGCGGCACGTTCCAGGTCTTTGGCTCCGGGAAAGACGCGGGATTGCCGAAGGGCGCTTTGGATGGGAAGCCACAACCCTTTTTGAGCAGGGCCATTTTGGGTCAAGTCACAGGTGGTGGGGGAAATGACAGAGGGTGGGAGTCTCTTGGTTCTAGAGCTGGGGTGGGAGGGTGAGGGGAGCTTTCGGGAGCCACAGGACACGGGTGCAGGGGTGAACATGGCAGGAGACTCAAGACACTGGTGTCCGAGCAAGTGCCAAGGCCTCAGTGTGGCCACTCACGTTCGATGACAAAAACGTTCGCCTGGGAACGGATCCACTTGACTTTGGGGCTCTTCGACAAGTGGTTGCGGTCAGGGTCGTTGCTGGCCCGGCACTCATACATGCCCGAGTCGTCGCTTGTGAGGTTTGCGATGTAGATGGTGCTGGTAGAGTGCAGGTTGTAGGTGGCGTTGATTTTGACACGGTCCTGCCGTGCACCATCCCAGAGCTGAGCATAGGTCTCATTTGGCTCGTTTCCCTCAAACCACCACTGGATCTCAGGGATAGGATTGCCAATCGCCTCGCAGTACAACTCCACGCTGTCCTGAGTCAGTCTCTTTTGAGACAGCGGTGACTTTATAAAACCAGCTATGAGTTGAAGAGGTATTAGTGCAAAGTGTTAGTGCAAAGCAAGAATTCACCCTCTACAAGCAAAAATAATTCAGCTACCGAGAAGAGGCCACACACAATCCTCAGACCAGTGCACTCTTCCCTCCCTCCCTCCCCTCCTCACTCTCTGAACTCTGCCCGGCTCAGACAGGGCTGTTATTTCAAATTGTTGCTTCTCCAGCCAACAAAGGCTCCTGCGACCCTGCAAAACCAGAACACACAAACCAGCCCGTGGTGTTTGCCACTGCCCAAACAGCCAGCCCACAGCAGGCACGGCGCTACAGCGTGACGCTCATTGGGGCAGACCAAGAGCCTGCGACGCTTCTCCCAGCCCTCGCTCCGTCTCCGAGCTCCTTCCATTCAGGATGAAGTCCTCGCAGGAATTTAGCATCCCCTGTGCTCTGGCGAGGTGCTCCACAGGTCTGCCACAGCCCCACAGCAGCAGCACAGCCCCGTGGGTGCCCCACTGCCGGGGGGCAGTGCCCAGAGCACAGACCGAGCCTGGGCTTAGTCAGCTCCGTCACAGAAGTGCTTCACTGCTGCCCCCTCGCCCCGGAGGAAGGTGTCCCTTCCTCCCCGCTGCACACCCCCCGGTTGGCCATAACTGGGAGTAATCGGCCACCCCAGGTTGCTGTGTGGGGACCAGAGGCCACCATGCCCTGCCACACGTGCCATGCCCCCCGCGGCACTGCGAGGGCTGCTCCTGCCCCACGCTCACACGCTCGTTTCATTGCTCTGCTCACCCAGGTGCCAGGCAGATACTTTTAAACACAATACTAAGAGAAGAGCTTTTTGGGGGGAGGAATGCCTTGCAGTCTGCAAGATGTCACAAGCCGGGTGAGGAAATGTCTAACATTTGCTGTCACACAAACAGTGACATCGCTCTTCATCTCAGGCAGCAGAACCAAATTAGCAATAAAGAGATGAAAAGCAAGAGAGGCCGCTGCAGGCTATAACTACTGTATTTTTCAAACTGCTCTTGCAGCGAGAGGCCAGCGGGTTCAGCTTTCGAAAACACAGTCCAAAGGTAGGTCCGTGAGCCACCAGAACTGTGGAAAGCTGCTCTGCCAAACATCCTTCGGCCACCAGCCAGGCTGAGCATGGCCACCATGACCAGTGGCCCCCCAGCAGCCGCCCAAGCCCCCAGGGGAATCGCTCCTGGAGGAGCAGGAAGGGAGGCTGAAGCAGCAGCGCTTCAGGAAAAGACATCATCCGTGGGTCAAGGTTACTTACGTGACTCAGCCTCGGTCAGATTTAAGCAGAACTAGTTGAGCTTGCGACACGTCCTTCCTGCAGCCTGACTGTACCCCAGATGTTCTCATGGGGGCTGGCGGGGCACCCCACGCTGCTTCCAGGAAACCCCGCTAATTGGTTATTAAGCACTTTATGATTATAACCAACCCTCCATACACGTACCATGACCTACAGGCACAAAGGAGGTGTGTTTGGGAGCACATTTTTCACTTTTTTAAAATGCCTGAGGATGTTTCAGTAAGAAATCCTACTACAATTATTTTTGTGTGTGAGTGTAGAAATAAGTTACAAACCCAAGTTTGCCCAAACACAAGAAAAACACAAATCAGTCTGCAAGTTTCAGAGGCCTAAATAAATTACTTTTCTCTAAGGAAAAATTAGTTTTAGATACTAAAGCTTTAGAAGCCTGGAAGAATAAACATGTCTGACCAAGGAAGGACAGATCTGACCCCACCTGAGATAGGACACTCTCAGGAGAGGGCTGATACTGAGAACTGAGGCACCGTTAAACAGAGGTGTGAGTAGCTTGGGGGCTAACCCCCCCCCCCCGTTTCACACACCCATCCCAGCACTGCTGCCCACCTTCAGAAATGCTCCATTCAACAACACTTCTGCAAAGGCTTCAAGGATTCCAAGTGACTGTGGGTGACAGAACTGTACCAGAGACACCAGAATGATCTTCCTGAACTGATTTTAAAATGGTGGGAGAAGATGGGGGTCCCAAAAGACATTTGGGGGTCCCAGCTGTAAGCAACTTTCTCATATACCCAGTTCTACTTCTAGAGCAACTGACCTGTGTGCCAAATGGGATTTTTTTACACCACAGGCCTGTGATTAAACACTCCCAACCACCTAATTTTGAAGTCACAGAACCAACTACAGCACTTGTAGAAGCTTGTCCCATTTAACTACAGCCTGATTTAAAGTGGGAGCTAGTAAAAGATCATAAAGATCAAGGGTTGGTTTATTTTTTACAGATAGAAGGTGATTATTGTATGCTGACAAAATAAGTTGTTACAAGGTTATTTACTCTGAGTTAGAGGGCACTTTGTGCAGTTCAGACAGGTTAAAAAGCTTCAGCAAGCAGTAACAACAGCAAGTACCATTTGCATTCACATGGGATTAATATCCCCTCCCACCACAAAGCAGACTCACAACCCCGGGCTGGGGAAAGAGCCTGTGAGTCCAGGGAGATACAAGCAGAGCCCAGCATCGACCCACTGGAATCCATCAGAGCAACTCAAAGTTTCCAAATGGTGATGGGCTGCAAGTCAAAACCCGCTCATAAAAACAAGACGTTCCTCACAGAAGTGAGCCGGACGCTCCCCGCGGGTGCAGGGTGCTATCTGATCAAGCTGGATGGTGGTGAAGGCAGAGGAGACCAGATAACGTTCTCTCGAGTCACCTTCAAACTAAAAACAACCTCTCCCCGAGCAGAGGGAGGAGGAGCCCCCGTGGGGCAGTGTCTGCCCCGGGGCAGCCAGATCCTGCGCCGTCCCACGGGGTGCGCTCCCCTCCCTGGCACGACCTTTGCTGCTTGGCCTCGCGAGGGGATATACGAGGCGTTGACACTTTCTGCCATTGCCACTAATAGTTATAAAAATCTACTCCCCCCTTAAGTTTCACGTAACCAGGCAGTCACAATACAGCCAGGTCAGAGGCTTTCAGTTGGGACACCCCCTCGCGAGAGCATGGAGCCCAAACACACCCCAACCCACCCTTCAGCCCCTTGGTCTGTGTGGGGAGCCACCAAAGTGGGGACACTGCAGTTTAAAAGGACCATCTCTCATGGAGGCTGCTCCATAAAACAAATCTAAACGCCACTGAGAGGTAAAACCCCTCACTCTCCAGCCCCCCACTCTGCATGAGGAATCAGCCCCATTACACACCGAGCCCCAGCGCCCCACAGCTGGGCAGGACACACGTGTTATACAAACGAGGGGCCTGGGGAGCAGCTCTTCCTCCTGAGGCTTCTCAGGCCGAGGGTAGAAACTGCCTTTTCCACATCTCCTACCAATGAACCACCGTGGCCGGGGGGCTGCTCAGCGCAGCAGAGGAGCGGGCAGCAGCCGACACCTTCCGCTTGGGCTGTGACACTCGCATTCTACCTAAAGTGTGAAGTTCAGCAGAAGGCTCTCCCCTGCCCTCCTGCTCTGCAGTATGAAAATGCAGTTCTGCTGCAAGGAAACGTTGGAGCAGATAGTTCTGTCCCATCTCTGAATTTTTCAGAGTCCTTCCTCTCTTTTCCTTCAGTCTTTGGGTTCGGCTCTACTGCACTGAAGTAAAGTCTGGCACCACAAACAGGCTACACGTTTTTTAGCATCTGATACGCTAAACAGCCAGAAACAGGAATCAACTGCTCTCGGTAAATCCAGGCCTTTACCATCAGCACCTCCCCCACCAGGGCTGAATCAGGGACTGCAGAGTCCTCCGGGCCAAAACCCGCCGTGTTTGCCCGGGCAGCCCAACCACCCGCGGCTGAGAACAGACCAAGGGGCCAGGCTCCCCGGTTGCTACCCCAATAAGTGAGAGAATTAAAAGTTAAAGCAACCGCATATGGCAAATCCCACCTGCTTTGTGCTTTTAAATACAGGCTATGGCCATTCCCAGCCCCGCATCCAGCTTCCACACCAGAAACGGCCGGAGCCCAAGAGCAGGCACTGTTTCCTCATTAGAGGATTAACAACTTAAGCATCATGTGAATATCTTTAAGGTTTTAACGCCCAGAGATCCGTTACTCCCCGTAACACCAGCCCGCCGCGCCGAGGGGCCAGCGGACCGTCCGCCGGAGCCCAGGGACGGCCCCTCGACCTCGGACGGGCGGTCCGGCGGCCCCCCGGTACCAATACCGAGCTCAGCGCGGCCGCCGCCCCGTTCCGGCTCCGTGCCCCGCGGGTCCGAGGTCCCCCCCGCCCCGGTAACGCCCAGCCCCGCCCGCCCAGCGACGTGCCTCGCCGCAGGGCACCCGCTGCACCGCTTCGAGCCCGCGGCCCCCAACCGAGAACCCCCCCCCGACACCCACCGGGGCCCAGCTCAGGGCCTCTCCTCAGCCTTCCCCCGCCCCGAGGCCGC
>JAOXJM010000014.1:3117619-3135674 GCA_026413425.1 Tringa solitaria | reverse complement strand
AGAATGACCTCCCTCCACCTCCTGGCCACACTCTTCCCTACGCAGCCCAGGATCCTACTGGCCCTATTGGCCTCAAGGGCACGTTGCTGGCTCATGGATAGTTTACTGCCCACTTGGACCCCCAGATCCTTCTCAAAAGTGCTTCCCAGCAGGTCCATCCCTAACCTATATTGGTGCCTGGCATTCTGCCTCCCCAGGTGCAGGACCCTACACTTGCCTTTATTGAACCTCTCCCACAGGACTCAAACCAAGCTCCCCCGAGCAGCCAGAGACGTGCCTGGGGAGCCCAACAGCTCCTGGGGACCCCCAGGCAGCGCAGCCCCCTCACAGGCCCCTCGGCCTCAGGGGTGGGGGAAGCTTCCCAATGCAGCCACAGCTCGGAGAGCCTGGAATGTGTCCTGGCACGGGGGCTGCTCCTCTTCTGGCTCTCCCCGCAGCACCCTGTGCCCCACCAGCTCCACCGGCCCCTGCTGGGAGCCCGGGGCCTGAAGGGGCGGCAGCAGGGGGGCCCGGGGGGCTGTGGGAATCTGTCGGCAGTTCCCGCTCCTAGGACAGCTCATACCGAGATCTGAACCGTTTCCACAGGCGATGGGACACCACGCTGGTCACGATCAGCCCCAACAGCGAGACCGTTGTCCCCGCAGCAACGGCAGGGTCCGTGCTGTCCCCGTCTGCAAAGACACCGGTAGGACGTGTAATTGCAAACAGGCCCTGCAGGTGCCGAGGGGTGAGCGTAACACCCCCAGCACCGAACATGGCACCCGCACGACTCGCTGCAGCCCAAGCCCAAGCGATGGGGGGTACAGGAGAGGGGGCTGCAGACCCAGACCACCACTCACCGTCCAAGACCATCAGCTGCAGACTGACCACCTGGGAGCGGTGGCCAAGCAGGATGCACTGGTAGTGGCCCTGGTGCTGGGGCTGGGCGTGGTCCAGCCGCAGTGTGGAGCTGCTGCCCGCCGCCTCCTCCCGGTACTGCGAGAGGGCCACAGGGGTCTGCAGCCAGCGGACGGTGGCGTTCCCGGTGCACCGTGCGTGGCACTCGATGCGCAGGGCCCTGCCCCGCGTCCCGTTGGGAGGCAGTGACCAAATCCGCAGGCTGCAGGCGGGCACCGTCCCCACGGGCAGCCCCATCCCCTTCCCTGCCTGGGTAGTGCCCCAGCTGATGCTGTCCCCAGCCGTCCCCCGTGCCTCAGCTGGGGGGCTCGTGGTGCTGGAGCTGGGGAGTGAGGTGGTGGCCAGATGTGCCGTGGGGCTGCCTGTGAGGAGGTCCCGGGGAGCAGGGTGCTCTGTGGAGGGGGGTTTGGTGGCCGCAGCCAGCTCCAGGATGGTCTCAGCGCTGGTCCCCTGCACTGCGGTGGTCAGGGCTGTGGTGGGATCCCGTGTGGGGACACTTGGCTCCGGGGGCAGCGCTGTGGTGGTCACGGGGCTGGCTGTGCTGGGGCTCTCCATCGTCATAGCCGCCGCTGTCCAGGGGCTCCCCACAGAGGTGGCCACGGCCACCGGCTGCTCTGTCACAGCTGCAGACACAGCAGGTCACAGGTGGTGCCGCAGCTTGGATGCAGGACGGGGCCTCTCTGGCACGTGTTGTCCCCAACGGCCCCCTCCTTCTCCACCCCACGGACTGGCCATCCCCAGAGCAGCACGGTAGCGCGGGTGGGGACAGGGAAGGGGACGGGACGTTGGCAGAGTGGGACAGAAATGGGGGCTGCTCCCTTTCCAGCAAAGCTGTCTCAAGCAGCGCAGGGCAATGGGGCTGCCCCCAGCGGAGGGGGCAGCGCGTGATCCCGGGTCCCCAGCTCCTGCCCTGGCACTCACCCCCAGCGCTCGCCGCCACAGATGCCACCCGGGTGAAGGTCTCCTGCCCGATGGTCAGTGTCACCTCACACCTGAACTCCACCCCTTCTCCCACATCCTTCCCAGCCACCGGCAGCGTGGCCGTGATGTTAGACAGCTGCTCCTCGTTCTCCGTGTAGTTGAAGTCCGCCTTCTCCAGCATCTGGTCACCCCGGTACCAGGTGAGCACCAGCCCTTGGAGCGGGTAGACCTGCTGGGCCGAGCAGCGCAGGGTGGCCGGCTGCCCCGGCTCCAGGGCACGGGGCTCTGTGTCCAGCTGCAGCGTGTCCGGGAGGGCTGAGGGGGGAATTGCAGCATCACACGGTGATTTTTGGCACCGCTGCCCAGGGGAAGTGGTGAGGGACGGGCTGGGTGATGCTTACCATAGACCTCCAGCTTGACAGCTTGCTGGAAGTGCTGCCCACGGCAGGTCCCCTGGCAGATCTTGGTGCCCCCCGTGGCCACCACGGCACTGATGATGTGCAGGATGCTGTGGGTGGGGAAGGAGGTGATGCTCCCCAGGTTGGTGTCCAGCCCCTTCCACTGCACCGTGCCCCCTGCGCAGGCCAGGGAGCAGTTCAGCTGCGCCGAGCCCCCGTACTGCACCACCAGCTGCCGCGGCGTCACCACCACCAGATTCTCAGTGGGTCGCCCTGGGCGGAGGGAGGAGGAAAGCATGGAGTTTAGGGAAGGGGACAACCACCATTTACAAGGCAAATGGGGTGCCAGTTCCCATCTTTGCAGAGAAGGGGACAGTCATGCTCAGGCACCGCAGAAACTCCATCCCCATCACCATGGGAGGGGCACTGCTCATTAGCAACAGCTCATTAGGGATGGCTGAGGATTCCCCCACAGTGCCACTGTCCCGGGCACCGGGGACATGCCAGCTCGGGTCTGCCCCATCGCAGGCGTCGCTGCTTGATCCATTTCCATTTATCACTGGGATTTTCCAACCATTTCTTGGGGAAATGAGCCCAAACGTCCCTTCCACCCAGTTCTCATCCTTTACCTGCGGCACACGTGGGGACACGGTGGCCACCGGGGCTCAACAGTGGGAGACCCTGGGGCCACCCTGGCCCGTGGTGCCAGGGTACAAAGCAGCGAGAGCAGCAGGAGGGCCGGGCAACACGGCGGGGTAAGGGATCGGGGCAGCTCTTGGCCGCCGTGGCACTCACCGCCGCAGCCCCACAGCAAGCCGAGGAGGAGGAGGAGAGCAACGGGCTCCATCGCCAGCAGCAGGAGGGCAGCAGCAGGGGCTGGTTTTCCTTCCTTCCCTCCTTCCAGAGAGCGAACGCCGCCGGCCGGGGCTGTCTCCTTCTGTCTGTCAGCCCCGTCCTCAGCCCTTCTTAAGCTCTGCAGGAACCGCCCCCGTGAGCACCGGCCCCGGGGCCTCTGCGAATTTCCAGCCCAAGGGGTATTTCCAGAGGGAGGTTTCTGATTTTCTTCCAAGTTCAGCTCTTCCACAACGCCCAGCTCCGCAGCCCAGGGCCCTGCTGGCAGCCCCAAACCGGGGAGACCCCCTCGGCCCGAAGGGTCCCCGCATGGCTGCAGGGTCCCCCGTCACCTCCCCGGGCAGCTCTGCCCAGGCTCCCGCACCCCTAGATCCCGTCCCTTCCCCAGTTCTCAGCGGACTCTGCCGTTCCCCCCGGAGCCCCTGGCAAACCAGCCCTTTTCATACCTCAAGCACCCACAGCTGGAATGAACGTCATGGGGCTGGAGGGGGACATCTCCCTTTTGGGGGGGCTGTCTTGGCACGAGGGAGGAACCCGTCCCCGAGCCCTGGCTGCCCCGAAACGGGGGCTTGGGAAGGTACATCCCCCGGGCAGAGGGAGGAGGTGTCCCTCCCTGGCTCAGGTGCTTCTCAGTAGGGCTGCAAACAGCATTTATTCCTAGAAGAGGGTGTTTTGGGGGATAAAAGTAGGTGTTGGTTTTATGGTGTAGATGAAGAAAGCATTACCACATGGAAGATGTTGATTACACCCCATTTTCTAGCCCCAAGGCCCTGGCACAGCCTCAGCGCCCTTGTCTCAGGGCAGGTTGGGTATCACTTCCTCGCTCCTGCCCAGCTCCCGGGGGAGATGGGGCTGGTTCTGCCCCATCCCGTCCCACCGGGCTGCGGCCGAGGCCAGGGAGGGCACCGAAGGGGACGTGCCCAGCCCTGCACCTCCTGTCACAGATGGTGGAAAGTCGGCGCAGGACCCGGCCCGTTTCCCATCCGGGAACTCTCTGGAGAGGCAGCTCCGGGCACTGGGCGCGTCACGCATCCTTTCGGGAGACCGGGTAATTAATCCTCTGGTGGTCCAAGAGGCCTCCGAGCAAGGGAAGTGCTCTATAAACAGCCGCCATCAAATATGCACATTCACTCGAAGGCAGGAGATTAATGGCTCTGGGGTTTTTGTTCCTTCCATCCTGTGTTAACAGAGACACTTTCCGCAGTTCCCAGCAGCCGCTGAAGCCCCCGGCCCAGCCCTGGCATGGGACGAGCCGTGGCCATGGCTGCTCCTCGCAGCGAGCCCAGGGCGCCCGAGGACACGCACGGGGCCAGGGTTTCGCCTCCCACAGCCCAGATCGGTGGCAGCCACTCGGCACACGAGGCCTGGCCGGTCCCCCCATGGGTGATGGGCGAGCGAAGGGCCGGGGGGGGACAGTCAGGGGTGCAGAGGCCACACAACCCACAGAGGGTCACAGATGGGTGAGCACCAAGCAATGAGCTACTTCGTTAGGGGAAGGATTGCTTCCTAATGTCACCAAGAGTTTAAAGAAGGGAAATACCATCCTCAGAACACTCTCTGCTGCAGGATTTTGGGGCAGCAGGCACAAAAAAACCACAGACAATTTAAAAAGTAAATAATCCAGCCCCTGGAAGCCACCCTTGGCCAGGGTCTGGTGCAGCTTCCAGATGGGGCTCCCGCACCGATGGACCAACACTGACAGGTCCAGGGGGACCAGTCCCAGCCTTTCAGTGCCCGTCGGCTGCGCCGGGTGCCAGGTCCGTGCCGGGGGCTGTGGGGCCACCACAGCCTCTGCCCACGAGCCAGGGACAAAGTGGCCGTAGCCATTGGGGACTGGCTTCTGGCGTTCCCCCGGGAGGCAGCTCTCCAGCAGCTCTCGGCATCACAGGTGCCCCTCAAAATGATGCTTTGGGTGAGAAAAAAACCAACCCGTAGATCAGCATCCAAACCAGAGTTGAGCACTTATGAAACAGTTCTTTCTTTTTAAAAGAAGCTTTCCCGGACCCCTTGTCAGGAGATTAACAGCTACCGGAACATCCAGCGCCTCCTGATGCATGTCCTCGGGTTCAGGGCTTGCACAGCGCCCGGGAGCCACATGGGCAACAGGGATCCCAGGGGAACCCGGGGTTATGGAAACCTGATAAAGCTCCCACTCCAGGAGAGTCGGCTCTAACTGTGAGGTTATGAGCTGGGGACCCATCCAATCTCAGAGCAGTGGGGCAGCCGGCCCCACCGCAGCCCCCACAGGTTTGGTCCCGAGCAGCGACCCACGGCAGCTCCCGCTCCAGCCCCCGCTCGGGGTCTCTCCTTCAACAGAGTCGGGATCTTCCCCCCGTCCACGAGGCACTCCCGGGCAGCTCCCTCTGCCCCGAACACGGCAGAGAGAGATCAGTGGGTCACAGACACGAGGCGGAAAGAGCAAGTTTAGGCACCGGGACAGTTTTCCACCCAACAGGAAAGCTTTGGGGTCAGAGCGAGGGGAACGGTGGTTTTCAAGAAAGAGAAGCCCGAATGCCTTTCCTGGAAGCCAACGGTGCTTCCTGCTGAGGGGCAGGAGCAGGGGCTCTCACTGGGAAACGCTTGGCCCACGGCAGGAAACAAACCAGAGACACGGTGGGGGGACAAGGGCTGCCCCCGGCACAGGATGCCCCCGCGCCGATGCCGGAGCCCCCCAGGCCGGGGTGGTGCCCTGGGCTGTCATCGCCGGCAAACGCCCGGTATCAGAAATGACAGGGCTGGAGTCGGGGTCAATGAGGGCGGCTGGAACAAGATGAAGGTTTTCTGTGTGGGGAACACGGGAATCCCACTCCCGGGGGGCTCATCCCACAGAGCGGCCCTGCCCGGCGGCAGCATCCCACTGAGTACCAGCCATCGAGGAGAGGATGGACAACACCCCGCATTGAAATACCCTCCCTGGTTTCTCCAGTGATGGGAAGTGAGACAAGTGTGGGTCCTTTCTCAAAGGTGAAAACAATTAAGGTAAGCTCAAGTCCAGAGGAAATAAATACAAAAGGCACCACATCGCGTAACAGATGGTTGTGTTTCCAGCTCATTACAGGATATCGGCCATCAAACACCGGGTCCTATCCAAGAGCTGCTTGGACATGTTATACTTCTTGTGGATTATATTGTTCACTTAGTACTGTCTTCAAACACCAAAAGAAGTGTTTAAATGAGTAAGATAAGATCTAAATTAAGCCTGGCTGGAAATGAAGACAATAGAGTTGGGGCTGCTGAAACCAGCCCTGGGAGGAGGCTCCGGTGGGGCTGGCAGGAGGCAGGGACCCAGCCTGGGGACCCGCTCCACAGTCCTGGGGCAGGGAGGGGGCTGGGGGTGGCAGTGAGGGACCCCTTGCTCCTCCGGAGCCTTTCACTGCTCCCTACTTGTCCCCGTATTGTAATTATTGCCCTGCACAAACTGCCTGAAAGCAGCGTCCTCTCCCCAAGCGCTCACCCCTGCAGCGCGAGGGGCAGCGGGTCAGGGCTCAGAGCGGTTCACGCCCAAGCTCTGGAGAAGGTCGAGCTGTTAATCCAGCTATTTCCATGCTCCAGCGGAAACCTGGAGAGCTATTTTAGGATCAAGGGTGAAAGTTCCAAGCACTTTTTGCTCTAGAATACTTGAGTTTTAAGGAATTGGTAGAAATAACTCGACAACTCATGCCCACTGGAGACAGGAGACGATTCACGGGGGTCTCTCCTACCACCCCCCTCAGCACCCTTTACAAGGGGCAGTCGGGATCTGGGCAGAAGCACGAGGGGAATGGGGAAGCCCTAACACGGGTAGGAGAAGGATGAGGACAGAGAACTTCAACACAACAGGAAAGCAGCAGTTTAATAAATAATCCACCGGAGGGAGAGATTAGCCAGTTCTGTAACACAACCGGAACTGAAATAAATACATTTCGTCGTTAGCTTAAAAAAGAGAGATACAGAAACGCACGCCGTGGTGAACTTTGAGAGCACTGAGGAAGCGCCGTTCTGGCCCCGGGTGCACACTCTCAGAGAACCAGAGGTGTCAGCAGCCACCCGAGTGCAGAGAAAGGAATAAAAACCAGTGAAGGAAAAAGTCACTATTTTGCAAAAGTAACGGCAAAAGAGAAAGCAATGGTTTAACTCAGGTTTTTTAATGCGACAAGATCAGTTAAAACCCACTGGAACTGCTGCCGTTGAACGGGAGCTGCAGAAGAACAATTAAGCCAATTTTTGCCTTAGGTTTGGGGCATTGCTGTCACTGACCTGCAGGCAAATTCTGGGGACAGTGGTGTTAAACAGCCAGGCTCAGGCACTACAGAGCAGATCAAGGGGATTTTAAGAAAAGGCTCTTTAAAAAAGTTGCAATTTCATATAAAGTAACAAAAATTGGCAAAACTAGCTGAATGCTCCGTACAGATTTCCCAGTCTCCAGGTAGGATGCTGCAGAACTACCGGCCCTTCAGAATGAGACATTCGTCATTCAGGTCCGGTAATTTCAGCTCCGTCACCGCGTACGTAGCCCAAGCCCTCCTGTCACTTAAAGGCAGTGGGTGGGTGGGTCGCGTCCCTGTGCCGATGGGGAGGGGAGTTACCGGGGGCTGAGGCCCCTACGACCCGGTGAGAGGAACCGTGGGAAGGACCCCCTGCCCGTTCCCAGCGCCAGGAACAAGTGACACCCCTGGGGTGGGCGAGCAGCCCTGCCCCACGGGGAGCCCAGGTCCCAGGGCCAGCCCCAGCACAGCCAAGGGACAATGTACAAGTCACAAAGGGCTCACAAAGCACGTGAAACACTCCCGGTGCCCTGCTCTCGACCTGGGGGATGTGGGCATCGCTGGAACCTCGGGTGTCGTGTGGTGAGGGACAGGGACCATGGAGGGAGACTCACCCGGGGAATTCTGCTGTCCGAAGGGCAGGAGAGGCCGAGACGCCGCAGGCAGCAGCAGTGAGAGGGAATGGGACTAGAAACACTTCGGTTTCAATAAACTATTCGATAAAGGAATGGACTTTAAAAAATATATCTCTATATACTTTATATCATATAAATTATACTAATCTTTTTTGTAACGTTCCATTATATTCTACCCGTGAAGCTCCAAGTGCCTCAGTGTGAACGAGGTAACGATTCGGTGTTCCATTTCACTTCATTTGTGTGCAAGGGACAAACATACTGCAATTCATTTTAATGCACTGTAAATAAAGCTCCAGTCTAAAAAAAAGCATTTTTTGTGAGTGATACAGAGCTGGGGCTGCTGCCTGGAAGTTTAAGTGACTGGATTTCCTTCAGGAAAGAAGTTTGCTGCGCACGCACGGCACAGACGGTCCCAGTGACGTTTGGGAATTTGGAGCATCACACAATGAGCTTGGGGAAACTGGAGTCACCGCAGGTCACGGACTCTCTGCTGGCCCCGTGCTCCAGTCCTCAATTAGCTCTGCACCAGCAAACCCTCAGAGTGCGAGGCGGCTGCCCCCTGCACCACAACCATCTCCTCTTACAGTTCCCATCACAGGAGCTGGGCACCAGGCTGGATTAATGCAAAACAAACTAGGAATTATTTCACTTAAATGTCCACCTCCAATAACTAACTGGTCCAGGAAATGGGTAAACAGACATTGTACTATTAGTTCAGCCCAGTCCAGGCAGTGGTTCCAAGCTGTTAGTATCTGCCTGGCACTAGAGACCGGCACGACACCGCAGCTCTCGCTGCCCAGAGCAAACAGGAACCAGCACCGCACCGACGGCACACGGCGGGGGTCGGACGCTGAGCTCACCCTGGGGCTCACGTCCCCTCTCGTCCCCAGGGCAGGACGAGCTGCAGAATGGGCAGAGCTGGGCACCGGCACTGGGGCAGGGACCGTGCTCCCCGGGGACATCCAAGCTGGTGTTTCCCACTGAATCCAGAGGCCAATGGCACCACGTCAGCCACCACCACCCGTTTGCAAACACCAAGACACCAAGTGAGAGCGCTCCCACCCTTCAGCCCTTCTCCCCCAAGGTTCCTCTCCCAAACCCACAGCGAGGGTATCCCAGCCAGAGAAAGGAGCTGTTGCACAAACCCCGCTCTGAGACAGGACTGGTTTTGGCCATTGCACCCTCAATTCCCTTAACAACTCATTTCCTAAGTGTTCCCAGTTTGGGCTTTACTCCCCCAGTGACTGCTCAATGCCATTAATTTTTGATCGTGCTCAAACGAGAACGATTGTTTCCTGCCCTCTGCCATATCTCTATGGATCTATAAACAACCAGGCAATCCCAATGCGTTTGTCTTTCCTTCTTTCACAACACTCAAGCTCGAGTCTCTGCTGCTCTTTCTACCAGAGCTGAACCCTGCAGCACAGGCTGCAGTTGCGCTTTTCAACAAAACAAAAGCCTTTGTAGCAGAAGGAATCCAAAACAGAATCCAAACTTGTACGTTCAAATCAATCACAATCATCACCATCAGGATCTGCTGGACTGAGAAAAAACAAGCTACAGTCATTATCTGGTTTTAATGGCAAGAGCCTGGGGAAAAATCAACATGCTTTATAAAAGTGCTCAAGATAAACAGCTATTTCTTTGACCTTTCTCTTAGGAAATCAGTCTTTACCAAAGTGGTCAGCAGTTTAGTTGTTTCTTTGACTTCTCATAGACCTGTATTTTCTAAACAACTCTTACAGTTCCAGAAAAAGAATTCTGGAAAATCCTTCTACCTACTACCGATGGAGGTAGCGACAGACAAATGTTACATGGGTGTAACAAAAACAGAGAGAACAAACAGAAATACAAACTAAGCATTTGTAATTCATGTAGTCACCCTTCTCTCATCTGCCCGTTCTCCCTTGTGTCAGTTGCAACTTCATTTCTTAATTTTCCTTCTCTTCATCAGAACATAAAGTCAGTATACAATTTTTTTTTTGGTCCAAGTTTCACTCGGGCCAGAATGGGCAAATCCATCAGATCCTCGAGCAGTGGGGATCTGCTCCCAGGTGATGACACTGTCTGTCCTTCAAACACCCGTTTTCCTCGGTGTGTGGGCGCAGGCGGGGTCCGGCCGGTCCCGGCCACGCTGTGCCGGGGTCAGCAGCGAGTACCAGCTACGGGAGGGGATGGGGCAGGATGCAGACGCCCTGTTTTCCTCTGGCCGGCAGCTCCGGTCAGAACAAAGACAACGTTAGCTCCTGGATTTGTCACTGGCAAGTTGGGCATTTGGCAGGTCACACCATGAAGGTCATTATTCGCATACAAGGGCAGGTTGGCTTTAGAGAACGATCCCTCCCCACGGAGCAGTTCAGTGTCTCCCCTTTCCATCAGCACCAGGTGATACAATTCCATCTCTGCACCCGCAGGGTATATTTGGCCTGAAGGGAGACCCAGTCCCTTCTCATCAGCTGTCAGTGACACAGTCTGATACCTCCTTTCTCCTCTCCCCCTGTGCTCTCCCCGAACTCCCGCTGGCTGGGTCCATCCTTGCCGGGGAGCTGAGACAGGAGCCAGGTCCTTCCTCTCCCTGCTCAGACGCTGCTGTCCTCCAGCAGCGGCTCCTTCCCTTCCGCCCCCCCGGCCTGCGGGCTGTGGGTCTGTGCCCCATTGCTGTGCTTCTTGTGGCTGCCCGACCTCAGAGCAAGGTTGTGCTCTGGAATGAACAAGGCCACCAGGAGTGACAGCAGGACAGAGCAAGCCCCGAACAGGAACGGAGGCCCTGGGATAATGCTGCTCTGTAGGAAGAAACGGAGGAACCATTAATGCTCAAGTGCAAGGACAGAAGCAGCCCAGCAAAGCTAAGGATAAAGCTGAACACGTTACCTCGTCTGTAGGGTTGGCCATGTTGGGTTTGGAGGCCTTACCCAAAGTTTCCACCTCAGCCATTTCATTCAGCTCCACGTGGAAGAGATAGAAGACAAAGCCATAGAGCGCCGGCCCCAGGCCGTTACACAGACCTCGAATTCCAGTGATCATGCCCTGGACCACACCTGGGGACAGAGCAAGGACAGGAAGATGTACCTCCAGCTTCCAAAGAAACTTGTTTTATTCAAGGATGCTCATGTATTTAAAGCCAGAATGAAACATTCAGACCTGGATAACACGCACTCTACAGACAAAGCGCCTAAGCTGGTGATTAGCTTTGATCAGGATTTGCAAAAATCAGTAATGCTGGGCTTTCTAATTTGGAGAATAAAATGAGCCTGGGCACATCAAGCAACCATTTCCAGCTGAACTGGAATTTAAGGCAGCCAAGTCTGCGGACTTGGGGTCAAACCATAAAGCAGGCAAACAACTAAGCAGCAGTCTCCTCCACCACAGACGGGCAGCACCAAACACCTACGCACATAATCTAAGAATTCCCTCCCAAAGCATCAGCTCCGGTCAGAGACTACAAATAAAGCGACACTGCACGGCTGGCACAGATATTCCTGTCCACCCCTCCACCACCGATGCCAAGAACTCCAACTGCGACAGCTCAAGCGCTGCTGGATGAACTCGCCCATCAAACCCCCAAGAGACTCACCCTGTTGGTCGGGATCCGCGTTTCGGGACACCATGGCACTAATGGCAGGGAAGGTGATGCTGGACATGGCAGCCACAGCTCCTGCTGCCCACATCATCCTTGGGCAGAAAGAGGCAGGAGTCAGGAGACAAGCTGCTGACGGCCAGCCCGGGCCAGCACCGCGGCCAGGCAGCATCTCCCCTGGCCGCTGAGGTGGGGGAACCCACTGGTGACAGAAGACAAACGGGGACAAATTCTTACCAAGGCTGTGACCCAAAGCCGTACCAGGCAAGCTGCAGGATCTGGAAGCCCAGTCCCAACAGGATGGTGTTTTTATTCCCTATCGAACGCATGAGAATTCCCAACACTACCGTCTGAAAAGAAAAACAAGTGCTTTCAAAGTGCATGCAAAGGAAGATGACAGCACTGGGAAGCAAGAGGACGGGAATCTGAGGGGATTTGTGCTGCCATGAGACAGGCGATCACACACACACACACACACACACACAGAGTCCTCTGCTCCCGTAACATCGAGTTAGAAACCAGCACATCCTGGCCACAGCAATCAGCACCATCTATGGCATTTTACGGAGTAACACGGGGCCACCCCATGGTTTACCAGTTCTTTATGCGACAAACAACAGCTACATTCAAAAGAGAAGAAAGAGGGACCGCGGGTTCTGATGATGTCTGTGTGGCCACAGAGACTCTAACAACTCACCAGCCCTGATTATCAGAAATTTTGGATGTTCTTATAACCGCTAGAGCCATGACAGAAATTGCTTCTCACCTGAGCCAGTATAGAGAGAATTCCAACTACGCCAATAAAGGCTGCCACAGTCTCCGAGGAAAAACCAATGACCTGTGAAAACACCAAAGAGGAACTTTTCAGGCAAAAGATTCGTACCATACAAAAAAAGCCACTCCACCAGTGTCACTAATGTTCACTGACATTGCTTGCCAGGTACTCAAACATCAATCAATTGTGCCTTGCACTGCTTCCCTGCTGCCACGGGAATGAAAAGGAAGATTTTCCTCTGGCTGAAAAAACAGCTTTAAATCACTGGGCTCAGCTTAAACGACTGGGAGTGGCAGGGACAGGGTGGGCAGGCAGAGCACCAGCAGGAAGCCACGCAAAGGGCCTTGAAACGCCCACAGAGTGGTCACCAGGCTCCCACACCTTTTAGGAAAGCTGGAACAAGTCACTATTTCTTATAGTTACAACTTTACTAAGCTATTGGCCAAGATAAGATTCTTCAGGATGTGAAACTAAGATCACATTTGTAGACTGGGATTTCCTGCATTCAGAGCCTTCCCTCATTGCCAGAGACTGACCTGTCGCAGGTAGAGGAAAAAGCTGGAGTACTGGCCGGCTTCAGGAAGGTAGGAGAGAAAGACGGTGATACAGATGAGCAGAACTGTAGAATCCTGACCCACTTTCCGCAAGGACTGTAGGGAAAGAAGGTGGGGAATGAAAAAAAAAATAATTAAAAAAAGAGTTAATTTCATTAAACATTTCTTTTGAGAGAAATTAGCAGAACTAAAGCAAATATAAGTATTGCCAGCAAGCAGAAAGAAAGGAACAATATTTACTTACAGCAAATGGGTCTGCTTGTTCCCAAGAGATAGGAGCTCCCCAGGAGACCGGGCGCATCTCTTCCGGCAGAGACTCTGGCACCGCCAGCAGGATGAAACCAATGTCCAGCAAAGCAACACCGGACGCGAGCACAACCACCAACGTGTCCCCGTAGGCCTCGGAAAGGTACGCGCCAATGGCTGGGCTTGTGACCAGACTAGCAGCAAACGTGGCTGACACCTGGAAGCATAAAACATTAATACAGCCTCTTCTTCCCAGAGCCTATTTTCTCCTCCAGAGTAACCCAAGGGTTTTGCCATCTTTGATGGAGATAATCCCGGTGGACAGGGACTCCTTAGACAGACAGACAACCAAGTTCTCCTGGTGCAATCCAGGCTAAGTTCTAGCAAAAGGAAATTAAAGCTAACTCAACAATTCACACACGATACTGTCAGTAGCCCTACAGAAAGGGGCCCATCACAGGGTACTTGTATGCCCCCAGCACTGCAGCCTACCCCTTTCCTGCTGCAAAGCAGCTCACAAACCAGGCTGGTTTAAAGGCTGAGCAGCAAAACAGACTGTATTCAGACTGCACAGAAATCAGCCCTCTCCCTCGGTGCTGAATCACAAATGGAACGGAGAGCCTGTATTATTAGTGAAACACATATCATCTTTCCACTGATACTGTCTCAGGCTTGTCAATAAAACTCCCACCCTAATTTTATACCTCTCCTACCTGCGGAGCCCCAGATATTTCTTTCAAGAGATGAGTCAGTTATTCAGCTCCTTACCAAGCCATACGCCGTGCTGCGTTCATGCTCCTGTGTGATATCAGCAACGTAGGCAAAAATCACAGAAAAGGTGACAGCAAAGACTCCAGACATGGAAATGACAGCAAAATACCACCTGAAACAGACATTGCCAAAGGCAGAGTTAGAGAGTGACCACACAGTAACACCCCATTGTTCAGCCTCACTCTTCTCAGAACTCCTCGGTTATAACAAGAGTAAACTCACCATGGACTGATCTTCATAAGGGGAATTGGTGCACAGGTGAAGAAGACAGTGAGGAGGAGGAAGGATTTCCTGCCCCAGACATCAGAGAGAGCACCAATCAGTGGGGCACTTAGAAAAGAAAGCAGACCCTAAGACAAATAGACAGGATGACAGAGAGAAATCCCTCAGTCAAATTCTGATTATCGATAGCAATAGCTTTTGACAGCGTGATCTAAAGATGAAAATACATGGAGACAATCCATTCCTATTTTCTACAAGCAGACAATATTATCAAAACATAACAGTTCATTAAACTGCTCACATCCGTTTAGGGAGAAAAAAACCCTAATCCTCGACCAGCTTGGTGCTGTGAAACATTCTAATTACTGTCCATTCTCCACAATTGCTGTGCCCACAGCTGTGCCCCCCCCAGGCACCTCTGTCCAGCAGGGGCTTCCCTGGCAGCACCAAAACAGATGCTGGCACAGCTCCATCAATTAACATCTGCTGCAGTTCTAGGGAAAGCTTTCTCTTCTAGATGGAGACAAGACTGACCCGACAAGCTGCCAAGGCCATTAAGCACAAATAAAATTGTTCAATGCCTTTCAACGTCTTTCCAACCCAAGACAGGTAGGGAAGAGCCCATAAGCGTATATGGCTGTGCCCAACTCACATTAGAGCAGACTTCTCTGGGGCCATTTTTTGAGACCTTCTCGCTGGAGCCAGGGCCTCACAATCTGTTTTCCCAAATCAGAATACATGGCTACCGGTTGTTTGCTAGAGTTGCCTCCAATTCTGCTCTGGAAATGCCATCTTGTCCAAACTCACTCTGCCACAGCATACTGCCCACTGAGGCCTGCTTACTTTCAACTTTTTTTACTGATAACTTCAGATGTCATGCATTTTTTATTTTGATACACTCCAGAATATGGTTACAGTGCTAATCTCATGACGATTAGAATATTTTCTGCTGAAACACATAGCTGTTATAGCCCCAAAGCCATGCTGACAAGCAGCACGTTGATCTCAGTAAAATCAGCTACATGAGCTGCCCCATCTCTGTGCTCTGTCAATTCTCCATTTTGCTTTAGCGGAGCCAATGAGCACCCCAAACTGAAATATGAACATTTTTCTGTCCAATACCAGTCGACATCAGCAAATGACACAGATTATAATGGCTTGCCACTCCCTTGCACTGACGGCAGATTTAAATGAAAGCCCGGGAGGAATATTCCTTACCTTGACTCCATGAATCAGGCCATTCATCAAGAACGTGTGCTGAGGAAAAGTCTGGTGTAACACCTAGGGGGAAAAATAAAAAGAAACAAAAAACAGAGCTAGCAGCTTTTGCAAAACTTTCATTAATTTCCCCCAGCCCCTGACAGCTAGATGCCTGAAGAGCACAACAGGGAAAATGGGAAATATACTACCAATGCCACTGCTGTACCCACGTCAGGAGCTCTATCTCCCCTCTCCAACATGGGCAGCCACCTTCTTTAATGCTTCCCGGGTCTATACATTATTCCAGCAGCTTGGGCAAGGCTAAGATAATCTGAAACATGCCTTTCTCCATCCCTGCACCACATGATAACCCTCTGGTTTTGTGTCATATTACCACAGAATTTTTTGGTTCTCTCCTCTTTTTGTACTGTCTATACTTTTGAGGTGCATTTCATACTTCATGCATTACATTTCAAAATAATTGTCCAACTACACAAAAAATTACTATAGCTCCAGTTTATTCACACAGAAGAAACTTTGGGTACAAACCATTTCTACTCCCTATAGTCCCAGGGCTATACTTCAGATCCCTACCCTCGCCAAGCCAAGGTGAGCTCCACTCTACCAGAGGCAGGATTATTCCTGGGGAAACTCACTCACCGTCAGCATCGGCGTGGTCAGCAGCCCCCAGGCAAAGAACTCCAGGAAAATAACCACCACGGCGTGGTACACACTGGGCTCCCCAATCCCCTGTCGCTGCAAAACAGAGCTCTGTAAGTCAAACAACACACATATCCTGATCTGGGACAGACTTGAGAGGTGTGGTTGGCACTGAAACATCGACTCTGGCCTAAGCCATTGCCGTGGTGATTCTCTGGTGCAGGAGAGCTCACGCTGCAGCGTCTCTGTCAAGGGGCCACCAACATGTGCCTCTCCTATAAACCTATAAACCTTTTTTCTCCAAGAACTAATATCTTTGTTATCTTTATGCTTTCTGTAATCATTGCCGACCATATCATCCCTTCAATCCCCACCTTAAGGACTTCGAAATAAATGCCTCAATTCTGTCTCTTTTCCACAAGAACCCATTTCTTGTATTAGCAAATCACAAAATCTGAACTCACCAAGTAGTCCAGCTCTGATACATTTTTAATAAAACCACTTGAAATGTCTGCAATCCCAACAATTTAGACAGCTTCCAACAGAAGAGTATTCAGAAGTTAAAAGAAAGCTTCCTCCAGCTGCATAAATCTCAAATCCAACGGGATATGGGATCAGGTATGGGAAACCTCAAATCCACGGGCTTTTTTTCTAGGCTAAGAGATTAATTTCCTCACAGCTGACTAAGGTTTCTACACTGTGCTCTTGTGATACAAATCATTTAATGGACCACACCAAAGATGCATCTGTATCAGGACCCTGCTTCCAGCATTCGCTGCTGGTTCTCAGGGACAGGAATTCAAGAAACATGAGGTGTGAAGTGCAATCTTTTACCCAGTCACATCCTCCCAGGTTCTAAGAGAATAACACTGCATTTCAGATAACTAATACAGCTGTAAGTTTTTTGAAACACAAGGGAAGGCAGCAGGAGACAATATTCTGCTGAAATATTGTGTTCACAGATGCTACTAACACTGTCTCCCGCAGACAGGCTAAGTCTGTTTATAAAAGAAATCAACAGCATCAACACCAGAGGCACACTACCCAATGGGGACACGGTCATTAAAATAAGTCAGTTTTATTGCACACAAATGAGACAATGTTTTGCAATAAAGGAAGAAGCCCCAGGCCAGTAATTAAGAGTACAACAATCATTACCCACCTCACTCCACAGAGTGGCCCCCTCCTCTTCCTCTCATCATCCCCCTTTCTATCCTCTCCAGCAGCTAAACATTTCTACCATGTGACTAACAAATTAACAGCCAATCTCGCTTAATGGAGTAGGTCCAGATCTGACCTGTTCACAGTTTAATGTCACTCCTTCCACTTGTCAACCATCTTACTGCGTGAGACTCCCCAAGCAATTCAGGACAGCTCAGAGTCTGAGGTCACTCAAAGTGAATACTAAACGTCAGCACTGACATCTCACAACCAGGGGACACGGGCACCCGGTGAATCGTTCCAGAAGCCTGTCTGGAAGGCAGTGGCCGTGGGCCCGAGCCCGAGGGGAGCCCCAGGGCAGGGGGGTCTCCGCCAGCACGGCGGGCCCCAGCGCGGCGGCCGGGCCCCGGGAGGGATCGGGAGGAGAGGAGGGACCCCGCCATCCCGGAGAGCGGCGCCGCTGAGGGGACAGACCTCACCTCGGGCCGGGCTCCCTCCAGACCCCTTCCCACGGCACCGCCCGGCCCCACGCCACAGCCCCGCACCCGCTCACTCCATCCCCGTCCTGGGCCCCGCGCCGCGGCCCCCAGCGCCGGCCAGGCCCCACCGCCCGGGACCCTCGGCCCGGCTGCGGCGAGTCCCAGACCCGAAACCGCCCGGCCCCGGGCCCCGCTCAGTCACCTCTGCCCCGGCCTCGCTCGCCACGCCACACGCTCCCGTACCCCCCCCCCCCCCGATCCCTGCTGGCCCCTCACTCACGCCGGCCCCGTCCCGGATAACGATCTTCTTGGCCAGCAGGACGCTGCGGTTGAGCCGCTTCTTCTTCTTCTTCTCACCGGTCATGGCGCCGCCGGGCCGCTGCCGTTCGCCGGCTTCGGCGGCTGCCCCATCCTCCCTGCGGCGGGCCGGGCCGCGCAGGCCGAGCCCGGGCCCGGTCCC
>JAOXJM010000014.1:3064153-3081711 GCA_026413425.1 Tringa solitaria | reverse complement strand
AACTTCCCATGTTCCAGCTTGTGCCCGTTGCCCCTCGTCCTGTCACTGGGAACCAGAGAAGAGTCCGGCTCCATCCTCCTTCAGCCCACACTTTGTCAGGGGGTGAGCAACTGCACTTGCATCACTTCCTTTTTTTATATTCTTTTACCATTATTTTTTTCCTCACTCTTTTGTTACTATTCCGTTAAACTCTCTGTATCTCAACCCACCGGTTTTTTCCCTCTGTGTTCTCCCTGCCCTTCAGGGGGCTGCACAGTCCCGGCCTGGCCGGGGCTCGTTGGCCTTGCCTCCTTCGGACGGGATGGCAGACAACCTTCCCGCTCCCGCCCCGACTCCCCTCCGCCGCCACGTCAGATCCGGTGACTTTTTATCAACCAGACCGGGGCCGCGGGAGAGGCCTCTGGGGGCGCCGCGGCGGCCTCCGCCCCGGGCCCCGCTGCCACCGGCGCCCCCTGACCCCTGCCCCGCCTTCGCGGCGCCGCAGCCAATGAGCGGCCGTCGCCGCATCCGGGGCTTCCGCACTCCCCCCGCCCGCCGCTCGCGCTCGGCCATGGCGGAGGTGAGTGAGCTGCTGCCGGGCTTGGGGCCTCCTCGCCTCCCCCGGCCGGGTCGGGGCACCGGGACCCCCTCTTCCCCCGATCCCCGGCAGCCTCCGGCCGTGGGGTGGATGAGGCGGGAGCACCGGGGCCGAGGGAGCTGGGCGGGGGGCGGCGGCCCGGCGGCGGGCAGGAGAAGGGCCCGGCGGGGGGCAGCGGCCGGGCCCGGAGAGCGGCGCCGGTTCTGTCCCTTCCGCCAGCGCCGAGGAGGCAGCAGCGGGGCTTCCCGAGGCCGGGCCTCCGGTAGAGGGGCCCCGGTGGGCGCTTAAAGGGACTTTGGGCCGGGGGGCGGCCGCGGTGCCTGGGCCCGTGGCCCGGCGGGGGATGGTTCCACCGCGGGGCAGCGAGGGGCCGTAGGGCTGGCGGGAACGGGCAGGGAGCGAAGTGGGAGCCCCCGAGGCTTTGGCACAGCAGGGTCTGACAGCGTCTGGGGAGCCAGGGTGGGAAGGGTGCGGAGCTGCTGGACAAGGGCTCGCAAAGGTGGGGGTGAGCGACAGGGCCTGAGCAGCGGGAGAACAGGCAGGTGGGGAGAGCGGGAATGGCAGAGGTCTGGGGAAGGTGGCAGGAATGGCTCGGGTGGGTAACTGGGACCAGGAGAACTGCCCTGCTAAGAGGGCAAGTGGGAAAAAGGGGGCTTGTGCTCTGAATCCAGTTGAGGGTGCCTCTGATGCCTCTCCCATTGCGATGCCATGTTTGTTGTCGTTTATTGTGCCTTTTGCCAAAATGTTATTGCTGTTGCTCCACCACACTTGCGGTTGGTGATGCCATTACCTATCGGGTCTTGACACATCCTTGAAATATCCCTGTCCTGTCATAATGGTTGTCGTGGCGCATCCGCCTTTGTTTCCATCATGAGATCCTTGTGGTGACCACGATGTGGGAGAAGGACGCTGGGAAGACATTGAGGTAGCTGGCTGCTCTGTTGCAGGATCTCAGAACACCATTACCTGAGACAACTTCCGTTAGACAGCAGGGCTTCGTTTTCAGGGTATTTCAGCACTTTGCGTGAGGAGGGTGCCGTCTGGCCTGCCTGCTGTCCCATCTGGAGTGGCTTGGTCTTGGCTGCTGCCTTCAGTGGATCACAAAGGGTGCTGCGTTCCTCTGTGCCATGACATTACTTCTGCACATTGTTGGGCTGACGTGACGCACTGAAGTGCTGCCCTGGCACATTGCACCGCGTTGCCTTTGTGCACGCACTCTGTCTTGGGTAGATCTAGGAGCTGTCACTGTCCTGCAGAAGAGGTTTGCCATCCAGAGGGACCTGGACAGGCTGGAGCGTGGGCCTGGGCAAAACTCAAGGAGTTCAACAAGGCCGAGTGAAGGTCACACCTGGGCCGGGGCAATCCCAAGCACAAATACAGGCTGGGCAGAGAATGGATCGAGAACAGTTCCCAGTTGGAATTAGATGATCTTGAAGGTCCCTTCCAACCCAAAATGTTCCATGATTCTATGAACTGTGCAGTGTCTCTGCTGTGACATTCCAACAGCATGTGATTTGGGCACTGATTGTCCTGAGCAGAGCAGCAGATTACCTGTGGCCTTGGCAATCCATGTAACCAGGAATATTCTGTCATCATTTACCTATTTAAGCCAGACCTGCCTTTCTTCCCTTTTCATTTGACTTTGACTCTTGTTTCCATGGTCTTCTGGATTTGTAAATGATCTGAAGGATCATTCAGTTTCAGATATATTTAAATGTGGGTGTGGAATGGGCCCTTTGCTTTGTCTGTCACTTGTTTCTCTTCTTAGCCCAAACAGGGCAGTGGGAGTTACTTTATGGTGAGTCCAGCTCACAGCAGTTCCCGCTTGCTCTAATGCTACATTATTGCTTTGGGGAAATAAACTCATGATTAGTTACTGAATTGCCATCCTGTCCAACTGACTATTACTCTTCATTTCAGCACCTGGTCATTAATGTAAGATCTCACCATTCCTGAAGTATTCTTGACATTTTTTCAAGCCAGCCCATCCACTGCTAACAGTTTCAGTCTTTGTTTTCACAATCCTTTGCATGCAGCTCCTTATTGATCCCCATGCGAAAGAGGAGCACTCAATATACAGATTATTGTCTCAGGAAGGAGAGTTCTGCAGATCGCTCAAGACTGGCAGGAGCAAATGTAGACCTCGCCCTTATCCTTTCCATGAAACCAGGGTTATTTGCTTGGAAGGATTTATCCCAGAGGGTTTTGTGCTTGGTCACATTCCAGAAAGGCGCAACAAAAGGGCATTTGACACTTTCCTAAGTTCCAAAGCCGTTTCCCAGTAGGACCATCCTCCGAATGGAGGCTGTCCGAATCCTTTCTGTCTCCTTCTGCTTTCATTATCCCATAAACTCCTCCCTTTTCTTTTACTGTGTGCAGTCACTGGGCTCTGCCAGAGTGGTCTCCAGTGGGGTTATCTTGCTGCTAATAATGAGACCCTTGGGGATGGTGAATTGTAGCGCAGCGTGCACTCACTTGACTGGAGGCATCCTCTTTTCACCAGTGCTGGTAGAGGAGGGAGCAAGAATTCCACAGGTGTTTCACAGATCCTTTCCCTTCCTCCCTGCCTGTCCTTCTCTCATATGGCAATATCTTCTGCTGCCTTCCAGGCCAACCATTATTTTAGCAGTAATTATACTTGGAAAAAAGCTGCAATGGAATGTGCAATATGTGTCCATACCTGCAGAGACTAACTTGGAACCTAAAGTCTGGGGTAGCTTTTCTACTGTATGCTTTGCTCTGTTGTTAGAGGATGTGCTACAGTCTGAAGCTGTACCACGTTTCCTTAAGTCTTAAGAACCCTGTACTGAAGCGTTGTAGATGTCCTGGCTCCCACAGAGTAAGTGAGGAGTGATGGTGCATGGCTGAGGTTATTAATGGCTGAGGATCACAAAGAGATGTCATTGGTGACTGGGGGACAGACACTGATTTTCTTCCGGAGTCGGATGCTCTCACTCACCCAAAGGCATTGGTTAATTACCTGCTTGCTCCCTACCCTGGCTGAACTTGATGAGCAGCATTTCCATGTGCGGGAGCCCCCGGTGCATCAGATGTTTGGGGTTGTTTTCCAGGCCCCAGCCCATTCTGCTGCCTGAACTTCTGACCCAGCACTGAATGCTGGAATGCAGGTGCCTGTTCTTGGTGTCTCCCTGTCCCACCTTTCCTGTGCCACTTGCACTCCTACCAGCCTCCTTCGCTGCTTGCCCAGCTCTAGATTTCTTTGCTGCCCCCCACTCTGAGCCTGCTGGATGCAGGGGGGTGTAGGGAGAACCAGCGTCTGGTGGCCGCTGCTTCCGATTGGCACTCCAGAGAGTGGGTTGGCTCATAAAGGCACTGTGTTCAAACGGCAGGATGTGTGTATTTAGAATAATTGCTTAGGATTAAAATCCTTCTTTTAGGTGAAATTGTAAGCCATAAGGATCTGAGGTCTTAAACTGGTGAGAGGATAAATAATTAGTGGAGTGCTGAAGATAAAAAAGATCAAATGGAAACACCGCCATACGCAGTTAGAGACTGAGGGGAAGGTGATGAACCCGGAGGAGAGGAGGCCAGGAAGAGCTGCTAAATACACTTGACTGGAGCTCTTTTTGCGTAGTGCAGTTTCTAATGCGACCCTGTGTGGGTTTTGTTAACTTTTGCTTTGAAATTAAATTAATTGCATTTGCTGGTGGGGTTAAGTGGCTGGAGGCGTGTTACATTTTTAAGAAGAGATGTCTCAGCCATATTTTTCTCTTTTTTTGAAGGCCTCGGTTGGCAGGCAGAGCCCGAGGGTGGTGCCATACCCAGCCCACAGTCTATGTCCTGGAGAGCCTGGCCTTCAGAGTGCAGCAGGTAGCCACAGTTTAAATATGCTTCTGTTTGTTGGTCTGGTTTCCTGAGGAAACAAGGCTCCTGTGATCAGCCTGTCTCTTCCCTTCTCCTTTCAACGTCTTCCGAACCTGTTGGTTGATTCCCATGCCCTTTGACAGAGAAGGAAAGTCTTAAAGATGCCAAAGCTCCTACAAGTGTCCATTTGCCCATTCTTGCAATAAGAGGTAATTATCCTAAAAATGCCTCAGGCGAAGGAAGGGCAGTGTGCATTCACATGTTATGACATGAGCGAATCCAGTCAGGAGGGACACACAAATGCTTAGAAAACCTTCAGATTCAGCTTTCAGTCAGTTGTGGGACTTGAACGTGCAGAGAACCAGGCTTTGCAATTTAGCGGTCACGGAATGACTTCTTTCAGTCGTGTTCCCCGGCCCCTCTCACTCCTTCCCACCTCATCCCTTCCCCTGGCTCACCACGGCTGCACACAAGGGGGGGCGTCCCAAGAGTTCTTGTGTCTGAGGATCTGGTCGAGGGTGGTGCTGATATCCCACCTTCTTCTCATCCCTGCAGTTGTGTCAATGGGCTCAGCCGACCATCGACTGAACCTGGCAGAGATACTTTCCCAGAACTATGGTGTACGGGAAGAAAGGGAAGAAGATGATGATAGCCAGGAGAAGCAGAAATCTTTAGAAGAGCTGGAGAAGAGTATCAGCACCTCTCAGGTAAAGGCGGCAAGGGAGGAGAAGGGAAATTAGGTGCTGGGTTCTCTTGTTTGCTTTGACAGTTTGGGTACCAAAGGCCTCTGTGAGGAACTCTGACTTGCTCAGCTGTCAGTGTGCTGGGTTTAGGTTCACCCATCAACGAGCGTTACATTTGAATTCAGATAGGAAGGAATTGGTTGACAACAGGTAACAGCAGCAAATCTTGGAGTCCTCCTCTGCCAAGTGGCCTCTCTGATGAGGTGGTCCATGCTCACGTTGCTGAAGAGCCATCAGCTGCTGGGTGTGTGTCTGTTTGACAGTGGAGGAACGCCAAAGATGAGGTCATGTGGTCCTGCTGTGGGTGGTCCCACAAAGGCCTTGGTGGAACACAAAGTGTGTTCTTGGTGACAGAGACTCTTCAGGTCCGGCACAAGACTAATACGGATTTGCTCCTTCCCTTCCTCAGTATAAATACAGTTCTGCTTCCTGGCATCTCTTCACCAGCATGAAACCTAGTATAAAAAATAAGAATATTTTAAAAATGCCTTGGACTATATTGCTTTGTGATGAAAGTTCCTGGCTTCTCCATACCTTTGAGAAGGTCACGAGGTGTCTTCATAGACTGTGCCTCCCTTACACAGCATTACCCAAGGCAGCTCAGAGCCCCCAGAGGAGCAGAGCTGCCGTGACTGCCTCTGCGTATCTCTGTGTTCACTACAGCCGGTGTTGTGCTCGATGGTTGTTCCATTCCTGATGAAGCTTTGTCCTCCTCTTGCTCAGAGCAGTGAAATGCCATTTGAGGAGCTGCTTGCACTTTATGGCTATGAGGCGTCTGATCCCATCTCGGAGCAGGACAGTGAGAGCAATGACATTTCTCCAAACCTCCCGGATATGACTCTGGATAAGGTAAGAGCAGCTCTGTGCTTGGGCGTGTGCCGTTAGCCTCTGCTGTGGGTTACTCTTGTGGAGCTTGAGATATCAGGCAGCTCTTTTCAGGTGGGATTTGATGCCGGGGGAAGGGGCCTGCCAAGTTCTCGTGTCCCCCGTGAGGAGCAGAAGGTGCAGAAGTGTGGATACAAAGACCTTAGAGGGGACCAGAGAAAGGATAACTGTTCTAAAAAAAAACACTGTAAAAGCCCTTTATGGATCTTGGGTTACAGGTCTTTGAAGGTAGATGTGCATCTGTGGAGAGTCAGGGAAGGTTTGTATCATCCCAGGTGAAGCTGTGGCTCCTCCTGTTCTAGCTAAAGTCTTTAGAAAGCTTTTTTTTTAAATTCCAGGGTCTTTAAGACATTTGCTGTGAGTGGAGCTCTACAGAAAGGGCCACTTGCTCCTCTTCCGTAGGAGCCACTATTGGACCTTCTAGAAATGCTTCTAGGGAAGATAATCTGGGGGTGGAGGGGAGTGTGAGAGGGAATCTGGCTTTGGAGATGCTATGGGAGGGTGAGGAGATCTGTGGATGTGGCCACCTTTGGCCTGAAATGCTTTCCTGTAGGCCTTTTTTTTTTTTTTTTTTAAATTTAAAAATATTTTTCACTTTCTTGTTGTTGTTAAAAGGAGCAAATAGCGAAGGATTTGCTTTCAGGAGAAGAAGAGGAGGAGACGCAGTCTTCAGCTGATGACCTGACTCCCTCCGTCACATCCCACGATGCGTCAGACCTATTCCCAAACCAGCCTGGCTGTATGTGGTGCTAATTTCTAAGTCATTCTTTATTACTGAGCAGGGTAGGGCAAGAATGTTTTTCTTTATTTTGTCCCTTAGTTTCCTGACATCAGTTTTTCCACTTTCTTTCTGGGGGCTGCAAGTAAACCTGGTTGCTGGTGGTGTTACTGAGCAGTGGTTAGGACATAATGAAGCACAGATGAGCAGTGGGATGGGGAAGAATTGTCTTTAGCTACAACTCATAACACTGAGAAAGTGAGAATTTTTTTGCTACCTGCTGTAATGGCAGTCTGGAAGATCAGTACCTGATCTGACATCTCTGGAAGTAAATAAATTCAGTAGTACTAGTGGTGTGATGTATTCTGGCAGTTCCTAAATGTTCGGATACGTGGGAAGCCAAAGTGTGTGACAGACGCAGCATGGAGTGATGTTACTCCGTCTGCTGGCCTGCAGAACGAAGCAGTGGGAGTGTACAAATTCTTTTATTTAAAAGGAGAAAAATAAAATATGGATAAGCTGTCACTGAGGACCATTCTGAAAGTGACTTTAGGACAGAAAATGAAGGGAAGGAGAGGGAACATAGAGCAGTAGAAAAAAAAATATCTAACTACAGATAGATCTTCTCCTTTCCCACAAAGCAAACAACTTCCTTGCTGATGAAGACAAAGAGCCCTGTTCATCTCCATGTGCCTCCTCCATGGCTGAGGATTCAGAGGAGGATTCCATCCCATCCAACGAGTGTAAGAAGGTAAACGATCCAAGCGCATTGGGAAGGGGAGCTAGTGCAGTGTGCCCAAGTCTGAGGAAAGCACGACACCAAAGCACTGTGGTATTTCCCCAAGAAATTTTCTTTTATTTTCTTTTGCTCAGTGCCTTGTGTTTTGTGGGAAGGTGGTGGAAATGGGTTACAGGAGGTTTTTTTAATAGGATCTTGAATCTGTATCTGAAATTTTCTGTACCTGAAGCAGAAGATAATGCTGTTATGACTTGGTAAATTAAAGCTGCAGCCTTTAGCCTTATAAAGGTGAAATGCTGTGTGATAATCCCAGCAGGATTTGCTGAGAAGAAACCATCGCACAAAAGAGAGGAGCAGGCTTCCAAATTCATCCTGTTTGTGAAGGTTGCAGGAGAGGTTCTGCATTCCTTTATTGCCAGCCTTAGCTCTTTGCCATATATCTTTAACATAAAAACTATGTAAATGCCTAAGGTCCCCAAAGTATCGTCTGGCTGGTAGTAACTCTTTTTAGTTATCCTATAAAATAGTCAGGGTTCCCTAGAAGCAATAGTGACAGCAGGGATTACCGATATATAAATCGGCCCCGTGGTGTCCCTGAATCATGAATTATACCTCAGTGCCTGTGTGGAGCATTTTCCATTTCAATTTACCACTGCTCTGTGGTGATGTTTCAGGAGATCATGGTTGGACCTCAGTACCAAGCCAGTGTTCCCATCCTCCACTTAAGCCGGCACGGTGAGAAAGGTAAGGCTTGATGGGTCCTGTCTGGGTGTGGGGCTACCAGCCCGGGCGTCTGGGGTAGCCCTGCTTCACCAGTTCTGCTCTGTGTCTCTGGGCTTGGCACCTCTCGGTGTGGATACCAACATTCACAGCTACCCCTGAGCAGGCTTTAAAGGAGCCTGTTCGAACATGCATTTCTCAAAAGCAGCAGAGTTCTCTGATTAGCTTATTTCAGTTCTTTTTCTGTTAGCCTATGAGAATGAAGACCAGCTGCTTTGGGACCCAAACGTACTCCCTGAGAGAGAGGTTGAAGAGTTCCTGTACCGTGCGGTGAAGAGGCGCTGGGAGGAGCTCTCTATCAGCAGCCTGCCGGAGGGAGAGATGGTGAAGGACAATGAACAGGTACATGTGGGGGCTTCCTGATGCCCACAGGTACTCCTGTGGTGCAATGTTTGCTACAGAGATCCTGACTGAGACCCGCTTAAAAGAGAACAAGACCCAACTCTGCTCCTGATTCCTGGATAGGTGAGGGAGTGCTGCTCGGCTGCAGTCTCAGGAGACACTTCCCCTCCAGCTGGGAAGCCTGCAGAAGGCTGTAGTGGATGCCTCTCTAGCTTAGTACTTTTCTTCCAGCGCAGTGACAGATATTTGTGGGAAGCATGTACCAGACTGGGCAAGTAGAGGGTCATGGGTGCTGTTTTGACCACGTTGTTCCAGTATCCCAAACTCTCTGAGCCAGAGTTTCAGCAGGAGCATCCTTTTGGATCTGTCCTCTATAACATTCTTTGAAGCCAGCAGAAGATGAAATGTTTGGCCAAGAAACGTCAGCGCAGTTGTGTTTCCTCTCAGCTAGCCAGGTCAGGGTCTCACAGTGAGCCTGCAGGAGCACAGAGGCACACCTGTAATCTGCAGAGCTGCTGGTGGAACCACATCTTTTCAGTCCCATGGTTTGTTATCCAGTGCCTTGAAAACCTGTGCTGATGGTTGAGCTGGGGTTAATGGCAAAGTGGCTCCTGGGAAAAATAAATTTTACGAGACAAACATGAGTCATGAGCAGGTTGGTTTGTGGTGTGTTGCTCAGCTAGGTGCTCTCAGTAATTTTCTTCTGTTCCCTAGGCTTTGTATGAACTGGTGAAGTGCAATTTCAATGCAGAAGAGGCACTGCGGAGGTTACGGTTCAACGTGAAGGTTATCAGAGGTGAGAACCCGCCCCATATTTAGATTTTACCCTGAACATCAAAGCACATGTAAGTCTAGATTTTGTACATCTTCAATTCCTCTTTCTTCCTGCCATAGATGAGCTTTGTGCCTGGAGTGAGGAAGAATGTAGAAATTTTGAACACGGCTTCAGGGTGCATGGGAAAAACTTCCATCTTATCCAAGCGAACAAGGTAAGGAGGCTCAGCCCCGTGCCCCGCTAAGGCGAAGGGAAGGGGGCGCGTCGGGAGCCTCGGCTGATGCAGGACATCCAGGACCGCGGGGTTCCCACCCCAGGCTTTGTGTTGACTCATGCTCGCAGGTGATGGGCTGTTCACTGCCCTGCTCTGCCTTATTTTCCAGGTGGGAGAAGTCACAAACACCACTGACCTGCATGAGTGATGTCAGTTAATTACTGATTAGCCCTTTCTGGAGTCTCAAAAGTTCTTTCCAAACTCTCAGCCCTTGCAGTACTTCTGTGAATGAGTGAGTTGAGCATGTGGATGTTTTGTAAAGTCCCCTGGGGTCCTCTAGAATGAAAGGTGCTGTTGTAGGGAGAGCTGGGCCCCAGGACATATGCTGCTGTGCTGGGAGTTGGCAGAACCAGAGAGTCCAGTTCTACCGCGCATTAATTGTGGGCATGTTGGCGCTGGCCAGTGGAAATGGATGCAGGTTTGCTCTCTTGGTGTTCAGTGTGCTGCTGGGCGTGCAGGAAGGTCCTGCAGGAGTGTACCGAGTGTGAACCCACACCGGGGTCTGCAGGAGCAGTTCTGTGCTGTGGGGAGTTCTTTCTCTGGCCAGTTACCACCTTGGAAATTTCAGGATGTGCTTCTGTTCTGCAGCATAGATGTGTCCGTAGCAATATAAATTACTGTAATGCACTTCATTTTCTGTGCTGATTACATGGGAGAATAGTCCTTGCTCCATAAGGCACCTCTCGATGCGTGGCCTTCTGACTGTGGTGTGTCTCCTCAGGTCCGCACCCGGTCAGTGGGCGAGTGCGTGGAGTATTACTACATGTGGAAAAAATCAGAGCGCTATGACTACTTCACTCAGCAGACTCGTCTAGGAAGGAAGAAGTACGTCCTCCACCCTGGAGCCACGTGCGTGGAATATTCTCACACTAAAATTAGTAATATTAACCTCGCTGTGAAGGTTCCTGCTGTAAAGCACCTGTGCTTAAAAGACTGTGCTTTCTGCTCTAGGATGTTTCTTTGGTGGGAGCGTGGAGGGGTCAGTGGGTGTTCTCAGCACGTGAATGGCGCTGCTGCGGGGAGGCAACATAAGGCAATTATTTGCTTGGATGTGGACTTTCTTGTGTCGGAAAATACTGGTTTGTTTCAGACAAATGCATCTGCAGAAATGAAGGCCAGGGTCAGGGATTCAGAGCTGATATCGGGAAATAGCTCAGTTCCGTGAGGTTTTGGGAAGGAAGCATTTTAAGTTCAAAAATACACTATTTCTGGTGTTTTGGAACCTGAATTAATTTCTTTCCCTGCTGCCACCATTTGAGGCAAATTCTTCACGCTGAAATGTATGCTAATTACAGAAAATACTTTTCAAAAAGGTTGAAACTGAAATATTTTAAAAGGTCAAAATGAAATACTTAAATTGAATCAATTAAAAACATTAGATGAAGTATTAGATTTTTACTTTTTTTTAATTCTGATGCAAGACAGGAAAATACCTGAAATCTCAACCCCCCCCCCAGGGTGGGAAGGTATTTTCTCAGCGCTTGCTCTTTGCTGGCACACTAACATTGTCCCAACCTGCTGCAGCTGCTCTGGGAAGCTGTTCCCCAGGGAGGACATTTGACCGTTTATTTCCTTACGGAGAGGGCTGGGGTCAGAGCTCTTTGTTTTGGAAAGACAGAGCCTGTTCTGGTTTATCCTGGGCTGGGCTTGGCCCCGCGGAGTTAACTGCGATCGCCTCAGTGCAGAGTCCAGCCAGGGGACTGACATTCCTTCTAGTGAGGTCTCTGCAGCCCTGTTGCTTTATTTGTTAACGGGTTTTAATCTGTCCCCCTTCTCCCTGCCTGCGTCTCTCTGCTCCACAGGTGGTGGCACTGCTATCTGTCTTTCCCACAGGGATTACACTGACAACGACTTGGATGGGGGTGAAGTAGAAAACACCAGTCGTTCTCGGGGCTCCCCACTGATCCCGTCTGCAGCCAGCTGCCTGGACCCTCACTTTGGTCAGGATCAGCTCGCGATGGAGAGCACAGGTAACATCCCTTCCTTCTCTGCCGTGGGGATAACGCCTCTCCCTCGCTCAGCAGCACGGACCCCCCTTTGCCGTTATCCAGCTGCTGCTCTTCTCCCCGTGTTTGCCCGTGGGCTCACTTTGTCCTGGCCAGATTTTGGTGTAGGCAAAGGAGACTTCTGTTCCTGGGAACCGCTTTCGGAGCGAGCTGGGACTCACAGGGAGCTGGAATGGGTTCATTCCCTCATCGTCCTGCCCTAATGAGGGCTTTGTGTAGGCACCTCCCAGGGGCTGTCGGCATGAGGGGGTAGGACTTAGGATTTGGCTTATCTTGGAGCGTCTCTGCGAGATTTCCTTTAATTTCCATAGAAACACTGATGGCCTCCCATCTGCTGTCTGCATCTTGCCTTTCTTTGCTACATGCTGGCAGGAATCTTGGTTGCTATAATAAAGAAATAAAATAAAGATTTGTGCCATCAAACAAATACTGTTGTGATTAGGTGGGATTGAACTGGATTGTGGGTTTTTTTGTGTTGTGGACTCACTTTCACTTACTGTCCCCCCCCTTCCTCCCTCCCCGTCTGTCTTTCCGTCTCCCCTGCGGCGCAGAGCCCCTGAGCGTGGAGAGCACAGCCTGCAGCCTGGGCAGCATGAGCGAGTCGGGGCAGGGCTATGAGTGCAGCACTCCTTCCGAGACGAATTGTTCCTTCGACCCCGCCGAGGAGACGTCCTCAGGCGCCATCTTGGCTCCCTGCACGCGACATACCGTCCCCCCCTCGGAAGCGGGGCTCTACGCTCTGCCGCCAGCAGGACCAGGACTGGCAGAGAAGCAGGAGACGTTGCAGAGCTCTGGTGAGACGATAACCATGGACTTCACTCTCCCTGCAGACATTAACGAGGGTTTGCCTTTAATTGCTGGCCCTGTGGATTTGGACAGAGACCCAGAAGCAGTGGTGGCCCCTGCGCAAGTGTCCTTATCGGTCACAGATTTTGGCCTCATTGGCATCGGAGATGTAAATAGTTTTCTGACTGCTCACCAAGCTTGCCCAGCACCCGTGGCTCGGTCAGAGCCGCTGTCACAGTGAGAGTCTCCAGTCACAAACTTGTCACAGACCCAGCAAGGACTTTGGCCTGACTGAGGGAAATCCTGGAACTTCCGCTGTTCCACAGGGACAGTTTGGAGCTGTTGGTCAGAATCCATCTTTCCATCCTCCTTGATCCAAGGCTACCGTGAAACTAAACACCTTCCTGCTCCAGTGTGTTCCGACACGATCGCGCAACGCTGGGGCTGGCTCTAGAGAGGGGGGGGAGGTCTGTCACCCCCATTCCGTTGTGTCATCCCAGGTAATGCCAGGCTCTTGGCAGAGTCCCTGCCCTCGGGACAGGGGAATGTCCCGTGGCCTCAGAGGGACAGTCTGAGAGCAGCAATGCTCTGAGGACAGGGACGTGTCGCTGGGGCGGGGGGAGCGGTCTGGAGGTCCGGGAGCTGAGTTGATCCGCAGGGAGCACAGCCCACCCGGCCGCGGGACAGTTTGCCTGCAGCGATGGGATGGCCGTGCCAAAGGAAGGTAGGTCTTGGGTCTTGGCCCTTGGCCCGCAGGTGGCGTGTGGCAACGGGAGTCACCTCCCCGTTCCCTCCCAGCAGCCGCCCCGCGCTGTGGGCTGTGAGGGCGCCCACGCTGCTGTTGTCACCTCACAGCTCAGCGCCTTTGCCCGCTCCTCCGCCTGCTGCAGGTGCCTGGTCCAGCCCTTCGGCAGCAGCGTCGGGCCTCGGGGGGGGACCCTGCCTGGTGAGCACTGCGTGCGCTCGAGTCCTCGCCGTCCCTCGGGGTTGTTCTGGGAGTGAAGGGAGTTTCTAGACCCACAGAGCGACGCTGGCCCTCAGGGTGGTGCCGCTTCTCTCACCGCCGGTGAGTGACTGATCCCTGCTGACGGCTGCAGTACAAGGGAATAAAATTCAGATGAAAACATCTGTAGGTTCCCAGCTCGTTCAGACAATGTGGGAGGAGGAGGAGGCTCAGCTGCCGGGGCACCGGTGCCAGTGCAGTCCCAGGCAGGAGAGAGCACCAGTCCCTGGGCATCCCTGCCCCACTCTGTGTCACAAAAAGCTCTCTGTTTTCTGAGAGGAAAGTGTGTCTTTACTGCCATTAGCAATGTCTCGAGGAGGTGATGATGGTGGCCCCGCATGGCAGCGAGGTGGCCACAGTGGCCTGTCTGGGTGTGCTGGAGCCCAGAGCTGCTTGGCTTCCCGGGTGTGTTCCGGGTCTGGGGTTTGCCACTGCCCTCCAGCCACATCCCCTGTTCCCATGCAGGCTCTGCTGCAGGGGTCCCTTCCTCCCTGCGCTTGGGAAAGGGTCTGGATTGAGGATTTTGGTTGTTTTGGGCGAACCCTCCGGGCTGTGACGCTGCAGTTGGTTCTGCTGCCAGTGGCTTTGGAAAATGGCTAAAACCGTGAGCCTGGATCCTCCTCATACCCGTCCCTGTGGAGCTGCACTGAGCCCTGCAGTGGGAGCATGGAGACGGCATCGGGGCAGCTCCACAGGACGCAGGATCAGACCTTGTCTCTCATCTTCCAAGCCCCAGATCCGTTCTGCTGCCGTAGCCGGCGTTTGCTGTGGTCCCCGGCCAGCCCTGCCACGGGGCGCTGAGCTCCGGCCTTGGTCAGGTCAACCAGAGGTGGAGACGGTGTCTCCCCTCCAGCTGCTCCCAGCTGCTGTGAATGGAAGCAGATTCGAGTGCCTGCTCCATAGTGGAACTGCCCAGGCTGTGATTCCCCTTTTCTGGGGGGGAGAGGAAGCTCCTTGGCTGGAAGGAGAAGAGGAGGCGGTGAGAGAGCACGGGCAGCCCTCCCAGGGAGGGTCAGCCCTTGGCATCTCCTCTCCATCAGCCAAGAACATTCTTAGTTTTCCTGGAACCATTTTTTTTTCTTTGGTTTGTTTCAAGCCCTAGTGAAAGGAGAGGGGAGGCCGGGGGAGGCAGAAATGTCTCTTATTTATGTTCTTCAGTGTTGTTTACAGATTCGCATGGGGTCTTTCAACATGAGTGTGGCGCTTTTTCCACGTAACTGTACAGGAGAGGGGTGGAAAGGGCTGGGACGGGAGGTCACTTGGGGAGGAGGTTTGGTTTTGGTTTTCTGTTGGGGTTTTCTTTTTCCTTCTTACAAAGCACATTCACTTTGAGCCACTCCCGATGCTGGACTCTTCCCCCCCTTCCCCTCCGCCCCAAGCCCTACACTGTGAAGTGATACTGCCTTGAAGACCCCTTGACATTATTTATTTAATTAAAAACCTAATTTGAAAGTGAGCCGGAATCCTGTGGTGTTTTTGGAGACTGAGATGCTGCTGTCCTGGGCATCGTGATGGCGGAAGTGAGAAAAGGGGTCCTTGTCTTTTCTGTCTGATCCCCCCGGCGAGGGCTCTGTCGTGCCCGGCCCCGTGCTGGGGAAGCAGATGCTCATGGTGCCCAACACAGGGGATGCTCAGGGCAAGGTGTGTGGCTCAGTGCTGATCTCGGGCCCATCCTCAGGGAGGTGAGGGACCAGGTGGTGACCCTGAGCCCTGCAGGGTCATGTCCTCCCCTCTCAGGTGCCACAATGGCCCGTCAGAGCAGCCCCCAGGGTCCTGGTGCAGAAGCTGAGCTCAGTCTTGAGCACGGCTGCTTCTGCTTGTGAGGAGCATCTTGACCCCGGGATCAGCTTGTGCCTCCAGCCTGCCCTGCCAGAGCCAGGTCTGCTCCCTGTGGCCCGAGCGTGGCTGAGCTGCCCTGGTGGCTGCAGCTTCTGTCCTGGGGTACCCTGGGGCTGGTTCTTGGGGTCCCTCCTTTCTCCGTTCCTGGCCCTGCCCACCTTCCCATGCTGTGTACCAGCGATGCCATCACAACCCAGGAGGAGGCCTGGCTTCCTCGGCTGCATTTACCCTCCCGGCGCTGCGTGTGGAGGGGAGGGAGGTGTTCACTGCTCTTACAGGTGCCCCGAGTCCTCTGGAACCCTGGCAGCCTCCAGAGAGCCCGTGGCGGTGGGAGGCGGGGGTCCATCCATGTCTCACTGGCTTCAGCCAGAAATAACATCCTGGAGGCGAGAGAAATGTTCCTGCTGCAGCAGCGTTGTATGTTTCCACAAGAAGGCTCGTTCCTCACCACAAAGCCCCTCTGTTTTGTCAGAAACCCCTTAAATTCTGTTCCCCAGCTCTTGCTTTCTGTCCCAGGACCTTGGGGTGGGATGGGGTGGGTGTATTCTGTCTCCCTCGCTCGCAGCTGGAAAATGCCACCTGGAAAACCAGCAGGAAAGGGGCGATGTGCTCCTCTGGGAGCTCTCAGCGTTTGTGGCAGCGCGGCGGGGCAGGGCGAGTGCCCACAGGCAGAACCGTGGCCGGGTGGGAGCGGGCAGAGCCGGGACCCGCGGGATTGCAGGGAACAGCCAGGTGAAGTTGAAGGAAACCTAACAAACAGGGCCCAAATTCCGCCAGCTCCCCCCGTGCCCCCCGACAGCTGAGGGCAGGGGCCGCCTTCCTCCCTGTGACACCCCTGAGTGTGGCCCGAGCCGAGGGACGCCGGCCGGCCGGGCTGGGCCGTTCCAGGGTGGCTCCTACTGCCCTGGCACCACCCGACCGCCACGGCACCACGTGGGGCAAAGTCCTGACACCGGTGGCCGCCCTGCGAGGCCACGCATCACGGGCAGGGGAGACGTCGCCTTGTCTCACCCTGCTCTGCCCCGGGCCAGCACGGAGCCACACGGGCCAGCACCGCCCCAACGGGCCCCGTCCTGTCCTCGCTGAGCCCCATCTGTGCCCCCACTGTGGCCCAGCCTGGAGCATCCACACCAGCCACAAGGGTGGCCAAGGACTGCTGGGGGCTGTGATGAGGAGGGGAGATTTATCAGCAGCGGGATAAAACCTGTCTTAAACCCCACATCCCCCCTCTGACAGCCCACAGGCGCCGGCCAACCTCCCCTCCTGCGGTGTCCCCACAGCCCCCCTCCCCTGGGGCTTTCACCCACCCATCCCCACGGCACCGACAGGCAGAAAGGAGGCTGTAGGAGGTTGGATGGGATCGGATCAGAGCAGAGGAAAGCCACAAGCGGTTCTGCCCCTCTCCTTAAATCCAGGGCAGCCTGAGAGCGTTTCCAGCCCTGCCGGCTTCCCACAGCAGCCCTGACGCGCTCCACAGGCCACTCACGCTGCACTTAAATAAACCAGCCCAGCACCTATCATTTGGGTGGTTTCTGTATTATTTATGTTTCCTTCCGTTGCTGACCAAGAGTCGGGCCTGGAGCAAACAGCCGGGCTGTGGCCGTCCCCGCTCCCACCGGGGACTCGCTGCGGGGACCCGCGCTCGAACCTCTGCTCCCGTCCCCGCTGCGGGTGCCATCGGCTCGGCACGTCCCCAGCCCCAAAGGCGAGCACCGGGAGCCTGTCCCACTCCGGCCACCGCGGAGGCTCGGGAAAATACCACTTCAGTGCTTAAATCACCGCTTAAAACAATCACGCGTCTCGTTTTGTGTTTAAATCCAGATGCTCTGCTCCCCGCGGTCCGTCCACCTCCTCCCGAGACTCCCGGGGAACCTTCCTTCCCCCCAACACCCAGCATCGCGACGGGGCCAGCCCCGCGTCTGTGCATTTCTGTGCCCGCGTTCTTCCACTCTCAGATTTCTCTTGGGTTTTTCCCCTTATTTTCCTCAGGAAAGCAGCCCGGGGCTGCCGGGACACAGGCGGCTCCCACAGGCGGCCTCACTCCTTCCCTTCTCCCCCTTCTCGCCGCAGCCGAGCCGGGGCGGGGGGCCCAGGGGGACCGGAGCCGAGGACGCTGGAGTAGGGACCGGGGAAGCGGCGGGGGGCGAGGACGATCCGGGCCCGAGCCGCCCCCGGAGGGGGACCAACCGCCCCCCGGCTCCCGCCCCCCGGCTCCCGCCCCGGCCGCGGGCGGGGGCACCGGCTGCCGGAGCCGCCCCGTCCCGCC
>JAOXJM010000014.1:3052661-3064053 GCA_026413425.1 Tringa solitaria | reverse complement strand
GGGGAACGGCCCCCCGCCGGGCCGCGCCTGCGCAATGGCGGCGGGGCGGGGCGGGGAGCGGGGCCTCGCCGGGCCGGGGACCGGTTGATGGCGGACCGAACGCCCGCCTCGCACGGCCTCGATACGTTTTTACATCCCTACCCAAAACCTTTGAGTTTCGTCGCCCGTTCCTCGTCCCTCTCCCCCCACCCTCCCCTCAGGGTGTCTCCCGCCGCCCCGTTTCAGAACAAAGCGCTGGGAAAGAGGCTCCGTGAGGAGAAAACCCGCCGGGCCCAGGGGCGGTGGGCGCGGGGGGGAGCGGGCCGGGGCCGTGTCCGTGCCGGCGGAACCCGCGGCGGGGGCGGGCGGCCGGCGGGGGTTCCGGCGGCCGGTGGGTCCCGCAGCGCCCGGGAGGATCCCCGGGGGGACGCGGAGCAGCGCGGGCGGTGCGGGGGTCCCAGTTCCCGGCCGTTGCGGGGGAGCTGCGGGCGGGGCCGGTGCCCCGGGGCTCTGCCACGCTCCTCGGTGACTCCCGCAGGGCTCCGCACCGCGGCCAGTGGTGACTCCCCATCTCTCTCCCAGGGCCTGATCCGGAGCTGGGAGGCGTCCCCAAGACCCTGTCCTGAGCCCGCGTCAGGGCCCGGAGCGGCGAGAGGGATCCTGGGCCTGTCTGGTGCCAAAGATGTTCCCGCAGAACCGGCCCCCGGTGAGCCCGCGGCTCGGCCTCGTCCACTCCAGGCCACCAGCAAGCACATGGTGCTGCGGCACGGTGCTGGCCGGGCCCTTGGAAAGTTGTGCTGACGGCGTGTAAGGAGCTCAGGAGCGGTGTCGTGGCTCTTCCCAAAGTGGCGCTGAGCCCCAGTGCTGCGGGGATTTGGGTTTCGCGACACGCTGGAGGCGAGATCGCAGTCGGGGTGTGACCGTGGGACCCGTGGCAAGCGGGTGGGCAGCTCTGCTGTGTGGCACGCGGGTGAGGATGTACCCCCAGGGCCAGGGGCCGCACGCTCTGTGCCACCCGCGGTTGTTCTTCTCTTCTGGCTCAGTGGCTGAGCCGATGCTGAAAAGGTGGAGAACCATTGCCCTTGGTGCCCGGCTGCGACCATTTCCCTCTGCGCTAACTCTTTCTGTCTCCTCCTCCGTGTGCTGCTCTCCCAGACGGGCCCGTAGCCTCTTCCCCGGGTGCAGGAAACCCCTGGGGGACTCGCGAGTCTCGCTGCGCCAGCAGCAGTGACCCCGGGGTCCCCTCCTCTGCCTAGGCCCATCTCCAGGCACCCTCTGCTGCCTCGGGAGCCGCTGTTGCTGCCAGTGCCATCCCCAGCACCCCCCAGTCCCTCAAGCTGACTTATCCAGAGACCTTGGACCGCATCAAGGAGGAATTCCAGTTCCTGCAGAACCAATACCACAGGTGAGGAGCTGCCAGAGCTCGCGTGCCAGCAAGGCGCTGGGCACTGAAGTGGTGCTGGTGAGAGGCAGGCGGCCCCTCGGTGCCAAGCATCGCTGCGGGCTGGCGGGAAGCACCGTCCCGTGCTGCTGGGGCACTGGTCCATCTGGAGGACGGCTGTGCCAGGCACCACCTTGGTGGTTTGCAATGGCGCTGTTTGAGGGGGAAGCTTGCCCTCCTCCTGCCAAAAGCCACGGGACGAGGGTACTGGCTTCCAGGACCCAGCTTCTGGGCTGAGCTGGAGCCGTCACTTAGCAGACCCGGAGTCCCTCTGGTCCCCCCTGCTGCTGGCCAGGATCACCTCCCCTTCCCCGCACGGGAGCAAGGTTTGAAATGCAGCTCAGCTTGGCGGCTCGCTCCATTTGGGAAGCAGATGCTGGGGAGGGGGTTAAGACTCCGTGCAGATTGCTCCCTGACGCCTGGATCCCTTTGCTGTCCATCTCCTCTTTATCAGCCCCTTCCCACCCTCTTTCAGGTGGTTTTCTTGGCTTGTGCTGGGAGATGGGTTTGAATCTGAGAGCAGGAGGCTGAGGCACGTGGTGTGCTGGGGGGGCTCGTGCTCTCTCCAGCCTGGGAGATCTTGTCTGGGGGGGAGCAGGGGGTCTCTCCCTTTCTCTTCCTCCCTCTCTCTCTCTTTCTTCTCTTTATTTTTACAGCTTGAAGTTAGAATGTGAAAAGCTGGCAACAGAAAAAACAGAAATCCAGCGTCATTATGTCATGGTTAGTGAGCTCCACCTGAAAGGAGGAGGGCGGTGGGGGGTGTCTCCTCTGAACCATCAAAGGACACGCAGCCGTGGGATGCTTTGGCTTCCTCTTGCGTTTGGGTTGTGTGGCCAGGCCCTGAGATCTGGTTCCTGTGGTTGTTATTGTCTGTCTTTCCCCCAAAATGAGCAGTGGTGTTTGAGCAGGGCTTGCTGCCACAGCTTGTGGTGCCGAATCTGCTCCTGTGGGGGTTTGTCCCCTTTCCTGTGGGCTGTGAGTGGGAGTCCCAGCTGGACTGTGTCTGTTCTGCGGCCGTGTGCCAGAAAGAGCTCCTGGGCGAGGAGCTGGGGACTGTTTTCTTCTCCTACCCTGGCCACGGTGTGGGCCTTTATGGCTGGGCTGATCCCACACGCCAGCAGCAGGGTTTCTGTTTGTGCATCCCCCGAGCCCCCCAGCCGTGCTGATGCTGCCTTCTCTCCCCCGCAGTACTACGAGATGTCCTACGGCCTCAACATTGAGATGCACAAGCAGGTGAGTCTGGGTGTCCTGGCTCCCCTGTCCCCATGTCACCACCCAGCCCTTTGAGGTTGTCCCTTCCCACAGAATGCGTGGGAAGTCGCTCCCTGTGGTAGCCCAGGGAAAGCCGTGCTTGTGGGGCCGCGCTGCCTTCTCTGTGTTTTGGGGGCTCTGCCCTGCTCAGTGTCACGGCCTTGGGCCTGTCTCAGCTCCCTGCACACACGTGTGTGCTCTGGTGTGAGCTGCCGTGTGCTCGCTCAGTTTGGGGACTGTGTTCGTGATCCGCTTGTTGCAGTGGGGAGAGAGCAGCGGTGGGTCGCGTGTGCTCGCACGACTGCTCGTGCCAGTGGTGAGTGGCCACTTGGGGACTGTTGGGGAGGAGACTGGCTCCCGCGGGACAAGGGGTCCTGCAGCGTCAGGGTAGAGTGATGAGCTCTGGTTTGCTGCCTTTGCCCCTGTCCAGGGCCAGCTGGCCCCAGGGGCCAGGACTGAGGAGCGTCGTGAGGTGGGAGGAGGGGGCTGGGGTGCAGGGTGGGCTCCCCAAGGGCTCGGGGCTTTGCATCCCCCCTCGCTGCATCCCCATCCTTTCCTCCCTCCTTCCCTCCCGCTGCGCTGCGCTCCGGGTCACCAGCTGCTCTGAGACAGAAGGTTTCTTCTCATCTATTTTTAAAGAGGCTGCGGAGGAGCCTGGCGGGGCACGCTGCAGCCGTGGCCTCCTTCCTTCCCGCCCCGCGCCCCGATGCTGCCGGCAACTGTTGCATGGGAGCCGGTGCGGGGGTCCCAGCCCGTGGCCCCCCAGCACAGGGCAGGCTGGTGGCTGTTCTGTGCCCACTGTGGGGGAGTGTGTGTGTTTCTGCCTCTCCTGGCATCTCCCGCCCTGCCCCGTGCCACTTCCCAATGGCGTGAAGCCACTCTCGCGCGGGGCGATGCCGAGGGTCCCCCCGGCCCAGCACCCCCTCCCCGCAGGGCTGCGTGCTCCTCTCATCTGGCTGCCGGTTCCCCCCCCCGGCCCGCGCTCTCGGCCGGTCCCAGGTGCCGCTGGCTGCGCTCCAGCGAGCTGTCTGCACTTTTAACGAGGGCCCGCGTGTTGGCTCTGACAGCCAGCGGCCATTGTGTGAGAAATGGAACTGCCTACGCGGGAGCCGCGGGTTATCGCCGCCGCGGGGAGATGGGGTTGCCATTTCTCCTCCCTTTCCTCCAAACCCACCACCGCTCCTGGGCTCGGGCGGGGGTCCTGGGTGCTTTCGGCTGCCCGGGACCCCGGGGGAAGCGCTCTCCCCACGGGTGCTGGCGAAGGCAGGGCAGTGCCGTGGTGCGGTGCTGCCTCTGGCCCCAGTGTCCCCCAGAGGCTGCCCAGGCGCCCGGCTCCTGTGGCGCTGACGTTGGCGGTGCTGGTACCAGCGAGGGCCGAGACGCAGGGTGACTTTGCCCTGGTTTGCGTGGGGGGCAGTGGGGCTGGGGGGCTGGCTGCGGTGCTGCAGCTCTCCAGGCAGCCACAGGCTCGGCAGGGGAGGCTCAAGATGGGAACGCGCAGGAGACGTTAATTTTTTATTGTTGTTTTGCTTTTGGCGTGGAAGGGGCCTGTAGCTTTTTATAAAACCGCCTCCCTGAATCTGCCTGGCCTCGGACTTGCTCACCGCAAGCCAGAGGGGAGGTGACGGTGCTGGTGGCTGGGGGGGCTGCAAACAGCGTGATCATTTTTCATGCTGAGAGCGTTAAAGTGCCAGTAAATTGCACATTAACGAGTGCGAGTGAATTGGAGGCAGCTCTCCCCAAGGAGCTGCTGCCCATCAGTGCATTAGGGAAGAGAATCCATCACTGCCGGCCCCGGGAGACAGCTAAATCCTTCCCAGAACTGCCGGCTGCCAAATCTCCTTGCTCCCCCCTCCCCCCCCCCCTTTCTTTCTTTTCTTTCTCTTTTTTCCTCCTTCAGAAGGGGAAGCAAGGGCGGGTGCTGGATTGTTTCTGCTCTCTGTGGGTCTGGCAAAGAAGGGTTGTTGGCTGCTCTGGAGGGTGGCACGGGGTGTCCCTGGATCTGTGTCCCTACACCCGCCGGGCAGCGTTGCAGCCCCTCACCCTGACACTGCGGCACCTGCGCCAGCCGGGCTCGGGAGACGTGCCCAAGGGGGTCTGCTCTGTCCTTGGCTGTTGGGACCCTTCAGCCGCAGGTCTCCTCCTAGGGCCAGCAAGAGAGCCTGGGTTTGACTCTCTCCTCTCAGCCCCATGCTGGCTTTGTAACGCTTTCATCTTCCCCGCCGGGGCGGGCAGGGAGCTCCTTGGATTTTGGTCAGCACCTTACCTGCAGCCCCCATGCCTGGGCCAACCCCCGCCTGCCCAGGAGCGGGGGACACCTGGGTTCAGGGACAGCTGCTGGTCTCTGCCCCCTCTCCCCCCGGAGGTGGGGTGCGATCCCCAGCTCTGCGCAAGGAGGAGCAGCGTGGACAGATCCGCTGCTGCGTGGAGCGGTGTCTGCTCTCCCGCTGTCACCCGCCGCTGCTCGGGGCAGGGGCCTGACCCTGTAGCCACTGGGGATTCTCCCCAGGGATGTGTCTGTGGGGCCAGGGATGGTTTAATGTCTGTGCTTGCCCCCGGCACGGCACGACGCCGCGCTCCCTCCCCACGCTGCTCCCGCTGCTGATTGCCTGTGGCACTCGAGTGTTGCAGGAAAACAGCAGCTGTAAGGAGAGCACCTCTCCAGGGCTTCCTGCGGGCGGGAGAGCAGCAATTAGCGGTCTCGGGGCTGGCAGGAGGCGGCACGGAGCCTGCCGGGGCCTGACCTGCGGGCTGGGGCTTGCCTGGCCATGGCCCTCGGTGCCACGGGGATCCCCGGGAGGGAGGAGGCGGGAGCCATCCTGGGGTACTCAGGGAGGCATGGAGGATGCTGGGCTCTTGGGGACAAGTGCCAGCACCCGGTGGCCGCTCGGGTGGCAAAGGGGGGGGCCTCTGCCTGCCCGGGGGGGGCAGTCTCTGGTGGCATTGGTGTGGGGCAGCTGGTGTGGGGCAGCTCTGCCCTGTGCCCTGACGCTGCCTCTCTCCTGCTGCCAGACGGAGATCGCCAAGCGGCTCAACGTGATCTGCGCCCAGCTCATCCCGTTCCTGTCTCAGGAGGTGGGTGAGCCCTCAGGCCCTGACTGGGCTGGGGGGGCTGGCTTTGCCCCATCCCCTGAAGGAACAAGCTTGGGGCAGCCCCGCTCGATGCGGGGGTGTCTCCCGGTGCCGACGGGCTCCTCTCTCCCTGCAGCACCAGCAGCAGGTGGTCCAGGCCGTGGAGCGTGCGAAGCAGGTGACTATGACCGACCTGAACGCGGCGATCGGGGTACGTCAACCCTCTGCCTGTGTCCTGGGCTCCCGCAGGCGATGGTGCCTCCCATCCTGCCATCCCCTGGGCTGGAGACCTCTCCTGCCCCGAGCCCGTGGGGGTCGGCTGCAGCCCCCCTTTCTATTGTCCTTCCCTACCCGTGGCTGAGTTGGAGGGGGTGAGGGGGGACAAGCCAGGCTGGGTTGGGGGGCTGCCAGCAGTACTCAGGGTGGAGGAGATGCTGCTGCAGCAGTGTCAAAGCAGGATGTGGGGCTGGTGTGTGTCACTATCCTGATGCCCTGTGGCCCAGGTGGAGGGGAGGGTCGCTGCTGTCCCCACACCTTGGTTATTCCCTCAAGACAGCAGTGGTACGGGTACGGATATGGGACGGGTCCCCATCCATATGGATGTGAGTGGGGTCCCCAGTCTATCCCAGTAGCTCCTGTCGCAGGGTGGAAGGAGGCAGCAGGAGGGATGTGGTGGTCCCTGCAGCTTGGCTGGGGCCACCCTGGGAGTGTGTCCTGCCCCTCCTCACCGGGGTCCCCGTCCCTGGGCTGACCCAGGGCTACCGGTCGGGAGGAGCAGCCTCTTGCCCCTTCCTGGTGGCCATCCTGACGCAACCCCGGGGCTCTGCTCTCTCCTCCTGCTCCTCTCCAGCACCAGCTCCAGACCCAGCACCTCTCGCACCATGCTCCCCCCATCCCGCTGACCCCCCACCCCTCTGGGATGCAGCCCACCGGCCTCACGGGCATCGGCAGCGCCTCGGGGCTGCTGGCGCTCTCAGGGGCGCTGGGGGCCCAGGCCCAGCTCCTCGCCAAAGATGACCGAGGGGTCCATGACACCGAGCCCAGGGGTGAGCATGGGGGGACGGGAGCTGGGGGGGGTCTGGTGTCACCCTTCGGTGGTGGGAAAACCTGGGAACAGGTGGTGCTGGGTCCTGGGGCTGCCTCTGCTCCCTGTGGCCCCTGGGGAGGAGCACCCCTGGGTGGGGGGTGGCTTGTCTGTGCCTTGGGGCTCCTGGGGGAGCTGGGGGCTGGCAGAGCAGGGGGTTGCCAGCCAGGAGGGGTTTGGGTGGGGAATGTCCCTCATGGAGCAGCACCTCCAGGGAGAGCAGTGGGGTGGGCTGCGGGGGGTCATCCCTGGTGGGGTCCCAGGCCACCCTGCCATGAGCACCCCGGGGCTTGTGGGAGGAGCAGGCAGCTTTCCTGGGGGCCTCTTGGCAGTGGCACACTGTGTCCCTTCTTCCCTCCCTCTCCTGCTGCCCGGCCTTGTCGCAACGACAGAGCGAGACCCTGGCCCTGTAAGTGCCTTTTCCTTCTCTTGCGCCATTTCCCTGCGGCTGAGCAGGCTCCGACTGGGACCCCGGGGGAGGGTGGCCGCTCGGGAACAGATCCTGGGGTCCTGCTCCCCAGCCAAGGCCCCACTGCCGGCACAGAGTGGGTGGGTGCTGTCCCCGTGGGGACCCCTTCTCCATGTCCTGTGGGTAAACCACGCTGCCCCCCCCAAGCAGCACCCCCCTCGCTCCTTTGGCAGGAGCAGAAGCCCATGCTGGTGGCTCGGGGAGCTGTACTGGGCCCTTGCAGGAACCAGCCGCAGCCTTGTGCCTGCCCGTCCCGGGTGCCAGGCATGGTGGCTGGTGGCCCCTAACGCTGGTACCCCCGCCCCAGAGCTCCCTGGTGCTGCCCAACGGGGAGCGGGCACGAGCCATCTCCGAGTACCTGAGCAGCAGCAAGAAGAGAAAGGTGGAGGAGAAGGACTTCGTCACAGACTATGTGAGCTTGGGGTATCGGGGCTGGGGGGCTTGGGGCATCCCCGTCCCCTCTTGTGGGGCGATGAGTGGGGCTGCCCACACCTCCAGCCCTTCCCAGGTGGGAGCGAGGGCGACCGCAGCCCCTTTGGCTCCAACTGTCCTCTGTTTCAGGGCAGTGACGCGGACAAAAGCGAAGACAACTTGGTGGTGGATGAGGTCAGTGTGCCAGGCTCTGCCCATCCCGCTGCCCGAGTTGGGGGCTAACACAATGTTACAGGTGGAGGTGGGCAGCAGGGGGAGGTGGCAGTGGGACCCCCAAGTCACGCTCACTGTCCCTCGCTGGTGGCAGCAATGAGCCCCTGGATCCAGGCTCCCAGCCTGGCCCTCGCTCGAGCCACCAGCTTGCCGTGGCCTGGGGCGTCCCCCTGCTTCTGCCTGCTCTGCTGCCTGCTGATTCCACTCCCCCCCCCAGGACCCCTCTTCCCCGCACAGCGTCCACTCCTACTCGTCCCGGGAGAACGGGGTGGAGAAGGTCCCACTGGGGAGGAAGGAGGCCGTACCACTCAGCCCGACCTCCATGGCCTCCTCCAGCAGCACGTCCCCTTCTCGGAGCAAGGATGTGGCCGTGGTATGTGTGCTGTGTGGGGCAACCAGGCCCCCCCGCCCTCGCGTCCCCCTTTCAGCTCGGCTGGCAGAGCCATGGCTTCACCTGCCCCCAAACCCATGGGGGCACAGGCGATGCTGGGGGACAGGGGGGACTCCTGCTCCGTTAGATCCCCTCGTGTCCCATCCTGCAGACCCTGCAGTGCTGGCTGGGCTGCCATCATGGGTGAGAAACGGGGACCAGCATGCTGGGGGGACCAGAGGAGACCCCCTGGCAGGCCATGAGTGTGGCTGCCAGATCTCCCTGCTCTATTCCCGGTAGGTGGAGAAGGCTGGGACACCCAGCCTGAAGTCCAGCACCCCAACCTCCCAGGGGGACGCTGTGGCCCCGGGCTCCAGCGGTGCCCAGCAGTTCCGCCCCGCCGCCGCCAAGGCCCCCGTGGACCCGCTGGGTGAGCTGGGCCCTGCTGGGGCGCAGGTGGGCAGCTCCAAGTGCCAGCCTTGCGAGGATGGACCCTGCGCCCTGTCCCTTCATGTCACCTCTCCCCCAGCAGCCCTGGGCCTGAGGAACCCGCTGGGAGTGCAGAGCCCCTACTCGGCTGCCTTTGGCATGGCCCACCCCGCAGTCAACGGGGACATGGCCGGCACCGGCGCCTACGCCAGCCTCCACCTCATGTCCCCGCAGCTCAACGGTGCTGCAGCTGCCGTGGGAGCCGGAAGCTACGGACGCTCACCCCTGGTGCGTGAGCCTCTTCCCATGGGTGGCGGGGGCTGCGGGGCGCGAGCTGCTCTCACCCACTGTCCCTCCAGGTGGGCTATGACCCGCACCCCCACATGCGCGTCCCAGGGCTGGCGGCCGGCATGCAAGTGGGGACCTCGGGGAAACCGTAAGTGTGGCCGCGCTGGGGGTGGGGGACGAGGTGACTCGCAGGGGTTAATCTGGGAGGTGCAGAGGGCTGGGGCCGGCAGGAAATGGGGGGCACAGCCCGGTGGGGGGGGGCACTGGTCCGGGGCAGCAGCCAGCTGTGATGTGCCCAGCACCACTCTGCTCACGGCGCCGGACCAAACCGCACTGGGTCCCATGCAGCTGCTCACTGCACAGGATCCTCGGGTGGTCCTCACTGCTCTGCCCTCTTCCAGCGCCTACTCCTTCCACGTCAGCGCCGACGGGCAGATGCAGCCCGTGCCTTTCCCCCCCGACGCCCTCATCGGCTCCGGCATCCCCCGCCACGCACGGCAGCTCCACACCCTGACCCACGGCGAGGTGGTCTGCGCCGTCACCATCAGCAACTCCACGCGGCACGTCTACACCGGGGGCAAGGGCTGCGTGAAGGTGTGGGACGTGGGGCAGCCGGGCACCAAGACGGCTGTGGCTCAGCTGGACTGTTTGGTAAGGGGGGGTGTGTGTGTGTGGCCTCTCTGGCACAGCTTGGCCCTGCACTGTGCCAAAGACGGGGTCCGGGGGCCCCATCGGGGACCTCGGGGGTGCAGGGGGTCTGAACGTGGTGATGTTCACTGGGGAGAGTCTCCGTGTGGGTTTCTAAGTGGGGACAGTGTGGGACTGCGGAGGCGGGATGGCGGCTCCATGCTGCCAGCGTGCTCCTCTGCGCCGTCCCCTCTGTTCTGAGTGTCCCAAGCCACTGGGGGGCTTTTACACCCCTCCCCTCCCTTGGCACTTCTTTGTCTGGCAGCACCTGCCTGAAGACAAGCCTTTGCCAGTGTCCACCCCCCGGTCAGACACTTTGAATGGGCCAGAATCGCATGGGGTGAAGTATCACACAGATTCAGCTCTATCCTTGTTCCTGCTTCTGCTTGTGTGAGTCTGGCTGTAGGGAGACCTTCTATTTCTTTTAAAAATAAATGAAATGGACTGTCAGACCACAGCAACTCACCAGAGCCAAGCTGGAGGCACAGGCATTACCTGAGACTATTTTTAACCTGTGTTCTTTGAGGTTTATTTTAAATGGGCTGCTGGAATTGGAGTCCCTGTGCCTGCTTTGAACAGCCCAAACCCAAGTCCTCTCCTCCACTTGCTGGCCTTGGGGCCTGGGCAGCCTGACACATATTATTCCTGGAAGGTGCTGACCTTGAAGATACAGATGCATAAACAAGGAAATGACTGAGTCATGATAATTTCAAGCTGCATCAGAAATTCAGGAGTGGGGGAAAATGGTGTTTTTGCTGGGAGCTGTGGGCTGTTGCAGCCTTGTTGGAGCTGCCTCCCCCTTGTCCCACGTGTCCTCCAGGATGGTCATGTCTCAAGCAGCTGCTGGTGGGGACGGTGAGGGGGTCCCTGAGGCCCTTCATAGCACAGTAACAAACTGGGGGCTGGTGGGGGTGATGGCTCTGGGGACAGGGAGGGGTGGGAGGCACCCCTGGTGCTGTCCTGGGAGGGCAGCTGGGGGTCTGCCCCACTGCTGCTGCTCCTGCCCCCAGGACGAGCTGCCGGCCCTGGGCTGAGCAGACGGTCTGGAGCTGGGGCAGAAGGGCAGGAGGGGAAGGGGTTAACGGGGTCCTCCCTCCTGCACCCCAGAACCGTGACAACTACATCCGCTCCTGCAAGCTGCTCCCCGATGGCCGCAGCCTGATCGTGGGGGGGGAGGCCAGCACCCTCTCCATCTGGGACCTGGCGGCCCCCACACCCCGCATCAAGGCTGAGCTCACCTCCTCGGCCCCTGCCTGCTACGCCCTGGCCATCAGCCCTGACGCCAAAGTCTGCTTCTCCTGCTGCAGCGACGGCAACATCGTGGTGTGGGACCTGCAGAACCAGACCTTGGTCAGGTGAGACCGGAGCAGGGGACTGAGGGCAGGGCTGCTCAGGGCTCCTGGGGCCAGGGACAGATCGATCCCCTCCAGGGCATCCCCACCTCTCCCACAGTTTGTCCCTGGCTATGGGACAGTCCCTGACCTTGCAGTGGGGATCTCCTGCTCCTCACGGCTGGGTGCTGCCAGCCCTGATGGCCGTGCCCTCGCCTCTCTGTCCCCCTCTTTCCCAGGCAATTTCAAGGCCACACGGATGGTGCCAGCTGCATCGACATCTCTAACGATGGCACCAAGCTGTGGACAGGGGGACTGGACAACACTGTGCGGTGCTGGGACCTGC
>JAOXJM010000014.1:3034779-3047628 GCA_026413425.1 Tringa solitaria | reverse complement strand
TGCATCTGCCCGTCGGCGCTGACGTGGAAGGAGTAGGCGCTGGAAGAGGGCAGAGACGGGACTGAACAACCCCTCTGTGAAGCCAGAGGGTGGGAGCCACCACCTCCCATTAGACAGGCTCAGGCCAGTTGGAAGGTGCCCGGTGCACTTTGGCTAATGAGGGCTATAATTAACCAGCTCCTTGTTACCACCAGCTATCCAGAACGAAATGACAGAACTGGAGAGAAATCCGGGCAGGCCCTGCCCTGCCCCACACCTCCTGGGGGTAGAAATGAACCCTAGGGAGGGAGACACCCCCACACCCCCCCCGTGCCCACCCTGTGCTGCCTGGCTTGGCCCCTTGCTGCCCACCCTCCTGTAGCCCCTGTGTGCGCCCACACTTACGGTTTCCCTCCGGGGATGGTGGAGAGTGAGGATGACATGGTGGAAGCCCTCAGGTGAGGGTGTGACTCAAAAGCCATCTGCACGAAGCAAAGGGCACATGGTGACCATAGTGCCAAAACCCCAGGAGGGGACACGAAGGCTGGATCCTGCCCTTCCCCTGTCCCTCGGTGACTTACCATTGGGGACCGGCCGTATATCATGGCGCTGCTGACCTGCGGTGCGAGGTGGATGCCCATGTACACGCTGGGGGCTGGGAGCTCCCCGTTGAGGGTGGCATGAGGCACCATCCCGAAGGAGGACGCGAAGGGGCTGGAGACGCTCAGCGGGCTGCGGAGAGCTGCACAGGGAGAGACCCACTCATTGCCCTGGCCATTTCCCTGGGGTGAACATCACCCAAGAGAAAGGGGCATCTGGCACCGAATCCCGGCAGCGTCACCTCTGCACAGGGCCCAGCCAAGCCTTGGCACAAACCAGCAGATGAGGAGGGGGACAGTCAGGTTGTGGGTTGAAAGCCAAAGACCAAAGGAGAGGGTCAGGCCTTGAGTCCCATCAGTCATGGATGCGGGACGCAGTTCCAGCATGGATCAAATGGTTCCATCGCTCCAAAGGCTGTGCCACAGACCAGCCGTACCCCAGAGAGACCCTCCTCTGCTGCCAGCGCCTTCTCGGACGTGGCCAGGCCAAAGCACTTGCAGTTGATGGCTAAGTGGCTCTACCTCCGAGGTTTTGATGGTTTATTGAAATCAATTCCAATTCAATTTTTGCTAAACCACTGTAATTTTCTAGCCAGACAAGGGTTTAACATCTCCAGTCCTGGTTCTATTTCTCCCTTGGGCTAACTGTCCTCTTCCCATCACCTTTTGGTCCCTTTGGCTAGACAGCAGCCAAGCTGTTCCAGTATGACCAGTTCACCATCAGCCACCACAGAGGCCACTACTGACCGCTCACCCCGCCTCCCCCGTGCTTTCAGGAGAAGGTGGTCCCACTGACGGTCTCCTGAGTGAGCTGCATCTCACCCAGGGTCTCACCCAGCGCATGCAGACCCTCACCCTGTGTGGATCCTCAGTGGCACAGGGAGAGCAGCCACGACCTGCTGTCCTGCAGCCCCGTGTGCCCAGTGGTGGTCGTGGTCGATAAGTTTGATTATGTGGAGGAAAACAGTCCCCCAGCTCTGCTGATGCGTCCCGCCTCCCTTCCCTTGCCCCAGTCCCACAGCAGTGCCTGCAGCAGAGCCCAACACCCCCGTGTCCCCCCACACTCACTGATGCCATCAGTGGCCGGCGCCTTGGCAGGGGGTGGCCGGAGCAGCACAGCTGAGCTGGGCCCGGGGCCGGGCGTGGGGGAGTCACAGGGCAGCGAGGAAGAGGAGGAGGGCTTGGAGGTGGGTGTGCTGGCAGGAGGGTCGGTCTGCAGGGTAGAGGGAAGAGCAGCCTCAGGGGTGGGGGCAGCCACCCACAGCTCTGCACACCAGCCAGCAGCCTCCAGCCCCTGGGAGAGGAGCAGGCACCAAGAGCACTGCCCCCAGACAGAGCAGGACAGGGGGGCACTCGGCCGTCATGGGCCCGAACCCCACCCCCTTCCTCCTTTGCACCCTCCCCATGGCGTGGGGGGAGCCCCACATCTCCATCTCCCCTGGGTGCAAACACCCAATGCAAGCCCTGGGTCACCCCAAACTGCCCCAATCCTGCACCCCTGTGACACCCTGCCATTGGCACGAGGCCCGAGGGGACATTGTACCGAGACCTGCTGCTCCCTCATGTGAAATCCCTTCTGTGTGGGGGACACCCCACAGAGCAGGGCCAGGACGCCTGGGACCAACCAGATTCTCTGATCCCCACAGCCATTTCATTCCTGCCTTTTTTCTTGCCTCTCCTATTTCTTTCTCTTTTTCTGCCTGGGGATTTTGTCGACACCAGCAAAGGAAAAAAAAAATTAATAACAGAGAAAAGCTACGTGCTGCGCTGGCAGATTGCTCAGGGCGCTTTGTCTGCTCTAATCCGATTGTGCCGGGAGCCGCCGCTCGCTGGTCCCGCGGCCCCCAGCCGGCTCCTGACCCTGGGATGGCGGGGATGCATGGCCTCGGTCCCCACGGTGCTGGGAGGGACGAGGACTGGTAGAAATGTCCCTCCCCCTTCCCCCACGCTGATGTTTCAATCTGAGCATTGGGCTGGCGCTTGGCAAGGACGAGGGGGGAAAAAAAAAAAATAAAAAAAAAAAATCGATTGCTGAGAGCAGCCCTGGGGAATCCTGCCGGCAGCTGGATGGAAATACCTGCAGAGCCAGGGCTCTGCCTTGCCCATCATCAGCCTCCCTCCCGGGGCAGGGCCCCCGCTCCCAGCGCGGGGGAGGCCGGCGGGGGGTACCAGGCACTCGGCACCGGCATCTCCTCACCCACCTTCAGGGCTGCATCCAATGGGCCACACAGAAATTCCGGGCCGTGCTCCCAGCCCCGCTGCCCACCCCCAGCCCAGGGGTCCCGTGCTACTGCCTACCACAGTCTGGTCCTTCGGCTTGAGGGGCGTCGTGCTCCGGCTGGAGGCGATGGAGGCAGGGCTCTCGGGCATCTCCTGGCGGGATGGAGGGAGCCGGCTGCTGGGCGTGCGGCTGGGGCTGCTGGGCTCCGAGGGGGGGTCCTGGGGGAAGAGGAGGTCTCTGAGGCGCAGGAACCCCAGTCCCTCTGCACAGGAGGACAGGTACAATGGGGGGGCCTAGACAGCCACCCCCAGACCGGAGCCCAGCAGGGACCGTCAAGCCCCCGTCCGCTCCCCGCCGCCCACTGCCCCCTGTCTCCCTGAGCGGCATTAACGAGGAGCCTCAGCTCTGCTCCATGAGCCCCTGGATGAGAAACCTCCTTGATTTTTCTCTTTGAACAAAATCAGAAGTGACAGCAGATTCAGAGGATGCTGGTGACCATGGGTGCCTTCACAAGGAGGGATGAGACCAGCTCACCCGAGGAACTGAGAAAGGGCCTCCTGGCAGCCCCCTGACAGCATCTCAGTGGCAAGGCCACCCTTCAGCTCTTGCACTCCTAGAACCATTCAATTAGGACTGTGATTTTTATCACCATAATTACACTGATGAGCAGTTTTTATAAGTGTCGTTCTCTGCAGAAAACCCTGCTGATGTTCCTTTCAGGGCTTGTATTTTCTTGGGAATTGTCAGAAGGAAAAAAAAAAAAAAAAGTGTTGGCCCTCCCCCCAGTCTTGCAGGGGAGGAAAAGCAAAGTCCCCAAAAACATCATCTGAACACATCAGAGCAGGGCTGGCACACGCTCCTGCCTAGCAGCAATGACCGGGAGCCTAACAAACCTTGGGAACCGGAGTGCTAAACCTGATGACCACAGCTGGAGCTGGACACCCTGCGGGGCTTCAGCACACCCTGAAGGGTGGGGACTTACCTCATCCACCACCAGGTTGTAGTCGCTCTTGTCCCCGTCGCTGTCCTGGGGGGGAGAAACCCAGAAATGCCCAGTCAGGAATGGGAGAGGCAGGACCAAGCTCCGGGCCCTGCCCCACAGGACCCCAACCAAGAGAGACCCCATTTTCTGCTCACATCACTTCTCGTGGACCAATGCCACGTCCTGCCGGCAGCGACTCAACCCTCTGCCCAAGGGTCCTCCCCCGGGCTCTTCATTTTCTCGGTTTCTTTTTGCAGGATCACAGCCCCCCGCACCCAGGGAGGCCCAGAGCTCCTGGTCACCCCAGGGCTCGGCCTGTCCCCCGCGCCACGCTCCCGCTGCACTCACATAATGCCCAGGCAGGTCCTTCTCCTCCCGCTTCCGCTTCAGCTCCGACCGCTCCTCGTCCTGCAGGCTCTCGGGAGGGGAGGCAGAAACACTCTGCGCCAGAGAGGGAGGAGGAAGGTGTGTGAGCTGGGGGACGAGCAGGCAGCCCCCAAAGCCCTGCCAGCCCCGCTCCCTCTCTGAGGAAGGTGCCCAGCATCCAGCCATCTATGAGAGCCATCAGTGCCACAGCCGGTTTGGGGGTCCCCTTTCCCCACCAAGCAGATGTCAGGGCTAAAAGGGGAGGCACAGCTCCCCCACCCTGCACAGATACCTGTGTCACCCCCTTACTGGCATCCCGCGCACCCAGGCTGAGAGTCCTCTAAGACCACAATTCACCCGGTGGCAGAGATGGGGTTTAGTCTGGTGCTTTAAGCAAGGATGGGGAAGACATTTCCAGACCCCGGGCTCTCACCCAAATTTATCCATTCAGCTCTGATGGGGAAGAGGGAGGGGGAGCAGGATGGGGACTGTCCCCAGGGTTGGCTGCCCACAGTCTCCTACATGGACAGAAGGCAGATGTACATTCAGGGTGCCCAGAGACTCGCCCACGTCCCAACACGCCATCCCTTTCCCAGCTCGTCCCTGGAATGCTCCAAAGCTGCTGCCCTCATCCCTTCCTGCATGAAGCCAGGAGCTGAGGAAGCAGCATCCCCGGCAGGCAGCATCCCCAGCGCGGGGGAGAGCAGATCCGCCCCGTCGGGAGACAACCAGGCGTGGTGGAGTGGAAAATCCCCACTGGAGCCTTGTTTACTTCGCCTTAACCCTGCCGCTGCAGAAGCTGGTGGGCTGGGAAGCAGGATGGGGCTGAGCTAGATGAATGTCCCTTCCCTGAGATGCTGCCAGCAGCCACAAGGGTGTCTCAAATCCCCTCCAGCCCACCCCACACCCCCCCCCCAACTGCTCGGAGGATGATAATGAAATCAAGTGATGCCTGCCCACCCGCAGCCCCCCGCAAAGCAGAGGAACACCAGCCTGACACCAGTGACCACAGAGGCTGCCCTTCCTCCCACAGCAGCCGGGCGTTGGGCCAGGGCAGTTTCCGGGGAATAGCCCCGCCGCCGCTCCCGGGACTGCTCCTAGAGCTGCTTGTGCCAGGGGCTGGGAAGAAAATGCCCCATCCCAGAGCTCCCAGATGGCTGATTGTTTCCAGCACCTACCCACTGCCCAGGGGAAGGTCAGTCCTGGGAGCCAGTCGTCTTGTGTGCAAACACAGGCAGCCTTGAAAGGCAACTCACGGTGGCAGGCGGACACATCCCCTGCCCTCACCCACCAAGCTGGGGTGGGAGATGCTGGAAAGGAGCCCACACATCAGGAGAACCCAGTAGGAGACCTGGAGCCCACAGCAGAAGGGGAGCAGGGTGCCTGGGCTGTGGTGTGCCAGGAAACAATGCGGACCTGCTCTATCTCTGCCCTCCCCGAGGAGCCCTGCAACCTCAACCTGGCCCCGGTGCGAAGGAGACCCCAGTCCCCACCGCTGCCTCCCAGGCTGCCACCAGGCAGCTCGGCCACCTCAGGGCTGTTTGCTCTGAAAGGGTCAGGAAACAAAACATTCCTGGAAACCCCGCTGCCAGCGCTTGCCAAGGGAGCCAGCTGTGGCCCGTGTGCCCACCCGGCTGCCAGTGCTGGTTCCGGTCACCGGCGTCCCCAAAGCCAAATCCGCCACCACCCCCAGTGTCCCCCCCTCCGCAGCTCGGCTCCCCCAGCACCCGCCGCCCTTCCCAGGGGCCAGCTCTGCCTCCTGCCCAGAGACCTGGAGATGCTCGAAGGGATCCGGGGGCTGTCGGGCACAGCCCCGGGGGGGGGAAGCCCATCCACTTGCCCACACACCCAGGCCGGAGCCAGGCATGACTTACCCGGCTCGGGGTGCGCTCTGGAGCCCAGGAGGCAGCAGGGAGAGCATCCGGACGGGTTGGTGTCAGGGAGGCAGAGGGGAAGAGAGGAAGAGGCTGTTAATGTGGAGGCTGCACCCCAGGTGCGGGGCAGGGGGGAGAGTGGGGCACCACAGGAGGAGACAACAGGCTGAAAGAATCGCACCCGATTTCTCACTTTGCCCATCTGCACCACGGATTCTCTGATGTCTAACCAGTCCTCCTCGGGGACGCAGGGGGAATCTCTATTCACCCACCTACTTTCAAGAAATTCAGTCCAGCTTTGGAATCTCTTCCCTGGACATGGTGACAAGTCTAAGGGTGCCAGGAGGGGACGAGCCGGTCAGCCTGAATCACGCCCATCCTATTTCCTTAGGAAGCCACGCTAAAAAGCCCTACTTGGAAACCCTCTGAGGGTTTCTGATATGCACAACAAAACAAGTCCACCTCCCTAAGCTCAGGGAAGAAGTGCCAGGCGTTTGCTGCAAACCTAAGCATGGGTTTATGGGATGGGGTCTAGCGACCCTCCCTCCTCGATTTCACTCCTAAGGACCGCATCAGCATTTGGAGAGATCAAACTGGTCCTGGTCTCTGCTGGCAACAGGCGGGTACCAGGAGACGGAGGGACCCTCTGTGTGGGCAGCACGAAGCCACCTGGCACCTCAGCCCTGGCTCAGCTTGATCCACACCAGCTCTGGCTGACTGTGGCACAGCACCAGAGATGAATCCAAGCCATATATACCATGTCACTATTATTTTTTTAAAGGCATTATTCTGGGTGTCTTTGCACCCTCTGCCACTGAATGCCCCTGACAAGGAGCAGCTCTGGGCTGTGCTGCGGGAGGCAGAGGCTGCCGGGTCTCTAAGGGTTAAGGCAGGCACACAACAGCCTGCTTTTATCCTCTTTCTGGAGTTTGTTTTTCTCCTCCGGGGGAAGGCCATCCTTAAAGAAACACTGACAGAAATAAAACCGCAGACACCTGCGTGCAGGGGCACAGAGCAGACACGGACAGTTTCCTGCTGCTATTTTCACCACCTTGAAATCTTAGAAGCAAAAGTGGATCATTAGGAAAACGCAACAAACCCCTCCACTGCCCAGTTTTTCTGTTACTGTTGGGCCCTGTCCCAGCAGCATTTCCAGGCCCTGAACTGGGGACACTGGGAGCAGCCAGCACCTTCCCCAGAGGAGCATCACTTCGGCTGCTGAATTTTACTGCCTGTTTCTAGCGTGTGGGAGTGCCCTGAGCCCCCTGCCCGTGCCTCAGCATCCCCCTCAGCAAAAGAACCTGATGCCCACACTTGGCAGAAGGTGACGAGCTCAGAGTGGCTTCTCCTTCGTGCAGCACTTCAATAGCCACAAGCCACCAGCAAAGCTGGGTGGTGTTATTAATTTGGCCTGGGCCTGCCAGTAGCATTCAGAGCACTGATTTAACGATGATTAAATATTGATGATGTTTGTAAAGCACTTTGTGATCCTGATGGAGGAGGCACCCATAAGGACGAGGAATTACTGCTATTTACAAGGCACCACACACACAATAAGGCTTTGCTTTCTAAATTCCTTGCCACAGACCTGTGGTTCCCACAATTTGTACCAGGGGCTTTCAACAGTACTTTCCCTTAAAAGTCTCAGCTTTGGGCATCAGACCTTTGCCTGGTGTAAACAGAGAGGGTTTCTCGGGCAGGGATCTCAGGTCCTCCCAGCTGGAAGGGTGGTCCCAGGGGACCCTCACAGATTGGGAACCCCCAGGGGAGCAGGAACACCCCTGTGTGCTCATGCAGCACCCAGAGCCCCCTGCCCAGCCCCTGGGGTGCACACACAGCCACCCTCCCACCATCCCTGCACGGCTGGTCACAAACAGAGCCAGCCTCCCGGGGCTGCAGATATTTAATCAGCTTGATCCATCACTCGCAGCACTTCCCGCTCCCCCTAACCCCAGGGAGCAGCTGCTGGGCATCGGGGAGCCCTGGCAGAGCAGGCAGCGGGACCCCTCTGAAGGGCTAACCCAGCTGTGCTCCCCCTTACCTCTGTTCTCCCCGTCCCGGGCCACTCTGTCCTCCTTGGCAGCCAGCTGGGACTGTGCCATCAATGCCCCAGAGAGGGCCAGGAGCCCCGAGGTGCCGCTGGCCCCGCTCAGGCTGGAAGGCGGCATGCCGGATGGGTGGGGGGTCAGCGGGATGGGGGATGCATGGTGGGAGAGGTGCTGAAGCTGCTGCTGCTGGAAGAGAAAGAGCAAATGGTCCTGGATGCGGGAGGGGACGGCCGCAGCCATGCCCACATCCCTTGGCGATGCAAAGCGCGATGGGATGAGACGGGAGGTGAGGAGGAGGAGGGGAGCGGGGCTGTGGAGGCTGCACAGTCTGCGACGCGTCGCCTGCCCCCTCCACCCGGGGCACCCCGAGTTCCTCCCTGCTGCGGAGGGATCCCGACACATGGCAGCTCAGGGCAGCAGGGGCCAGGGAAGATCCCAAAGGCCATCTACTGCCCCCAGGACACCGTGACAAACCCTCTTGCTAGAAGGGACCAGTCCTGGGCTTAAGGAAGCAGTAGAGACTCCGGCTCCCCGTCAATGCACCAACCACACGGTCCAAACCCCCAACTCACCCCGACGATGCTGTTCAGCTCCCCCATGGTGACCTGCTTGGCCCGCTCCACAGCCTGCAGGACCTGCTGCTGGTGCTGGCAAGGAAGAGCACCGGGAGATCACACCATGTTCCTGGCTGGAGGGACCCCACGGCCCAGTATCACCTCGGGCTGTGCAGCCCCCTCTCCCAAACCTCCAGCCAAGGCTCCTGAGGGCCTCGGGAGAAGCCTGAGCCGTCTGGTACATCCCCTGCCTCCCCCCTTACCTCCTGCGTCAGAAAGGGTATAATCTGGGCACAGATGGCACTCAGTCTCTTGACAATCTCTGCCTGGAAGAGGAGGAGGTATCACCACGGACGGGAGGGCTCAGAGCCCTGTCCCATCCCCTCCAGCCGAGGAGAGGGCAGCCAGGCATCCTGCGGACACAGGCAGCCTCTGCCAGGAGTTCACCCCCCCCCAACTTGCTCAGTGTAAATCCCGCTGCTGCCCCTGTTCCCTGATGGGATTTCCTAGGCTTCTGCCAAGGGAGGGCTCTGCCCAGAGCTGTGGGACCCTCCCAGGCTGTCAGGTCCCCCCAGGCACACAGTAGGGAACCCGACTCCTAAATCCCTCCGTGGATTCAGGCCAAGCCGAGCTCTGAGCTGTCAGTCCTTTCGCAGCCCAGCTGGCTTTGCTCAGCCCAAACCCATCTTGGCTTTGCGGGCTGCCGCTCTCGCAGCCAGCGGGCAGGCTGGCAGGGAAGGAGGGGAGTCGAGCCACAAGTGCTGGCAGCTGGCCACCGGCACGGTGCTCGCTCTCTCCCTGAACATCGCACTCCAACCCAGGGCAGAGCAAGGGAGACGCAGAATTCACACAAACGAGTTCAGCCCCCGCCGCACCGCGCCAGCAAAGCACTGACGGCGGTACCTGCTCTGCCCTCCCCGCTCCCTCCCTTCCAAAGCCCCCAGAAGCTCCCCCTGCCCCGTCCCGGGGAGCAGAGGCACAGAGCACCCCCGAAACCTGTCCCCAGGGAGGAACCTCACCCCCCCAGTGAGGAAACACTGAGGACCTGGCGCATTCTCTGCTCAGCCTGCGGTTACAGACAGACCCACAGCCTGGCCACATGCCCAGCAGGTCAGTGGCACTTCCCAAGGGAAGGAGCGGTGGCTCCCAGCTCACTCTCTCCAAAAGAAAACCCACACCTCCCAGGGAAAACTTGATCTCCCCTCTCCCACTGCAAATCCACCCCGGCAGAGGGACTGGCTGCTCTGAAGAGTTCTCTCATCTCATCCCTGAGGGTGTTCAGAGAGGTCAAACCAGGCACAAAGCGGCACAGAACAAAGGGGACATTTACCTGCTTCCTTCAAAGGCTGCCCGCCCCCGGAGCTCCCCTTCGCCCACCAGCCCCCCATCACTGAGTCCCGTGTCAGCCACCACCCCCACGCGGGACTCCAGAGACCCCTCTCCGGACCTCTCCTGCCCGGGGGCAAAGCTGGGAGCCAGACCCAGGTGGACCAGGGGTCCCTTCCCCACCCACTTGGCCATCGCCTCTGTCACCCCACACGGCTCCGGCCATCCCTGGGTGCCAGTCCCACCCCTGGGCACCAGTCCCACCAGAGCCCGGTGCACATGGGGATGGCAGGAACGCGCTCGCAGACTCTACGACTCTCCCTGCTAACAAAAGGAGCAAACTCGAAGGGGCTGAGCCAGCTGGAGGAATATGGCAGTTGACTTGCCACTTTGTCAGGCATTGGTCCAAACTAATTTCCCTGGCAGAGAGCCCGTGATGACTAGATTGATAAATCCGAAGAGGGAAAGCAAATTAACGCTGGAACAAAAGGGGAACCAGGGAAGGGTGAAAACACTCCTCTGGCTTCAGGAAAGGAAAAGGGGATTAAAAAAAAAAAAAAGAAGAGAAGAAAATAAAAGAAAAGAAAAGAAAAAAGAAAGAAAAGAAAGACAAGCCATTTGCCTCTGGGCTCCAGCTTCTGCTGTTTCCTCCAGGGTCCCTCCTGCGTCGGGGGCCCCAGAGCTGCGTGCGCAGGGCTCACGGCCAGGCTACGAGAGGTGCTTCGGCACGGCAGGGAGGGGACCCTGTCCCAGGGCACCCACCACAACTCAACAGCGTATGGACTGGCAACCACCAAACCCCTTAGCAGGCACAGAGCCCTGCTCTGGCTCCCACGCCATTACAGCTACACGGGGACGAAGGAGATCATTTTCCAACAAAGTCCCCATCCTCAGCCTCTTCCCCACCACCCCCAGCTGCTGCCCTGGCCCCACCTCACTCACCTGCTTGTGCATTTCGATGTTCAGCCCATAGGACATCTCATAGTACTGAGAGCAAAACAGAATGCAGCAGGGTTAGGGGCCACCCAGAGCAACTGTCCAGTGGCCAGCCGGGGCTCAGCAGCCCCACTCCCCCCAGCCGAACCCCACCGCTGCTGCCAAGGGTCCCTGCTCCCCCCAGCCCATCAGAAACAGCACGTCCAGCACAGCACAGGCTGAGACCGTGCCACCAGCCTGGGACAAGGGAGGGAGCAGCCACAGCGTGGGGTCTTTAACACCCGTGACGATCACACTGCATTAGTTTAAGCCAGCCCCACTGCCCCCCACATCCCCTCCTGTCCTGTCCCTTCCCGCTCCCAGCCCCCAGCCACAGGGTGGCCATGGCCACAGGAAAGCAAAGATGACATTGGGTCATACAGTCACTAGTGACTCTGGCAACGGTGACAGCAGCAGACTCTGTCCCCTCACCCTGAGGACAGGGAGGGGGGCACTAGAGGACCTGCCTTCCCCCAGCAAAGCCCATTTCAGATGTGGCAGCCCATCCCTGGGAATCCCTGAGCCAGGATGTGGGACGGGGCCCCAGCTGGTGGGTGACAGGAACATGCCCTTCGATGCCAATGAAGCCGAGCACACCTCCAGCCTCAGGGACAGGGCTGTTGTCACCCAGGGGGTGGGGGCTGCCCAAGTTTAGGTCTGTTCGCCTTTTGGATAGCGTAATTTGGGTTCCCCCTTTCCACAGAGGGGCCGTTAATGCCAGGTGCTGAAGGCGAGGGAATGCTCTGCAGTTCCCATCCTCTTCCAGCAGCTCCCCCCACCATCCTGGCTCGGGCTGGTGCCCGGGGAGGGTCGCTGTCAGGGCCTATTAATGCCACACTGGCACCTGCCCTGCTCCTCCTAAAGGCTTCCCCCCAAAACACCAGCCTGGGGGTGACCAGGAGGATGGGGCAGCTCTCTTCAAAGGCCAAACAAAAATAACAAAACCTCTGTCAGGATCGCTGGGCTCCAGCAGACACCAGCAGAGCCAGCGGTTGGGAGGAATGACGATTAACTCCTTCCTACCCCCCGCCCCACCACCCAGGCCTGGCACCCCCCTGGCGAGGGTGGGCCATTGGGGCGAGTGGCCAAGTGGAGCTCCAGGTCAGGGACACCCTGGGGGAGGCAGGGGACAGGGCCGGGGTGGCTCACCATGACATAATGTCTCTGCATCTCCGTCTTCTCGCTCACCAGCTTCTCACATTCCAGCTTCAGGCTGCGAGGAGGATCCACGGCTTCACCCACGGACCCGCATCTCCCGCCCCGTCCCCCCCCTCCCCACGTTCCACCCCGTGAGCTCGGCACGTCTCCTGTCTCACGGGGCTGCAGGGGTGTCACACACACCCCTCCCCGGGGCGCATGTGTCCCCGCAGCCCCCGCAACCCCAGAGGGTCCATCGCACCCCCCTGGAGCTCCGTCCCCACAGCACCGCTGCCGTCCCCTCCGTGTCCCCTTGGCCCAGCTCGGCCGGAGGAACAAACTGTGGGTGGTCTCCCCATCGGGACCCCGGCTCAAGACCCACCTCACGGCTTCTCGCTACCCCTCAGCCTGGGCCCTTCTCCCCTTCTCCCCCCGGCGCTCCTTTCACCCGGACCCCTTTCTCCATCTTCTCCAGCCCCAGTTCCTCCCCCGTGCCTGGGCCCCCCTCTCCCCGTGCCCTCGGCCCCCGTTACGTCCCTCCTCCCGGTGCTCGGCCCTGTTCAGCCCGGCCCGACCCCGGCCACCGCCCGCCCCCTCGGCCCCGCACCTCCCGCCCGACGGCGGGGGTCCCGGCCGCCCCCACCTGTGGTACTGCGCCTGCAGGAACTGGAACTCCTCCTTGATGCGGTCGCAGATTTCCAGGACGGAGAACTTGAAGGGCTGCCCGGGCTGGAGCGGGGTCTGGGGAGAGACGGCCCGGCTGGCGGCTGCGGCCCCGCCGCGCTGCC
>JAOXJM010000014.1:3005878-3018648 GCA_026413425.1 Tringa solitaria | reverse complement strand
CGCTCCGCGGGAGGCCCCGCACCGGGGGCCGGCGGTGGGTCGTGGGGCGAGCCCGGCTCCGGCGGCGGGGCGGGGGAGAGCCGGGCCGGCTTCTGGCCTCCCGCAGCGCCCCGGCCTTGGCCCGTCCGGTAGAGAACCGCTGCGGGTCCCGGGGTGCGTGTTTATCGGGAGGTGCCGGAGGGAAGGGGAAGCTCGGCCGGTAATGGAGCCACTGCTCCGGTTCCTCACCACTTGTCACACCTGGTGTGACACCACAGATCTGAGCCGTGCTGGCCACACAGGGAACGCCATCAGATGCGGCGCATTTTCACATCCTTCCTCACGCAGGAGAACGGGGTTTGGTTACATAGGGGTTTTGTTTTCCTTTATTTCAGCCCTGCTTTTGCGGAGCAGGAGGGAAGGCCAAGGGAAGGGAATTCACCTGCAGCTGGCCCCAGACAGACCTCTCCTCTCCAAACAACGGAAAATTATGCTCAGGGTGACAACTTTGGTCCGAAATCTGCTGCCTGAGGAGCCGACCCCGCAGTTTGTGTCCTAGGGGATCGATTGCATCCCTACAGAGAGCAGCGAGGTGGGGAATTCAGCCACAGACTTGACTGCTGGAAGGACTTTGTTGCCATGTGGCCTCTTGCAAGCCATGCACACAAACGTGCCTGAGCTGAGGCGGGATCAGGTCCTTGGAAGTCAGCCTGAGAATAACAGGCAGGAATACAGCTGGCGTGTGTGAGCACACAGGGAGCTTTCATCAATTTGAGATGCTGCTCTGCATCTATCTTTAAAAATCAGTGCGTTTTCTGATTAAAAATAAAACCCTACACGTCATGACTCCAGCAATGCGGGCTGGGCTGTTGTGGTGTTTATTTTTAAAGACAACAATATAGCAGCTGAGTTATTGTGACACCTCCTGCATATTGTGCAGTAGCTTTTTCACTTCAACATCTCCCTATTAGTGAAAACTGTGACAGCTTCATGCCAAGGATTATTAATAGTGCAGGCAGGCTTCGTGTCCCTGCAGAATAAGGGTTGGAAAGCAGGGTAGACACTCTCCCCCAGCTGGTCAGCACCCTGGTCCCCTTTTTACATGTCAAGAAACAGCCGCCGTAGCTCGGGCTTGGCACAAGGGCAGTGAGATGTGGTTCGTAACCAGGTTGGGTCACTGCTGTCCCCTCTCCAAGCTGAGTCCTGCCTCTCTGCTGAGATCTGCCTTCAGTGGGAGATACTGGAGCAAGACTGGAGTGTGTCTCGTGTTCCCTGCCAGACTTGTCACCTTGCTGCCGCGTGGGGGAAAGGAAGGGACAATGGGATGCAGAAGGGTTTGGCCCTCAGCTATGTGATGATTCAGATGTGCAGTGCCTGAGTTGAGAGCTTTACCCTCCCTGGCCCCCAGCGCACAACAGACTGGCCTTGCAGGTGACTGTCCCAAATCCATTACAGGAATTGGGTATCTACTATAGAGATGATTACGTTAAGTGCAGAAGAAATATGCAGCATACAAATGCCATGCTTTGAATCACATGTTGGAAATTGGGGGCTGTGAGGTGAAAGCCTGGGAGCCCGGCTCTCACTTTGCAACAACTGGCACTCCCTCCCTTCCAAGCGGGAAATGAAATGTTCCTTTATTGGCTTTTATGTTGGCTACAAAATGTTCCATTTAATCTTTTTTTTTCTTTCTTTTTTTTTTTTTTCCCCTGCTTACTTTCTTCCAGGAAACACACTAATTTATGGTATAATCTTGGCAAATCCCAATCCAAGGGAACACAAACTCGCTTGTGCCTAGTAAATGACTCTTTTATAGGCCTGTCTCCAGCCGGGCAATGTATCTGTGTCTGAAGAAGAGCGAATTATAACCTGGCCCAAGCAGCGGGCCTGCCTGTGTCAGCAGAGGTGAGAATGGCCTGGGCAAGGCAGCAAAACATTGTGTGGAGGAGCCTTAAACATCTCCCGGTGAGAGGAGGGGATTCCCACAGCCCACCTCAGACCTGGCTCAGGAAGTGAGGGGGTTTCCAGTGGAAGGGAGCTCTGAGCTGGAGTGTAGGAGCTCTCCAAGAACTGACATTTGTCTGCTGTGAGGCGGTTTTACAGCGATGTTGGGAGGCTGCAGCTGAAGCAAATGGATCCCCTGCTCCCCCCACACCTCAGCTCCTGGCTGAGGGACACTGGGCTCTCACCACAGCCAGGGCTGGGCTGCAGTCGGGCTGAGCTTGCCCGTGGGTTTCCAGGGAGCGCTCCTGGGGAAGCCGGACCACCCTTTGGAGCGGCCACAGAGAGCAGCCAGGGGCTCAGCTGCCGATGCTGACAGCTTAGTCACAGGCCTGACACTGCACAGGGACCTGGTGTGGGAAGATGGCAAAGGTGGGGAGATAACCAGGACATGGGGGCTGGAGGAACCGCTTCCCCCACTCTGGCGGCACCCTGCTTGGCATCGGCCTTCCTGGGGGAAGGTGCTGTGCCTGCCTTTACCATCGCTGAGGCACTGCAGTACGCGTGGAGATCTCCCGGCACGCTGCGTCTGCCCCCAGGTTGTACCACACCGTGTCCACCCTGAGATTTGCCTCTCACCGCATCCTGAGCTTGCCCGAGCCTGTGGCCTCGCCTGGCTGGATAGCAGGAGCAGTGCCCCTCTCTGAGCCAGTGCAGGACTGGGCCTCTCCCGCACCCCCGTGATGCTCTTCTGCCATCGCTTCCGCTTCCTGGGACGCACATGTCTAGTGGCATCCTCGCTCGCCAGGTCGGCTGGCCACTGGCGCGGGAGCCTGGTTACCCAGGGGCCGGGAGTTTATATTTAGCATTGATAATGGAGCAATAGGCTGTCCCAGTCCCCAGCCCCAGCAGGAAGGGTTCGTACAGGGATGTCCTAATGAGACCAGAGCAACTTCCTATTCGTTCCTAAAAGGAGCAGACTAACAAAGCTGCCAAAAATAAATCTGTTTAATGAAGAGCCTTTGTAAATTATTCAGTTATCATATCCCACTCCAGCAGTGGTTCAAGGAGAGAAGATGTACAGACACTTTCTTCTCTGAAGCTCTGGACACAAGGTGAAAGTCATGCTGTCATTGCAATGGAAATGCAGGCTTTAAGATCCTGCTTTTACCCTGAGAATACTGTCTCTTTTACCTGGAATTAAAGGGGAAGAAATAAAAAAGGCACAGCAGCAATTCAGGCCCCGAGACAAGGAAGGATTTTTCCTTTCCCCCCTGCCTCAGGACCGCTCTCGAGTCCCAACACCTAAAGGTGACCACATACACAAGTGTGTTGCAGGATCGAGTCTGAGAAATTCGGGCTCCCTTTGGCACTGCATGTCTCAGCACAGGACCTCGCTGGAGGTTCAGGCACCAGCTCCTCCTGTGCTTCTCAGTTGTGGTTTGAGTGCTGTGGATTTTTTCCAGTAGAAACAGGGCTGAGACCCACCAAACCTATTAAATTTCAGCTGCCATCCGTACACCAGCTGCTAGCAAATCCCAGTCCCTCCCTGGGATGTAGAGCCCGGCTTTGCAGAGTGCCATCCCCCACTGCCACCCCATATTCAGTCATCTGGGAGGCATTTTATAAGGCACAGTGGTTGGTAGCTTGTGGGCCTTTAGCCACAGCCTGTCCCATCCCATGCTGCTGGAGCTCACAGGCTTCTCCCCTCTTTCCCAGCCCATCTTCGCTGGCGGCGGGGCCGGCTCTGGCCAGGGCTGGCCAGAGGAGCTGCCGGCGGCTGCTCTCCAGCAGCGCTGCCGGACACACGCCTGCCCTCAGCGGCTTGGGCACAGTGGCAAAACCCTTGTGCAAAGTTTCCCTCCTGACTTTAATATGAAACCACGTAGCTTCCAGTGCTTTAAAGCTGCAGGGGTTAATCCCGTGTTTTGCTTCAGCCTCTCAGGACTACATTGGGGTTTCCCTTGCACCCTGCCCTCAGCACTTCGCTGTTGCAGACGGGCAGCAGGGCCTGCCGGCGGGACGGGGCAGCATCTCTCAGGGTACACAGGGAGGCACAGAGCATGTGCCAGCTGGGGTCCCCGGGTGGGTTGCCTGGGCCATCCCCACACATCCCATGGGCAGTCCTGCGTCCCAGAGCATGGGTCGCGTGCTCCCTCCCCACACGCTGCTGCCACGGGCCATGCACAGGCTCTGCCTGTGACTCGGGCCAGGCCCCGCAGGGCCATCGGGACCCCAGCAGCACCGGGGGCCGGAGCAGAGGCTGGCAGGGGCTGGCACCTGGGCACCAGGCTCCCCCCTCGCTGCTTGAAGCCCCTCACCCGCCCCTGCCCCTTCCCTCTCCCGGCAGCTGCTGCGGTGCAGCCGCCTGGGGCCTCCCCACGCCATGGCTGCCGGGGAGGAGTGCTGCCAGCCGCCCGGTTTGCTCGGTTTGCTCGGCTGGAGGCAGCTCACACGGCCGGGGCCTGGGGACGGCCCTGTCCCTGTGGCACCTCGGCGTGGCCCCCGGCTCCCTGCCACGTCCGGGCCAGCTCCTGTGGGACCTGAGGCTGCGCTCTCCCTTATCACCCCTCTTATCACAGGGATTATTGGCTTTTTATATTAAACTTTCTCCAGATAGCATAACGCAATCTACCAGACGCCTGGCAAGGGCTTGGCAGGCCCAGGAGTGATTTATAAGCAATCTGTCTCTGCGGTCTCTCTCTCACACACAGGCTGTTTCCTCCTCTCCCTTGCCACCTCCCAGCTCTCCCCGTTGCCGCCGTTAGCAGCCACGCAAATCTCCCTGCTGCCACCAAGGGCTGGAATGAGCCGTGGGGCTGCCCCACGGAGGACACGGGAGGACACGTTCCCCACACCACAGGCCAGGATGGCAGCACCGCCCCTGCCGCAGCCATCTTGCCCGCCTCTGGGGCTGCTGGGCATGGGGCCTCTGGGCCCCTCCGCGTCCCAGCAGGCGGTGACTGCCCAGATGGGAAAGTCCTGCTGACACCGATGGTGACGCCAGTGCCGTGTGGCTGGGTGGCTGCATCTCTCGGGGCTGTGTCCATGTCCCCAGCACATGCCCCCTGTCCATTATCGTATTTCTCACATCTTCCTCTGAAGCGTCTGCTGCCGGGCTCTGTCAGGGACAGATAGCGAGCCATTGACCTGACCCTGCCCTCGGCAGCCACTCGCAGCCCCCTCTGCTCTGCCAGGCTGGGGGCAGGCCAGAGGCAAATCCCTCCGTTGCAGCTGCCGACTTAAACACTCTCCTGGGAATAGGCAGGGGAGTGCAGTGTTCGCACAGCAAACACAGGGCGGGATCCATGTTTGGTTACTGACACCTTACTCAAGCGATAATTCGAAGCTGGGCTGGTTCCTGCAGTCGGTCCCGCCCTGCCTGGCTGAGGGGAGGAAACCAGCAGGTTCCTGCTCTCAGCCTGGACCCAGTGCAGGTCCTGCTCTGCCCACTGCGTCCCTTGGCAGATCTCACTGCTCATCACTGAGATTTCCCCGCCAAAGCCAGGCCCTGCTGGAGCTGGCTCTGGGGAGTTCCTTGTCTTGAGCTCCAAGAACGGCTGATAACCCTGGCAGAAAGCATGCGCCACCTCTTGGTACCCTGCAGATGCTGCCCAGCACATGGCGCTGGGACACCTGGGGTGACCTGCTGGTGCTCCTTGCCCACTCCCGAAGGCGCTCACCTGCCACACGTCCCAGCCCTCAACCCCTGTCACTGCCCAGTCCCAAGTGCTCCTGCCCCCTGGGACACCCAGGTGCTCCTGACGGGACACAGCAGCACCCAAGCAGTTCAGCTCCCACACAGGGTAGCGGACAAAGTGCTTGTTCTGCACCATATCCCCACGTTACTACACTCATTTCCTGAGGAAACCGTCTTGCTGCTTGCCCTCAGAGGCAAAAATGAACTTAATTCCAAATTCCCCGCCTATGCCAAGAAGAAAAATGAGAAACTGCCCCATGGATGTGCACGGGTCCCAGCCACGGATGGCCTGTGGGCAGAAAGGGCTTTTCTCCGAGGAAGAGCCTTGGTCTGGTCAGGCTTTTTACAGCTGGTAAAACATTTCCCCCCTCTTTGATCCAGTTTTATCAGTCACTTGGAATAATTGGGTTCCATTCCTCATTGTGGCTTCCCCCCGCTTCAGCTGTGGCCTGTGTTTTTGCTGCAGACTGATTAGGGGTAATTACCATCCTTTTTACCAGCTGAAGTGCAAGGAACAGTTCATGCTCCTTGCAGGAAACAGGGAAGGGATTTTGCAGCTGAGGCGTGATGAGGAAGCCCATGGCAAGGATGGCTGAAATTGCCTGCTCTTGGGCCAGGGCTGGGGCAGCATCAAGCTCCAGGGAAGGGCTGAGCTCTGGGTGTTTCAGGCATTTGGTGGGAGATAAACAGGAAGTTTGAAGCTGTAACACCATCAGGAGGTCCAGGGGAATCCACTGACCCTTTCACCATGAGAAGGCTCCTGGGCTGAGTAGCTTCCAGAAGCAGCATTTGAATCCCTCTGAAACAGAGACTGAACCTGATGGAGGGAGCACTCAGTTGGGGCTGGAATGGGCAAAGGACGGGCTTCTAGACCAGGTCTGCTGTGTGTCATGGGCATGGCAAGGACTCACCTCTCTCCTCCTCTGTTTCCCTTGCTGGACAAAGGGAGTAATGAGATACCAATTTTAAGGTCAAAGGGATCATCCAGGCTTTCCTCCTGCCTAATGTGAGGCAGATAATCTCTCCCCTGTATCACATTCCTCCTGCCCCTGTGCAGGATCAGCACTTATCTCCTGCAAGGGAGTTCTGTCAAATGAATATTTGCAACGATTTCTGAGATTTGCACAGGGAAGACAGATTACTACATCCTTAAGTGTCTTCCTGTACTCAGCTAGTTTAGCAGCGCTGCATTCCAGGTAGGGAGAACATTGCTTCCTGACCTCAATTTATGACAAAACACTGAAGCATGAGGCTGGATTGATTGCACAAGGAGATTGTGTCTTAGTAACTCGCGTGAATGCTGCAGCAGCTGTGCTAATTCATCATTCCTTTATTTATGAAATCTATGTGCAGGTTGAGTGCAATTAAATGATGTGCTTTGGGATCCTAGGGGATGAAGGGATCACGGTAGGTTTGTTATCCTGATTTACTGCGCACTGAGCCCACCTCCAACAGCCATGGCAAACCAGATGCGAAACATAAAGTTTAAAAAACTGTAATCCAGCAATTGCTGTCACAGGCTGCATTTGTCAGTGTGTTTGATCTGGGTGCCTTTCCCCCTCTTTTCAGAGAACTCATGTCTCCTTGTGGCATCTTCTGGTGACAGGCAATTGAAGAGCTGGTAAAAATAATTTTGGGGGAGGCTGAAACATTTGACACCTGCTCTGCAGTGATAACATCTGGCACGATCAGGCTTTAGGAAGAGATTTATGCACCGAACAGGTGTCCTCCTGGGCAGCATTTACAGACGGGGACCTGAAGCACAGGGAAGATGATGAAGGAGCTGATGAGGGGGGAATCCCAGCTAACGCAAGGTTAGTGCTGCTGTCATGATTTTACTGGTATAAAAGTGCTTTCATTTAGCAAACGGTATTACTTTCCTTTTCCTGACTCTAAGAGCCATGCCGGCGTGTGATGGGAACTGCTGGCCGTGCTCTGGCCGGGAGGGGGTTAAAGAGCAGCAGGGGCCCGATCCTGAGCTGAAGCCCCTGGGTCGGGAGGGAGGCGTTAAAGAGCCGGCTCCGGCTCAGACAGACCCGCAGCGTCTCGGCGGGGCTGTGGCTTGCTGGTGCCCTCCTGTGGAAGGCCAGGCCGGCGCTGGGGCCAGTGGCTCTGGGTGGAGGTGGTCCACGCCCGGGGCTGGAGGTGGTGCTGGGGAGGCCGAGGTAAGGCAGCGGCAGGGAGCCGTGGGCGAGGGGGTGCTCTCAGGATGAGGTGCTGTGAGACAAACCTGACCGGGACCTGCTGGCACACGGCTGAACTGGCCCAGCTTGTCCTTGGCTCTTGGTCGGCACGGCTGGTTCACCCTCTGGCTGCAGGTGTCAGGGACCCTATCCTCTTCCCTGCTGGAAAACGTGCCCTGCTTTCTCTTGGCCCCTAGCTTCTCTGTAATGGCTCTGCCTCCATCCTCCTCTTCTTGGATCAGAAAGTGCCTGTATACACCAGGAGTTCAACCGTCCCCGCGCAGTCGCAGCAGGCGGTCGGGTGTCTGGGCTGCCCGGCCCCGTGGCGCTGGCCTGGCCGCCTGCGTTCCCTGGCTGGTGGCACAGCTCTGCTGCACGCATGAGGGATGCTCCCGGGGCTGCTGCGATCCCTTCTCCTTGACTCTGTTCCAGAGACTACTTCAGTAATCCCAGTGGCCCTGGCCACTCATTAGCGCTGATGAGAGCTCAGGTAGTGTCTAATTGATGCCACCCCTTCCCAAGACAGTGTGAGGGAAACGCTGCTGCTGCTGAGGTGTAGGCAGGAACCTTGAAAGGGATGAAAAAGGAGGGGAGCGGGTGTGAGGCTACAGAAACACTTGGAAGGGACTTTAAAGTGGGTCTTTTCTGAACGTGGAAAATGGCGAGCAGCATGAAGCCCAGATCAAAGAGGAGAGTGTTGTGTCCCGTCCTGTTCCTCCCGCTGCCCACCTTTAACCGGAGCCTTACATCCTAGCACAGGGCCCGGCAGGCAGCAAAGCTCTGCCGTGCAACCCAGAGACTATTTCGCTTCTCAGCCCTGCAGCGTGGGGCTGGGGCCGCCCATCGGGCTCTTCTGGGGGGCTCGAAGGTGCGTCTGTGAAAGCGACCGGCTGGGCATGGCCCCTCGAGGGCACCTGGCACCGGGTCGCTCGTCCCTTATCAGCACTGGCCGCTCTGCGGGTGACGCCGGACCCGGGGAAAAGGGTCCCGGTTTGGCCGGGACGCGGCGATGGGGCTCCGTCCGTCTAATGAGATTTCCCCGCGCCTCCGGCCGCCGCCCCCCTCTCCTGCAGGGACGGGGGGGGAGCGGAGCTGGGGTGTCCCGGGGCGACGGGGGGCCGGGGCCGGCGGGGAGCGCCGCCCGCCCCGCCCCGCTGCTGCCCTCTGCCGAGCGCGGCCTCGACCGGCACCGGGGACAGGCCCTGCCCGCCCTCCCGGCGCGACGGCCCCGAGGGATCCCAGGGGCGGCAGCAGAGGGCGGCGGTGGCCGGGGCCAGCGGGGGGATGCCCGGGGAGGAGAAGGGGCTTCGCTCAGTAACGGCACTTCAGCCATCGGCGCTGAAACCCACCGGAGCGGCCGGCGGGCTGCTGCCGGCAGGGACTTTGTGCCCGCGACGCACCGGCTGCCTTCGCTTTCTCTTCTCCTGCAGACCACCGCTCGGCCGCCTCCTCCTCCCTCTTCTCCCCGGTCATGCTCCCCTTCCGTTTCGATCTGGCTGTGTGCTCTCAGCCATTCTCCTCTCCTCCAAACTGCCCGCAGACAGCTACCAGTGCCCGCTCCTGATCCCCCATCCTGCCCCTTGGAAGGGGCAGCCATCACACCGGACGCCTCCTAATGTGGGAAATAGGATTCTAGCTCAGCTCTGTGGGGTTGCCGGTTCCTGGAGAGACACTGAAGAGTGAAACCCCACGGCGCAGTCTTTCCAACTGGTAGAAGGTATAAAACCTTGACCGGCAGCAGGGCACTTCCAGCTGCCAGAAAACGTCACCCCAAAGTCCTGGGGGGGGACCTATAACCCTGCATCGCTTCTGCTGCTGAAAGCTCATCTGAAAGGTGAATGGCAGTAACTAGTTCTTTCCAACAGCAGGAGGAAATGGTTGTTCAACTTACAAAATAACCGCAAAGCAGAAGATGTAATCAGGGTCCTGATTCAGCAAAGTACATGCTGAAAGAGGCGTGCACTTGGCTTCCAGAATATCCCTGTGTCTGTGTGTGCAGCTGAACTGGGCACCCTGTGCTCAGAGTACCTGGTTCCATTCAGACAGGAGCAGTTCTCATCCTCTGGTCGCAAGCTGCTTTTTTTAGGCAATAAACGTTTTCCTCAATTAAGCTGTTGATCAAGCAGCTGCAGCAAAATGCAGCTGGAACATCCCTGCTGCCCTCTGCTCTCAAGCATCTGGAACTCAAAAGCATCTACAAAATGGGGACAGAATGGAGAAAGGTAATGGGACTTTGAAATGTTTGCAATGCTATTTAGCAAGGTGTGCTTTTGTCCTGATGGGCGCAGTGACTGAACACCCTTTACAAGGGCTGGGACCATCCTCTCTATAAATGAATGGGGGTCATCTTTGTGCTTAATAATATCTGCTGCAAATGTGGGACATGGAGGTAGTTGCTATGAAGTGGGGCTTGACACGTTCAGGATCAGCTTCCTGGGAGAAAAAAAAGGCAGCTCTGGCAGTCCTGTTTGATCAAGATTCATGAGAACACATGTCTGCCAGCAGGAACCAAGCAAGTGGTCCAGAGGATGGATGCAAATTTCATTACTCCTTTTCTTTTGGCAAGCTGTGAAAGTTTCTTCAGGATCTTCTGGCTTTTAGATTTTGATCCTGCCCAGGTGAAGGTAACCAAAACAATAGCCTCTAGCTAGCGTATAGCACCTTGTGGTTCAAAGCAGCCCAGCAACCCCAGCTAGGTAACTCTTTAGCGTGCTCCTGAGGTATCCATCTTGCAGTCGCAGCCTGAGGACATGCAAAGAGGTTAAATGACTTGTCTAAAGTAAGAGCAGGGGTGCAGGGGTTATAGGAACTTAAGTCTTCCCGCTTCCTTAAGTGCCATCCATGGATAAGAGTTCCAAAGGACAGAAGATCAGGCTGAGCAGCCCACTGTGACTTCAATTCCAGATGTCCTGAGCACCTCTGTAGAATAATTTTTGGCTGCCAAAGCAAAATGACTACACCTCCCTCAGCGGAGATCAGTAATGAAGGAGTAACAGTCCTCTCTCACCTGTGGGGCACCTGGAAGAGAAAGTAAGAGAACATAAAAATGGGAGGTGAGTATCAATGCTGTGAAAGGACAAACTATGGAGAGACCACTGAGGGGGGAAAAAAATAAAAGTTATAATCTTCTTTTAATTGAGGCCAAGACATAAGACCTCCAGAGAGAGCAGACTAGGAAAGGTGAGCCCAGAACAGGCAGTGTTGGGTCTGGGTGTCCATAAGGACTCCGAAACACCAGCAGAAGCACCTGCAAAAAACAAACCAACCAAAAAAAAAAAAATTGGGTTAACTGAGGGGTTAAGGAAGTTGAAAGTGAGACAAAGAAACAACAGCAGATGGAGCAAGAGAAATCAAGATAAGCAGGGGGGGAGGAAGGTGAGAAGAGGCTTCTCCTTTGGAAAGTTAAGCCTGCATCTGTTTACCTTGCCACGTGGAATATGCAGAGGTCTTGCTTTGCCTACTCCCCTCCTTCTGGGAGGAGAGATTTGAAATGAGAAGTATGTCCTATAGCACTTAGAGATCCACGGGGCTGGGATGGAGGGGGCCCTGCTGGGTCAGGATACGTAACCATCCCAGTACGGCCTGTAACAGCTGGAGCCCTGGCATCCATCTGAAAGGAAGGTGGGACTGCAGCATCTGGATTTTGGCAGCATCTGCTGCTGCATGATTTGGCTTCTCAATTTCCAAAACTCTGTCTTTCTGTATGGAGGGCTACGGGGAGGGCACCTGGCTGACCAGGGCTCCCTGATCCCTGTCAGCAGCCGCTGCTCTGTGGGTAATGCCTGACCAAAGGAAAAGGGTCCTGGGATGACTGGGACACAGGGATGGGACTCGGACACCCCTGCATTCCAGCTGCTGCTACCTGTCTCCTGGAGGGACTGGGGATGAACGGAGATTGGAAAATGGACTCTGTGGCTGGAAGAGCAGTGCTGGGGAGTCCTGGGCAGCCATGCAAGGCAGGGCAGGATGAGGGGTGTATAGCCACAGGCAGTCCAAGCAGCATGTGTGTGTGTGGGGGAGCACAGGTGTCAGGTCTTCTGCTTAGGGCAGGTTCCCGCTGGGCACGGCAGGGTTGCTCAGAAAGATAAAGGCAGTGGCAGGACGAGCATATGGCTCTGGCTTGGGTACCCATTACAGGGCAGCAGGGATCTAGTGGGAAGCAATGGGGAACCCAGGGTTAGAGACAGCTTTGAGTCCCCTGTCCGGAGGGATGCAGAGCGAGGGAGGGCCCGGGGGGTACCCGGGGCGCTGAGCCGATGGGCTCCATCCCTGCCTTTGCCTGCTGTGGGGGGGACGCAGCCGGGGACGGCAGCGGCCAGAGCCCGGCGATGCCGGTCTGGCACTCCCGTCCCTTGCTTTCTCTCCTCCGCATCGAGGGCTGCCGCAGCCGTGGGCGGCGGAGGGAGGCCGGGCCGGCTGGGTTTGCGGGGCCTAGGGCGGGGGTGGGCCCTCCCCCGCGCAGGGCCAGGCCCGGCGGCTCCGCCGTGGCGGCGCAGGGCATCCCGGGAGGGCGGCTGGGCCCCGCGGGAAGCGCCGCAACGCCTGTAGCCGCGGGCCCGACCTCTGCCGCCGTGCGAGCGGCCACCGTGGCCCTGACGGCCCCGCGAGGGCCCCGGCCGTCCCCGCCCCGCCATAGGCGCCCCGGTCCGCCACAGTCCCACAATGCCCGGCGGCCCCGCCCCGCTCTGGGAACGCGCGTCCGAGCGCCCACCCCCCCGACCGGCCAACCAAACCTGCGCTCCGGTTGGCTGCGGCGCCCCGCCCCGCCGGTCCGGCCCCACCCCGCCGCGCGCCGCGCTCTCTCACTGGCGCCGGCGGCTGTCAGTCAGCGCTTGTTTTCGGCGGCAGCGGGTTGGGTTGCGCCGGCTCGTCGCTGGCTCGGTGGGGCCGTGAGGAGGGAGCGGCGGGCGGCGCAGCCGGGCGAGGGCAGCGCGCGGAGGGGGGCGGCGGCGGCGCTAGGCCCGGCC
>JAOXJM010000014.1:2990220-3005754 GCA_026413425.1 Tringa solitaria | reverse complement strand
GGTGGTCGGTGCCGGGGGGGTGGGGGGTGGGCGGGGGCGTCCCGGCCGCGGCGCGACCATGACTCTGGAGTCCATGATGGCCTGTTGCCTGAGCGACGAAGTGAAGGAGTCGAAGCGCATCAACGCCGAGATCGAGAAGCAGCTGCGGAGGGACAAGCGCGACGCCCGCCGCGAGCTGAAGCTGCTGCTGCTGGGTGAGGAGCGCCGGGCCCGGCCCGGCCCGCGGGGCCGCAGTGCCCGCCGCGGGGCCCGGCTCGGCCCCCGGCCGCGGGGCTTGACAGGTCCGGGAGGCGGCGCGGCCCCGCCGCACCCGGGCCGTGCCGGGGGCGGGTGTGGCGGGGAAGCGGCGGGAGCCACAAGCGATCCCCGCCTCGGAGCCTGGCGCTCGGGGCGGCCTTCCCCTCGGCGCGGGGCCGGCCCTCTATTGGCTGCCCTTTGTTTTTTATGATGCGTTCTCTGTCAAAATGCATTTTGACATAAGAAGGAACTCTGAAGCCGAAATGACTGGTTCTAGGTGCAGGCACGCACACACGCGTGTGAAAACGGTCTCAAGGAAATGCTCCCCAGAGCGTGCTGGCCTTTATTGGGGTATGAAAATTCACTGACGGAGTCCATGTTTTTCGGTATTGTCGGTGAACTTCTGGGCCTTGAGTGAGCATCTGTGGAAAAATTGGCCTCCAGCTCCTAAACCAGCGAGTTCCCCTTGCGCGGCCCTGGGAAGGCCCATGGTCAGAACGTGGTGTAGCAAAACTGAAGGGAGACCGGGCAGTAAGAATGCCCGAGCTCTGTGTCTGACAAGGAAATGGCTATAGTGTTCAGCATTGCCTTCGGAGGCAGAGATCACCTGTGCAGCGATAAGGATGTCGGTGTTCAGATGGAAACATGGTAGTGTTCTGTGGTTGTGCAGATGGATAACTATTGCATGTTTAGATAAGGTTTATAGGGGACGGGTAATCAGTTACAGGAGCAGCTTGCTAAGATTTCAGGCATTCGCGTTCTTCTTCAGCAATGAGTTTAATGTTTGTGTCCAGGTAGCCCCCAAATTAAACTGAAGTTACAGTTTTCATGGGTACTGTTATATATCATTGCTTGTGTATGTATCCTGCTTTGTGCCTTAAATTCTGTATCATCTCAAGCTGAAATATGAAGCAGGTCTGATGGATTGAGTTTGTTCACGTGGGGTCTGTCGTGAGTTGGCAAGCCATTAAGGTACAGGATGATTGTTGTAAAAACAAATGTAAAACTTTACACGTGAAGTGAAGCCATGTCGGCCCAGTCCTTTGGAGGGCTCCAATACTGACATCGTTGCATACTGGTAATTGTTAAGTGAAGGCCAGGGCTTTCCTTCTCACCGTGAATCCTCATCAATTAACGTATTGCTATTCTTCAGTTGAAGGGTAAAATCGAGGGCTTGACGTTTGTGCTCCTTGAAGATGCTGTGTCAGGTTCTGTAAGGCTTCTTGTAGACCAGGGAATGTGTCTCTTGCTCTAAAGCAGTCCCACAGAAGCAGCTGTTTGAAAATAGGATGGTGTTACACGATAGATCTGGGTTAAGAAGATCCCACTGGATCTAAATATTTCACTTTAGAAATAATTCAAATTGCTTGAGAATCTTTTCTGCTTTTCTTTTAAGACAAAAGCATCAGATTTAAAAAAAAAATCTATATGAGGTGCTTAATTAATATTTGATAAACAGCACTCCCATTTTTAGGACGTGTTTGCTAGATGCTTTCATTGCATTGCACATTGCCCACCTTAAGTTGTGGCAGGTAGTTTGTATTCTCTCTCCTTGATGTGACTGCTGCTTGCAGGGGACAACTGCTGTCTTGCTGCTATGACGAGCAGTTCTTAAATTCACAAATATTAGTGATCGTATTAGTGAGTGGGCTTTCCCAAATCTTCAAAATTTTGAAAAGAGTGCGTGTGTGGAGGGAATAACTTTTCTTGTTACTACGTCTAATGACAGTTCATTGAAACCTAAACCAGAAAATTGGTATGAAGAATAATAGTGCTAATCAATGATGAACCTGGTAATAAGGAATTTGATTTCAAGGCATTAGACATGAGGTAGTCATTTGTCTTCTTATTGGGTGGGGAGAGGGGAGAATAATTTATATAAAAATTACATGTGATTAAGCATGGGATAGTGTTGACTGATTAATGTATTTACAAGTGTCTGTCATGTAATTGGGGGTCATTGGTAACTTATTGTAAACTCTGCTGCTTTCACTTGTTGACAGAAGAAATAGTGAATTCAGATTATCTCCTTGTCTCCACATTGTCATATTAAAAAAGGTTACTGTGCTCTTATAAATGTAGGAGACCATACCCACCAGAGCTTATAATGTTCTGATGTAGTGCTGTTCTGCATTGTTGATGGCCCAGGTAAAAGCAAGTGGCACCTTTCAAAAAAAAAACAAACAACCCAACACCAAACCCAGAAAACCCCAGACACCAAAAACCTGATGGTGATGGTGCAGTGACAGGAAAAATCTGTGTTTGAACTCTTAAGTTCTGATGTAAGTGAATGGCTGATGTTGAGGTTTCTTGTATGTTTTCATTATTGGAATGCTTTGAAGCACTTTTTTTTTTTTTTTTCTCAGTTTTGGTCGCTGTGGTAAAAGACAAGGAAGTATTTCTCACCACAGTGAGAGAAACCACAAAATATTTCAGTTTCCAAATTTTCCCTCCCATTTATGGTGTAGCTTTCTGTTTGAGATGGAGATAGTTTGCTGCATGGTAATGGTGTTTATAATGTTAATTTCTAACAATGTAACTTCTGTCAGTTCTTGGAAATGAGGAGTTTGTTTATTTTAAGCATGCTGCTTCTGGTTATATGCTTGATGCTTTTTTTTTTGAGCATATTTATTTGTTTGCATTTTAGCCTGGCACTATAAACATGAGTAATTGAGAATCTACATGTGAGTAGTAATTGTGTATTGTGATGAATGAGATCCTGTCTTAATATATCTCTCCCCTCCTGTGAGGCCAGTACCTGGTGGCTCCTGTGGTGAAAGCCAGGGCTCTGCCAGCATCTTCATTTTGTGGCTGCAGATCAGACAGATTTGTCACTTTTGCAATGCATTTTAGTTTTTGCCCTCGGTAGTCAGGCCAGCTGGGTCACTGTATTAAAAAGAGCTGTCTTTTTATATATACATATATATATTCTGCATATCAGTGGCAAATTTTAGAAGATTGAACAGAAGTAGTGAGCAGCCATGTCAATGGCGTACACTTGGGCTGTTGCTTGTAGGATGGAGTGTGAAGCAAATGCTGATCACACGCGAGGTGTGACCCATGTGTCCCCTCCTCAAAAGGTACACGGGAGCTGCTGGGTGCTCCCCGTAACACCAGCTGAATCGTGAATTTAACAAGGCTGTTTAATGGCATGGATACTTTATCTGGGGATGTTTTTCCTCTTGTACTTACTGTGTTAGAAAGCTCCCACCATCTTTTTTAATCATCTGTTGGCCTTTGCGTGTTAAATGATGCTTTTCTGGGGCCATGGATGCAGGAGTGGGAGGACCTGCCCTGACTGTAAAGGAAGTGCCTTGGGAGGGCCGGGCTGTGCAGTGCCCTCCTGTCTGCGCTGGGACCGGGCTTCTCCAGGCGGTGAACCTGGGCAATATGGAATCAGTAGCCCGGCACTAAGGAACCGGTAGCCCCGCCGAGGCGCCTGCTGCCTGTTGGGGGATCCAGACAGAGCACAGAGGGCTGTGAGCAGCATCCTACTCTGCCCTCCCCCCTGCCAGCTGCTAATTTTAACTCTGTGATATCCAAAGGCTGCAAGCAGTATTAGAGGTATCTTGCCACAACGATGATTATAATTTCAGTCCTTAGGAGCAAACATTATGTTTTCACAGTAGTTTGGTACACTGGGCAGATGCAGTGACTGGGTTCTTCGTGTCAGATGGATAAGCAAGTAGTTTCTTGCTTAGGAGCTCCGTTTTCCTTGAGAGTTGATTTTTCTGTTGTGCTCAGTTCTTTTCTATGAAAAGACACATAGCCTGTAAGTTAAAGAGCATTTTGCGCCAAGTCCCAGCGAAAGAGAATTCACTCTTTGCTGTGCAGATAGGCTTCCCCCAGCCCACTCGCTGCCATCTCGCTTTGCAGTACTTACCGGCTGGAGAGTGCATCTGGGCCCTCTCTGGCTGGGGTGGTGGTGGTGGTAGCATCTCGCTGGAGTATCTGGGAATAGGTCAGGTGTGACGGACAAGGGCCTTTTGACGCAGAAGGTGTGGGAGTGGCTGTAACGTGAGATTTGGAGTAAGTACCGGAGCTGCTTTTGAAGGCTGCTGTAAAGGACAAGATGTCTTCCTTCTGTGCTGTTAGGTTCATCGTGGGGATGAGCAGGACCATCCAGAGCATCTTTTAATATTCGGGAAAGTGACTAAAAAAGTGGCTGGAGGTAGAGTGTATAGCAATAGGAACTTTGGAGCGTGATGTGATTGATGTCAGCTTGCTTTCTTCTGTAGAAAGCCTTGATTGTGATGGCTTCTAACTCTCTCTCTTGCATTCTGTAGGCACCGGAGAGAGTGGAAAAAGCACATTCATTAAGCAAATGCGTATAATTCATGGCTCAGGCTACTCTGAAGAGGACAAAAAAGGCTTCACCAAGCTGGTGTACCAAAACATCTTCACTGCCATGCAGTCTATGATCAGGGCCATGGAAACCCTGAAGATTCTGTACAAATATGAACAGAACAAGGTAAGTTTCTCACAATTTTTGCATTTATCTTTAGGCAATGGGGATTCTAGGATTTGACTCCGAAGTTTCTGTTTGTTTGTGTCCTTCTGCATTGCAATCTCAACCTCCCTGAATTCTTTCCCATAAATGTTTGGTGCTTAAGGACTGCTTTTAATGACATTTTGCTGATAGCTGATTCCATTTCTTTAGTTCTATTAAGGGATAGAGCAACTTTCTCAGGATGGTTTGTGCACTGATCCCCACAGTGAGCAGTAGGAGCAAGGGAGTGGGGAACAATATAGGGTAGGGTATAGGAGAGGTGTTCTCTTTACTCATTTAAAGGATTCAGTATTGTTAAATGTGTTGGGCTTTTGTTTGCATGAGATATTATTTGCATCGGAACTTGAAGCTGACAAAATACCTGCTGGACCCAAAAGGCAGTTACCACTATTACTTCAGTCTGACAGTTTTTCTGATAGGTATTGACCAAAGGTACAAGCCTTTCTTGAAGGGTTTTGGTCTCAACCACAGAAGTCTGGCTTGCTGATTTTGGGTCCAGGAATAAATTTTTCAGCCAGAACTGGTCTAAATTTTTTAGCTTTTTTGGGGTAGGGTAGGAAGGGCAAGGAAACTAGATATTTTTTTTTCTTCTTTTTTGAAGTCATAATATGAAGACTTAGTTCATCTGAGAATTTTTTGCCTGCCTGTGACCGGTACCTCCTGCTCCTCCTTCCCACCCCCCCTTTTTTTTTTTTTTTTTTTTGTTTTGTTTTGTTTTGTTTTATTTTGTTTTTTGTTTTTTTGCTTTTCAATCTCCAGGCCAATGCAGTGCTGATCCGGGAAGTGGATGTAGAAAAGGTCATGACATTTGAGCAGCCATATGTAAGTGCAATTAAAACATTGTGGAACGACCCTGGAATACAAGAGTGTTATGACAGGAGAAGAGAATATCAGCTTTCTGACTCAGCTAAATAGTAAGTATGTAATTGCTGGCATGCACTGGTAGATGTTAGTGAAGGTCTAACAAATAATACCTGTCCCTTTTTTTTTATTATTGAAACCTAGAGTTTGTTTCAAAGGGCAGGAACGCTGCCGTAGGTTTCACTACATAGTTTGTTTAAACTTTTATCTTTTTCATTGAGGTGGATGAGTCTCGCTAGTGCTTTAGACAGTCTGCATGGTCTCTGCTGGCTACATGTATTGGGATGGAAATCATAGGCATATGGGAGGGGTACTTTCCCTCTATCAGCCAGAAGTATCCTTAGGAAAAGTTAAGATGAAAGAACAGTGGGAGCAGGTTACTGGTAACTTGTTTGAATCTGGCTCTAGAAAGGCAAAGAGCTTTGCTGGAGATGAGGGAAGCTATGTTTATTTGGGGATAGATTTAGATCTGGAAATTCTTTACTATTTGCTACTTTTCATGAGGGTATGAGGTGTTCTGTTGGGTGATAAAAGACAGTTGTTCACGCATCTGTATATAGTTGTTCCCGCTTCTGTATATACCTGAGGCTAGAATCTGCCTCATGCCTTCTGCCTTGGTCCTTGCTCTTAGGCAGCAGAAGCGTTGCCCTTTCTCTTCAGGTTTCTCCCTTGGCCTACAGGTGTTTATGGATGTGTAACTTAATTGATTTATTATTAACAAAATCTGAATCTGACTAGGTTTATTTATAAATAAAAAACCTCAGATGAGACTTGGTTCTGAAATGTAAGCATCTGCTATACTTAAACTTTCTCTGTAGTAAAGATTGTGTTCTGCACTCCTATACAGAGTTGGTAAAATTGTCCTTAATGTATCTGTTTATCCTCTGAAGGGGATGGCTGGTGAATTACTGTTCCCCCAAAAAGTATTCTGTTATTTTTCCACATCATATTTTAAATGGTTCAGGTGACTTCTGACTTTCTTGTTATGCTAGGAAAAGACTAAATGTGGCAGTGTTTAAATCTGTATATTTATATACTGCAACCTAAGGTAGTTTGTTTTAGTGTTTTTTTTTTTCCATTGTGCTTCTTGTAGCTATCTTAGCGACGTGGATCGTATCGCTACCCCGGGATATCTACCAACTCAGCAAGATGTGCTACGGGTTAGAGTTCCTACAACCGGTATCATAGAGTACCCCTTTGACCTAGAGAATATTATCTTCAGGTACTGAAGGTGTATTCATGTTACAGCTAAACTGAGAAAGGAATTATGTGGTTTCAGGAAGGATGAGTTCTGAATTGCTCTAGAGTGTCCAGATGCTTAGTTGAGAGGCTTGAGTGAATGTATGTGCTGTGGTATTATGAAGTGTCTGTAACGGGTGCTCCTGTAATGGGGATGGTGTAACATTTTATTCTGATAAGGGAAAACTCCAAGCCAAAGCACTGACTGTCACAAAACAGAACATGCTTTTGAATCAGTGGCACTTAAAGCCCAGCTAAGCATCTTGCAGGAACTGGTGTCCTTCCTGGGAAGGTTTTCCACTTTTTCTGCAGAAATACGTCCTTGTGTGTGATACCTACTGTCTGCCTCCCTGGATGGTACCTTGTGATCTCAGGGTGACACCAAAACTCGCTGCCTGTGCTGTTGCAGCAATAGGTGGTATTTGGAGGCTTAAGCCAGCAATTGAGCATGGCATAAAGGGCACAATGACATGCCCTGTCTATTGCAAAGCTATCTTCTCCCTAGCTCTCCAGTAGTTACGTGCTCCCTGCCCCTCTCTACCATAGTGTTGGCATTAACAGGAGAGGAATAAAGAAGCCTGCATCCTCTCTTAAACCATTCAGTTGCAGATAGATAACAGAAAGTTACTCTCCCTACTCTGGTTTGCTCACCTATGAAATAGGTATAGGGTTTTTGCAAAGATGGGCTGGGTGTGTTGCACTTTATGTGAGTGACAAAATAATTTTAGTGTATTACACAGGTGAGACTTAAAACTGAGGTGGTGAAGTGCGTGAGTGTTAAACAGCACGTTCTAGGAAGAGTTTAATAACTAAGAAAGCTCTCTGTGCAAGACAAGTTTTGAGGCAAGCAGATGCTTTAATAGTAAGTAAAAATAGTTTGCTCATTTTAAAGAGCAGAGTTTTGAAGGACTTGTCTTTCCCAACTCAGGACTGCTACTTAGCAAGCCAGAGCAGAATGCAACTAAAAATGGTTAATGCTGATACTGAATTTGGTGTCACTTGCCTATGGCCATCTCTTCAGTTTGATACATTTCTGGAACAGGATATTTGGTAAACTTGATGGTTTTGTTAGCAAGCACATATTATTACATACCAGGTTAAGCTGAATGGTAAAGAGCTGCATTCATTCTCATCACATGCTGGTTCTTCACATTCAGCTACAGAGCTGTAGCTACTTCTGTGATACTCTATGTATTTCTCTTCCTTAGAATGGTGGATGTTGGAGGTCAAAGATCAGAACGAAGGAAGTGGATCCATTGCTTTGAAAATGTGACTTCCATCATGTTTTTAGTAGCACTTAGTGAATATGACCAAGTTCTGGTGGAATCTGATAACGAGGTAAGCCAAAGAATGGAACTCTGCAGGAGGGTGGAAGAAAAGAGGAATGTCTGTGTAACTTCTTGGAGGTTGGTACCAAAGTGCTTGGTGCCAAGTTGGATTAGCAAGTATTGTTGGTTTTGGCCTTTAGTTCTTCCTGTTGCAAAGGGAATGTGAGCTTCAATGGGTCATGATGTTCCTGAGAATGGAAAATGCACAGTGCATTCAAATCATCTGTACTTCTCAAGTAATACTGAAATACTCCAAAATTGCTGAGTTCTGTATGACTTGGAAGGTACTGTGCAATGTGACGGCATGCTCTTAAAAATTACCCATTCCTCTTTTCCACACTGAATTACTTAGTGATGTAACTGCTGCCTTGTTACATAGTGACTGGTCTCTTTGAAGGTGCGATACTGAATTTTTTGCACTTGCTAATAGATTAAAAAAATGCCATTAGGTAGCAGCGGTTATTCCTTTTCTACTAGACAAAACATGTTCACAAAGTATCATGGCCAGTCCTCTCATGTGACTGTCAAAGCCTAAAACGACTTTTAAACCTTTTGATACGAGTGGCTTGCTAATTGATTGAAGCTTGAGTCCATCAGATTTTGCACTTCCTTTCCATTTACTGGCGCAGCTTGAGCCAGAACGTACCTGGGGCCAAAGTATTCTGTGTACAGTATTGGAGATGCTGGATCGATACAGAGCTGAGTACGTGTGCAGAAAGGCATCTTAGTGCTCATTTGTGAAAACAAGGCTTTCTTTTTCTTATTTCAGAACCGGATGGAAGAGAGCAAAGCTCTCTTTCGAACCATTATCACTTATCCATGGTTCCAAAACTCTTCTGTTATCCTGTTTCTCAACAAGAAAGATCTGTTGGAAGACAAGATCCTATATTCCCACCTTGTTGACTATTTCCCAGAGTTTGATGGTGAGTGGTTTTTAAGCAGGAACACTATATATCTAGAAGAAGGGGTGGAGGTGGTTTGGTTAGAATATTTTTTTAGTTTTTAAAGAAAACTCAGATCTAGAGAAGGGGAAAACATCTTAATTTGAGAAGGAATGCTTACAACATGAAAATGTCTTAATCATATGTACATAACTGGAATCTGAATGATCAAATAATGAATCTCTCCTAGATGAAGAATTACTCCTCAACCTCCTCTCCCCCAACATGCTCTTCAAAGTATTAAATAATGGAAGTTTATCTTTCCTACCTGTATGTTTGTGCATATAACCCATTTCATAAATATGTGACAATTCACTGGTAGCCTGGGCACTTTAACCGTCTAGTCAGGAGGTGACTTGAGTACTTGTTTTGAGAAACAGACTGGTCAAATACACAAGTTGTTCAAGTGATGGTGCTGAAAAATCTCAGGTAGCATCAAATTCTTACTAGTGTGCCATTCTTAGTTGTGAAAAAGTAATACCTATGTGAAACTGAGAAATTCCCACCTGAAACAAAATTCTTGTGCCGAAATAGCATTTCAAGCTCTTCAGGTGATTGCATTTAAAGTTGGCCTTGTTAGTTGTTCTCCTGCTTCTGTTTCATGCCCCCTGCTGTCTGAAAGCACAAGCACCCTGAAATTGTTAGCGGTGGAAAATGTAACGTTTTTACAGCAGGCTGGGAATGGCTGGTGAGTTTGTTGGTCAAATAGTGTGTAATTCTAATATAACTTAACAGCTGGAGACAAGATCACAGCATCAGGAAATGTCATATACTTTCAGGTTTTTTCTGTAAGTATTTCCTGTAGCTCCTCCAGGAACGCTGCATGACTTGTGAGTGGGAGGTAGCCTGTCAGACCACCTCTCAAGAGATGGTCCTTGCCATGGATAATGCAACAGCACCAGTACTGTGAGAGAAATACCAGCAGGTGACTTTTTTTCTGAGGATCTGGCAGCAATACGAAGTAAATACTGGTGAAAATGCCAGTTTTTAGCTCCTGTGAATCAACCAGCCAGTTAGGACAGACTGCAGTGTTGGCTGAAGATGACCCTTGTTTGCAAAGCATACGCTTGTGTCCTTCAGTGCATAAGATCCATCTATATATTAGGAAGAAATATACATCCCATCATGAGAGAAGAGCATTGTGTTATGTACATCCAGCATCTGTCACTGTGATCTAGAGAACGCAGCACATACAGGGTTGTACCAAATGCTGTATGTCAAAGCACGGTCTGAAATGATGCCTTCGTTTCTGTCAAAACTCAGCCTTGGAAAAATGCCTCTTTTAGGTTATGGTTAGATAACTGAAAAGCGTAAGACGCTTCAGCTCCTGGGACTTTAGTGCAATAAATTATCTTAATTTCTACTTTATGGCTCTCTAACCCATAAGAAGTGCACTAGCAATTATTCTGATGGATCAAACTTGGGGATGCACTTAGCATAAATCAATTAACTGGTTTCTTTGCTGCAGGCCCACAGAGGGATGCACAGGCAGCCCGTGAGTTCATTCTCAAGATGTTTGTGGATTTAAATCCAGACAGCGATAAAATCATCTATTCTCACTTCACATGTGCTACAGACACAGAAAACATCCGTTTCGTCTTTGCTGCTGTCAAGGACACCATCCTACAGCTCAACCTGAAGGAGTACAACCTGGTTTGACCTGCTCTGCTCTTGGCCCCTTGAGAGGCTTCATTGTGAAGAAAAGACAAAAAAAGAAATTTTAAATATGACAGGAAAAAAAGTTTTAATTTTTGATGATGTAATGATTGCAAATTGTCTGATCTGTGGAGTGGCAAGTGCTCAGTGTTATCCTGGAGTCTCATGTCTCTGTCCACAGAGTAGTTGATTTCATATTTTTAACAAATTGCTTTTATTTCACAGTTAACGGGGATATGCCTCATTTCTTCAGCACCTTGCTTACTTCTTAATTTTTGCCAAACAGCTAAGGCAGTCTCATCTTGAGCTTTCCTTTGTTGCTTAGCCATTATTTTTTTTCCCCTTTTCATTCCCATGGTATATAAATAGCAAAAATAACTTTCCAGCCGAGATCGTGAATTCACTGGACTGTGGGAGTGCAGAATGCTACTGGTCCCTTTGCCTTGTGCTATAGGGTGCCTCTGGTGTAATTTGCTAATCCTGCTTGCTTTCCCCCCCCTCCCCCTTCCTTCTTTCCCTTCCCCAGGACACGCTCCATGGTTCACTGTGATGAAATGTTGGGGAGGAGCGATTGCTCTCCAACTATTGTGCAAAAAAAGGAAAAGGCAAAACAAAAAAAAAAGCCATCACTTTTCCATTCTTTATATGTTCTAGTTCTGAGTTATTTTTTTCTTATCAATTATAAAAGGTATGGAGACTGTGATTATTATTTTTTTTTAAATTATTGATGTTCTATACATAGTTTGCTACATGTTGCTGTATTTTGTTCATGGACTACAAATGATGGAAGCTCTTGGAGCAATAGCTGCTGAGCCTGGGGAAGTGCCTGACTGTAATTGTTCTTTTTTATTTTATTTTGTTATTATTTTTTTCTCACACATACACGCGTCCCCCCACACCACAAGCGCATGCGCACGCACAAGGCTCAGTTTGCAGAGAGAGACTATGTTTTGTTGAGTAGAGTATATGGCATCAAGTGAGCAACTTCTCTATGCAGCAGATATCAAAGCACACTGAGTAATTATGGCATTTAAACATCAAACTTTGGCTGGATTGAAAATTTTAGTCTTGTGCCACCCTGTAGTTCTTTTCTTGCTGCTAGTAGCAAACAAGCCTTGTTTATTGCATTTTGTGCCAGTGTGTTGAATGACTTTGTAAGAATTCTTCGGTCCTGTCCAGCTTGCAGCTTTTCGGAAAGGACCAGAGTTGGTGGGTGACAGACTGGGATGTAGGGAGGGTCCTTACTTGAAAAGAAGGAGGATGGCTCCTGGAGGGAGCACCGTTCTCTCTCCCCTCTTTATGCATTCCCCTGAGGCACATGCTGCTGTTCCTCTTCAGAGGAGCGTGGGTGTCTCTGGAAGACTTGCACACATGCCTGCTCCAGGGCACGCACGGTGGCCCCGGCACAGGAGCGGTGGCTGGAGCAGGGGCTGCTGCGGAGCCCAGAAAGCCCTGCTGGGGCTGCACTTCGGTTTGGCAGGAGAGTGCAGGCAGAGACAGCAGGGTTTGCTGGCGCAGGTGGAAGGTAGAGTGGAAGTAGTTCTGCGTTTTAGATTCCAAATGAAACTCCACTAAGCAGAAGGATGTGAAGTCTTTGCACTTCAGAGAGCTTTTTCCAGAGCTGAGGCAAGTAAGCAAACGTGCTGAAGACCTGCTGCCGGCCTGGAAGATCACTGCAGTGCAAGGCAAGGAGCGAGTAGGAAACAGGGAAATCTGATCCACCTCTGGACGTGTGTTGTTTGGTCATCACTAATGCTTCTGTTTGAATTCCGACAAGTAGCATTGGGTCCAAATTCTCTGGATCAACCAGATTGCCCCCGTGAAGGCTAGCAGACCGCTGGGAGATAAAGACTGAGCTGCACTGTTGAAGGGGGCTGATGATATTTTGTCTCTTTTGTAGACAGAGCACTACATCAGTGTTTGCACAACATGTAAGAGTAAATCTTAAGTGTCTGAGATGCTTAAGATGCTTTGATCTAGAACACTAAACTACGGAGGGACGTAATTTTGAGTAATTCTGTTCACAGGTCCCTCTTGTTTTCCAGAATAGCTAAGGGAAGGCTCTGTATGTCTCAGAGCGCTGCAGAAGAGAGCGAGCTCTGCGAAGAGTGGTTAGAGAGCTCAAGTTGGAACAGTAGCCATGGGACCAACAGTTGAAGAGCCAGTCTGGCTGAGTGGTGGTGCTGAGGGAAACACAGCATCTCTTTAGACTAGCCATGCTCTGGACTGCATTTAACACTTGGGAGGAATGAGAGGGATTCCCATGTGTCAGACAGCTTTGCATCAGTTTTACTGCTTTTTTTGTCTTTATGCCAAAATGATCCATTTTGTAGAAACTTGTCCTATAAAGAGGAATTTATTATCATCTTTGTGTATTCTGAGTGCTGTTCATCTGAAGCAGATGGCAGCACCGGCCTCTTCTGCTTCTGTGATCCTCTTGTAAATGGTTCACACTACAGCTATTGCCAGCAGCGAACCTGGCGCTGAGATATACAGCTTCTTGGAAATAAATTCCCAGAAGGTTTTTTTTCCAAGGTGAATGATGGTGGTACTGCCACTTGAATCAGAAACTCTTTTTTGTTTTGTATCCTCCCCTTGTTTAAGAGCTGCTGCCCTGGCACGGGAGGAAGGATCCCGGCTTCTGCCCCTTGCAGAGCAGATCTGTGTCGTGGGGAGCCGTGGGAGCCATGGGCCCTGGGATGTGCTGTCCCTCACTGAGCAGTGCGGCTGTTGGGCTGGCAGCTGACTCGGTGTGATGGTTATTGCAAAGGGAAGGGGAGAACGTGATGGGATGGCTGTCTCATGAGTTCCTGAAACCTCATTCTGAATTAGGGGAGGAATGGGTCAGACTTGTACACGTAATCTGGAGTTGTCTGTGGACTATATGATGTGTGAGAAGATACCAGTGTTAGCACGTGCTTTTCTTAGCGAGCAGTAGCTTGTATGCCTCCAGCTTGGCCAGTGAGGCATTCCTGCAGAACTGGTTCGTGTCTCTGTTGGCTGGCCCTTTGGCAAATGCCTGCCCTAGCAAAAGTGCCAAACCTTAAACCAAATTTGCCTATATCATCTTTTCTGAAAATGAGGCCAGTCAGAATTTTCTGCAGGTTGAGACAACGGATTGACCTTCAGAAAAGAGGTGAAATTGGGTTCTTGTAGAGAATCTAGAATCCTGAGAGGAAGTGGTCTCTTGGCTAACCTCTGCTCCTTGTGCACTTTTTATCTTTGTTCTGCTGAAGAAACCAACATACTTTGAACCAATTTGAAACTTGAAGTCAGCGAGGAGAGGACCATCCCATTTCTTTGCACCATTCTGTGTGGATTGGCTGCCTGGTGAGCAACAACCCCTTCCTGCTTCAGCGTGTCAGATAGCTCCTGCCCTTTCTGCCTGTCTCCCCTTCTCCCAGAGTTGGATTCTTTGGTCTCTTGTTGTTGCTTCCTAGCAATGTTGGCCTTGCGTTCAACTATGGTTTTTCTTCACGTGTTTTATTGGTTTAAAAAAAAAAAAGTACTTCGGGAGTGTGCTGACCATTGTATTGTACTGTACAGAGCCCAGGTTGTTAGAGTCCAGCAGAGATAAAGTGTGTTATGCAGCACCCAGTTTTATAAGAGTATGGTTTGTGCCAATGCCCCTTCTTTAGTAGTGCCAGAGACTCTTTACAAGTGCCAATGTGGTGGAAATTATTTGGTTATACTTGTATATTATAGGATCCTGATTTAAGACAATTTAAACATTATCCTATTTAAAAAGATACTATATAAAATGCTGTTTTTAAACCTTGTCATTTGCAATGCATGTATTGTTGTGTGTGTTGGGGTGGGGGGAGGGAAGAGGGTAGGGTAAAGGAGTTTCTGAATAAGATGCCCAGTGTCAGGATCTATTCAGGCTCCAAACTGTCTCATTCCAGTCCGGGAGTGTGATTGTTTCTTGGAATGATCCCACTCTGACTGCTGGGCAAAAACCCTTATTACGGAAATATCTGATGGAAATTGATTTTCATATCTTTCTCCTGAAATAAATTCTCTGTTTGAAATTGGAATAAATTTTGTTCCTAAAAGCCGTGGTGGTCACACATGCGTTTCTTCACTCCTGTCTCTCCTCTCCCCCTCCTTCTGGTGGGTGAACAACTGTGCCCTGGGAGACCTGCATCCCACTGAAGCACACTCTGCCCTGTCCCTGCTCAGAAGATCAGGACTCTAAGGCATAGAAACAAGGTGTGTTTGGTAAATAAAAGGTGTAATATGCAATAACTATGTATAACATACTGTACAAATAATTCTGAAGTGTGAGTAATGCCTGACCAGGGTTTTAAGATGTAGGGATGCAATGGTGGCACCTTGACTTAAATTTTTGCAGCATTTTGGAGTAGAATTGCTAAGTGAAGCTGTCAGTATTTGTTGCTGTCTCTTGTCGTGTCAGCCCATTTCAGGCACATCTTGCAGGGTATATGTTGCCAATAGGAGACAAGTTGGTGGGACCAGACTTGTTTCCAGTCTTCTTTGTCAGCGGCATGGGCTGAAACATGAAACACTGCTTAAATTTATCCCTTTAGGAGTCCAGGGATTGGGTGATTGTGAAAGCTTTCACAAAGGGATTTCCTGGGATGGAGGTTCTAGAATTTAATTCTCCTTTCACAGAATCACAGAATCTTTGTGGTTGGAAGGGACCTCTGAGATCATCGAGTCCAACCACATAAAAAAACCCAACAACCACCCACCAACCAAACCCCACACCAAAAACAACACCACACACAACACCCCACCA
>JAOXJM010000014.1:2952807-2980678 GCA_026413425.1 Tringa solitaria | reverse complement strand
GTTTGACCCTGTCCTCTATGCAGTAAATAATAGAGTGTACCCTGACATCGAATCTCATAAAACACTATCGCATTTACTACTGGTTTTATCACACTTACTAGTGATTTTGTTATATCACTGTTTCACCTTAATAAATATTCACTACTTCACTCTAACTAGTGAAGTTAATCACTCTGTCTGCGACACCTTCCCAAGAGGGACAGAAACATGCCAGCAAGCTCCAAGGCAGATGGCTCCCGGCTCCTGGACTTGCCCTTGCCTCCTCCAGGGACAGTCGGTCTCTCCTGCTATAGTTGGCTTTGGGTCACGTGCTTTTGTGAGCCCGGGTCCTTTATCAACCCTTCCAGTACAATCTTTTCAGAGACTGTATCTGTGTCTCTACCCTGGACAACACGTCGCTGTTTCAGGAGATGGAGGACTCTGGCTGCTGGAGAATGACAGAGGCAAAGACCGAAAGCACTGCTGTGCAATAAGCTGGGACTTTTGAGTATGTCTCCTCTCTGGGATCCTAAAGCCCCATCCCTGTGATCTCAGCTGCCACCTGCCCTTATGCCCCAGGAGGGGGGGGCAGAAACAGCACAGTCCACAAAAAGTTCAGCTCCCTTCACCTGCCTCTTACAGCTAAGACAGCTGAAAAGATTGGCTCGGTTTCCCCTGTGACTCAGTCTGCTGGCTTTGCTGCCCTATGTCCTAGGGTGCAACATCACCCAGGCACATGGTCCCTGCAGAGGGGACAGTCAGCACTCTGCAGGGAATGGCAGCCACTGGCGCGCCATGTCCTGGCTGTCAGCTGCTCCCAGGCAGGTGGTGATGTTGCTGAGGTTGGTGAAGGCAGTGTGTGCGTGTCACTTTTCCCAGCCCACTTCTACCTGGGCAGTTTCTCTTCCTGCAACACGCTCATCCCCATCACCCCCGGAGAGGCAACTGGCAGCAGCTCAGAGGGTGCGGAGCTGCGGCTGCCTCTGTCCCAAGGGGCTGACCTCCCGCTGTCACCAGCCAGACCCCCTTCCCTTCCCCCGGGGCACGGTACAAGACAGTGCATACACGGGAAGTGAGTTTACTGTGGGTGTTTTAAGTGCAGCGAGGTTCAAGCAGGGACAGCGTTAGCTCAGAAGGAAATGGAGTCCTGTAGCATGGCCTTTCTCTGGTGCCACCCAGGATGATCCCTGCTTCCGCCAGGCAATTTTACATGGCCCTGAACTGGCTGCCTGAGATGGGCAGTGAATGGGACAGCCAGCAGCCTCAGCGCAGAGAGAAGGGGACCCCTGTGGCACCAAGCGTGTCACTCGGGTTCCCGAGGAGGGGAGGGAGTCAAGCCTTCAGCAGGGGCAGGAAGGAAACCAGCGCAGTCTCCAGGGCCGCATCAATGCTGGAGCAAGTGCTGCTACTTCTTTTTCATGGTTTTTTTGATCCAGGGCAGGTAGTTGGAGATGCGGGTGTAGACACCAGGTGGGGTGTCATACCCGAAGGACACGATGCCTTGTGCCACCTTATTGCATACCAGGGGCCCACCAGAATCTCCCTGAGAACAGATGAGAAACTGGTTTTAGAGGTCTCTTCCCTGTGGGAACAGGTTTCACCTCAGTCCCTCCCTGCCCAGGCGCTGCCAGCAGGGCTGTGTCTCTGCTCCGGATCTGTGTCTCTGCTCCTGCCCCACATGCCCACCAGCCTGGAGGAGCTGCCTGGAGCCTCTAGGGCTGTGCGTGGACCGTGGGGTCAAGGCATCCGGAGAGCTAGTCCACATGACAGCTACAAATTAAATGTTTGCCACCTCTCCTGGAAACCAGCTAGGTCTGTGCCAGCAGCAGCCCCTGCTACTGGAGAGCCAGCCAGTCCCCAGCCCATCACAGCCCCTACCTGGCTGGAATCCCTGAGGTCGTGGAAGCTGCCAGCACAGACCATGCCAGTGCTGAGCTCTGGATAGAAGTGGATGCACTTCCTGCGGCTGTAGATGGAGACTTTGGTTTCAAAGAGCCTGTTGGTTGCCTGGTCGTTATCGATCATGCCCCAGCCAGCTATGCTGCACTTGGTGCCCGTAGGGAGGTCGCTGCTGGTCTTGGGCAGTGGAATGGTCTTCACATAGTCATTGAGAGTGGCCTTCGCTGTCAGCTGGAGGAAAGCAAGGTTTTTGGAGAAGGCTATGAGCAGAATAGCTGAAGGAGGCTTTGTGCACAGAGGTAGGGGAGTTCTAGTGGGACATACAGCCCTGCAGGCTCTGGGGAGTGGCTGAAATAGGGCATGTGGCTCCAACCCCTGCCCACCCTTCCTTCCCAGCTCCTTCCCATTCCTGCCTGCCTCCAGCACTCATGGGCAACAGCAGCTGATGGTTTGTGGATGGAGCTGACAGCAAGACCCTGCCAGACCCACAGCCCCACTCTACCCTCCAACCTGCTGTGGGACTGCCTTGCCTTGAGCAGCATGATGTCATTAGACACGGTGTCGGGGTCGTATTCAGGGTGCTGGTGGTATCTGACAACTCCCCGGATCTGCTGGGTCGTTTCTGGCACGAAGATATTGTGAGCCCCCAGGATGACAGTTGCATTCCTAGCCGTGGCAGCAGAGGGGAGAAGGGGGAAAACAGGTTGGGTCTCACCCACATCCCTGTCCTTTTGCAGGCAGGTGGAGAGAGATGCTCAGCACAGGAGGAAGGTCCAAAATTACTCCAGTGGTGGACCTCACAGGTGAGGGGAGGAAGAGGGGGATAAAGCTCCCATATGAAGTACTCACCCCATGCAGTGTGCAGCTGTCATCACCCACTCAGGGGCTACCAGGAAGCCTCCGCAGGAAAATGTCCCTACCTTCAGGTATGCCATGTAAGGGTGGGAGTGGGGCTGAGCCTCATGGCCCCCCACAATCTGATCCCGTAGAGCACCTGCAAGACACCCCACCGCAGGATGAGCCGGTGGCTGCTGAGGTCGAGGCCCAGACTAGCAGCATCACTTGCAGCAGCTTGTGGCACCCCAGCTTACTGGCAGCGGCCCATGGGGAGGACAGCAGGAGCAGCAGGGCCAGCAGCAGCAGCGCTGGGTGGCACATCACTTCCCACAGCTGGGCACTCCTTCCAAGGTGTGTGGAAGTCTGAGTCTTCCAGTGCCCAGGGGCTGGTTTTATACCCGGGGACCAGCTGTCCCAGCAGCCAGGAAGCCATGTGTGATGGCCTGATTGTGCTAATCAGAGCAGTGCAGCATCCCTGCAGGTCTATCTGCATCTCTGCTGCCCCGGCCTGCTCACATGCCCTGAGGCTGTGATTGATAAGTCATAGAGCAGGACAGAAAGGCCAGGGCAGAGAAATCGTGGTACGCCACAGTCCCCAAGCCTCAGGGGTGCTGGCTGGGAGAGGTGTCCCAGGGCGTTTTTGAGATGTGAATTAGCATTTCTCCCGCAGTTTGGCTGCAGGACAAATCACATCCACCTGCTTCAAAGCGTGGTGTCTTTGACTGATGGCAATCAGGCTGTTTCACACTGTACCTTCAGTAGCTCGTGCCACTTGCTCCTGGGGGTGGTCAGGTCACAGGATGTTTTGTTGGCAAGCGCAATGGCTGCAGATGTTCTTTCCCCTCTATGGTTTCGTCTCTGCAGCGGGACTGTCACCTCTGTTCAAATGGGACCATCTACCCTGCTCTGGATTCTCTGCTCTCTCCCTTCCCCGACCTGAAATTGCCTGCAAACCAGGCTGCAATTATTGTCTTCACCTTGCCCTTAGCAAAGTGTGATTTGGTTAAATGCTAAACTGACCACCAATCCTGCTGCTCTTGTCCCTTCCTGGCATTGTGGACAAAGGCAACAGACCAATTATCACTCTGAAACTTCACTGCCTCCCCTGCCCTGTTCCCGAATCCTCAATCCTGCTATGGGAGATTTTTCTGCCCAAAAGCCCTGTCTGTGTGCCTGTTCGCTGGGACACTTTCTGCCGATACTCCTCAGGGGCCTGCATGTCACTTGAAGAAAACGGGTCTTGTTTTAATCCTAAATCACAATCTCTGGAGCAGTGTCTGGTTGCCAGTCCTAACACAGGTCTGTAAGAAGCGGTTTAAATTCAGCTGTGCCTGCCCAAGACATGATTCCAGCTTTGCTTCCTGCTGCGTGTGATTTCAGGTTAAAAAGCACATACAGTGCCAAGGCTCCCAGCAAAGGAGAGTGGATCAGGAGGAATATCTGTCCTAAAAACCCCTTTGTCACACAGTAAGGGTGCTGCTTCCTGGCAGACGTGCCCTGTGCGGGCAGTGCCTGGCACAGGCACAGGGCGAAGGTGCTGTCACTGCCTCTGCCAGGGCTGGGTCTGCCGTAAGATGCCACCGGCAGAGGCACAGCACTCATCTGCTTGGGCCAGTCTTCATTGTTCCCAGCCAGGGCTCAATGCTGGGGGACTCTGGGCAAGCTGACAGCAGGGTACCCGTGCTGGGGGGCATACGAGCAAGCTGACAGGGCAAGTGTCCCAGGAGGGCAGTAGGGTGTCAGTGGGGCTGATCTGCCAGTTAGTCTGCATTGCTGGGAGGAGGGCATTCGAGGGAGAGCTGCGGTATGAGAATGGAAAACCCCAGAAACAGTTCCTGGAAATAAAATCAGAGTATTTGTGCACGTATAAACAAACCAGCAGATAAATATATCCCTCTCTTACTGCCCAGAGACATCAGAAGAGCCACTGGGCTCGTGGTAGGGCCGTACTAACTCAGGCAAGGCACTCCGGGAGCATGGGCTGTCCTGCATCAGGGCTTTTGTTTGACTAAAACTTCACTCCCAGTTCCAGGGCTCTCACTGTGCTCTGATCCCTCGTTTCTCTCTGTCAGCAGCAGCTCTCTCCATACGTCTGTATCCTGCAATGGCCTTGGGCAAAGATCTCGCTTTCTCCTTGGTCCCGGTGGTGCTGAGCCCAAAGCCCCGAGCTCAGGTGCTCGGGGCCACTCATCGCTCTGTGACAGCTGGGTCAGCAGGACCAGGGCCAGGCTCTGCTGCTCACGGCAGAAACCAGGCAGCAGTTCTCTGCTCCAAAACTACTCCGTGTCCTTACGTATAACAGGCAGGGAGGGAAAGCAGCAGGTGGAGGAGGAAACGATGCGAAGGATGGTCAGCAGCAGGGCTTGAGTTGAGTTTATGCTCTTCAGACACCAGCCCTGCTGCTGGTAAACATGTTGCCCCTGCCCCAGCCAGGCAGCACGAACCGCAGGATGGTGTGTTGCTTGTCCTTCCTCTGCAGAGCTCAGGGCAGGCTTCACACCAGCCCCGTTTCCTCTGCCTGGCACTGGCACCACACCCCTGCCACCACCATCGCCCTCCTGTTTACGCTGAGCCCTCCCGGCCCGTTTCCTGGGCGAGGGCTGGTTCCTCCCCGCCACCGCCACATGAATGTGGGATTAAACGGCTCTCAGCCGTGAGCCCGTGGGGGCAAGCCTGGCATTGAGCTGGGCCCTGCCCCAGAGGGTGCAAAGCAGCGTTGATGAGCTCATATGAGGGGTTTTATGGGTTCTGCGCAGGTCCAGCTAGGACCTCCAGCTAGGTCTCTGGAGTAGCCTCACGGCCTTGGTCACACCACGCTGACCATGGCTGGCAAAGTCACACTGACCGGAGATAGAGGAGCACCGTGTAGCTCCCTCAGCTCCCTCCCTCCTGGGGAAGAAGTCTGCTCACTGGACGTGTGGCTACAGGGCAGAAGATGTGAGGGGAAAGCAGAGCTCGTCCCAGGCACAGTAGAAGAGCTGGTGCTGGGCTTGGTGTTTGGAGAACAGGCACTGAGCCGGTCCGGCTTCTCCAGCTTCCTGGGCCAAAATCCAGACCTAGGGAGGGCAGGAATTGCTTCTCTGGCAATTGCCAGGGGCCGTCAGGAGCTGCATGAAATTCCACACTGTAAAGAAGCAGTGAGACTCAGGAATTTGCATTTGCCACGTGTTCACGCTGGAGGGATGCTGAGGGATGACCTCCTCCGAAGCGCGTGTCCTACAGGCACTGAGGGGTGTCGCTGCAGGCCAGCCAAAAGGTCAAAGTCTCAGACCTGTCGAAAAGGGGGAAAAGGTGTGACACTATGGCAGACGGGGTCTGGCTGGCCACCAATGATGTGTTTTATTGGGATTACTTACAAGTAATTTTATTTTTTTAGTGGGGTGCGGAGGGGCATTTTATAAAGCTGTTTGCTTTCTGTTTTATGTTGTTGCATTGAGAAAATGTAAGTTTCTAAAGAAAAGGCACTTAAGGAAAAAAATCAACAAAATTTTGCCATTTAAGGTCATTTCTGTGGTCTAAAGGAGATGATCACGAAACTTTCTCTTTCATGTTCTTGTTTTCCTTCAAATCCAGAGATGCACTGCGGAAACTCACCATCACCGCTGCCCAGCTTCAGTGAACTGACACCCACACTGACAACAACCATGCCTGGGACAATCCTTGGGCACTGTGAAGGGCCAGGTCTCCAGCGTTTGGTGTTAGCACAAGTCAAAGGAGCCCCGCTGGCTCTTCCCAGCTCCTCTGGGGCCAGAAGCATCCTGCCACGCTGAGGACTGGGATGTGCCACTGGAAAGATGACCACCTACTGCTGCACAGTAGAAGAGACCAAAGGTAGGAAATGCAACCAACCAAGAGCCAGGAGCAATCAGTCATTTTTAAACCAGCATAACTCCACCCTTCCTGGAGCAGAAAAACACCTGCAGGCAAATGGATGCCTTGGCTGATGTTGAGCTGTGCTGGGGCCACACCATCGGGGACAGGATGGGTGGGGAGGGAGCCCTGTGGTACAGAGATGGGGCTGCCAACTCTTCATGACCTAGCCTGGGGGTTGCCTGGATAGGCCCACCAGGCAGAGCTCTCCACAGAGCTTCACAGAGGGATTTTTATTTTTAATCAGGGTGTCTGAAAAGAAAAGTTTTAATCAGGACTGTGCAGCAGCACAGCAGGAAAACCTCAACAGAAAGCATCAGTACGTTATCTTGCATTTGTAACTTGCTGTCTTTCTCCCGCAGCTGCTCATGGCCCCCCACAATCTGGAGCTAGATGCCCTCGCAGGAGCAGGCGGTCTCAGGGGAGGAGTGACTGGGCATGACAATGGCGACTGGCCACGACACTGGCAACTGGCCACAAACCCAGGGAGCCGGGCTCCAGGCTGCTCCTGCCCTGCTCCTCTCCGGGCATCCTTGTCTGCAAAGTCTTTTCTCTGGGGCCAAGGTGCTTCTGCCTTCCCATTGGTCTTGGTAGGAGCAAGTGGAGGGTTCCAGGGCTTCTGCTGTGAAGGCACCTCATCTCAGCATCAGTGAACACCCGCTATGGCCACAGCTCTGGCAAGGGGCTCAGGGGCTGCAGCTGCGCCCATAGGGCCCCTGGTCCTTCTAAGCCCAGCACTCAGCAGCTATCAGGCAGTTTCAAGTAGATTGTGGTCTTGATCTGAAGGAAAGAGATGAGAAACGTTGCAGGATGGGGTGTGTGTGCCCCCCCCCACTTCATTTCAAAGAAAGAACATCTGAACTGAAACGGCAGCAAAGGAGAAGTACCAAGATAAAGCTCATCCTGCGTCTGTGCAGATAGCAATGGGGAGCCACTGCAGAACAACAGGAACTCTCCCTCGTGTTGGGGCCCAGCCATGACGGAGCCTCGTTTGCCGCCGGCCGTGGAACTGGGGAGCCCCTGCCTCAGATCTGTTGGCAGCAGCTCTGAGGGGGACACGGGGACAGATTTGTGCCCCATGCCGCTGAGCTGATTGCATGGAGAGGAGGGGACCCCAGGCTGTGGGACTGTGCCCTGACTTGCTGTGAGTGGGAGCAGGGATTGGGGTGTGAGGTGCCTCGCTGTGAGGCAGAGAGCTCTGCAGGCTGCTGGGGACAGGAATGAGCACAAGGGCTGGGACATGGCTTATGGAGCTTCCCAGAGCCCATCTGCCTCACGACTGCTGTGAAACTGCAGTGTCCCTCACCCAAACCCAGTCCCCTCTGCTATGGAAAGGCCAAACAAGCCAGGTGCTGGGACACACCAAGAAACAAGTTTTTGCCTCACTGGAAGAGCGCTTGACAAAAGATGCCTTTCAGACAGCACCTGATGTTCTTGTGGAAGGAGCATTAGGAAGAGCCTTTTAGTGGTCCAGAGGAGCTGGCACCCCCTGGGTGAGTTGTCCCAGCTGCTTGTCTGCCTCAAGCCCTCCTGCTGTCAAAAGCATTTGCCTCCCACCTGACCCACACCCACCACAAATCTCCCTGACAAAGAACTTGTTCCTGTCAGGTGTCTCTCACACGCTGCCAGCTATTTGTGATAGCTGCTACTTAGGGCCCCCGACAAGGCAAGTTTCTTCGGCCTCTGATCTTTTAGGGACACCCCACCAGTTCTGTCCTGAGAAGACACATTAGCTGGAGGCTCAGCCTGAAGCAAGAATAATGCAGCGTGATGTGCAAGAATCACATTGACCCTTTTGATTCCAGTGCTGTGCCAGGAGCACCTGCCCAGCCCATTTGGGAGTATGCTCTTTGTGCCAAACATGCAACCTTGCACGCCTGTTCTCTGGACTGAGCTGCACTCATGGCCTGAGCTTCCTGCTGATTTCCGCTCCTTCAGTCTTGAGGTCATCTGCTGACTTTACCAGCATGAGTTTCTTTTCTACGTTGCTGATAGAAAAGCCCAAAACACCGGTTGAAAGGGTGAATGTGGAGGAAGGATCCCTCGGCTTTTAATGAGAACCACTCTTGCTTGCACATATCTTCCTGCACCAGGAACATCCTTTGCATTTTCCACTTGTCTATACTGTGATCCAGGCTAGGATCTTGCCACTCATCAAGAGTGGATGGACTCCCAGGACAACTCCCTGCTTGCCATGTTGATGGAAGAAATCGCCACTCTGCTTTCAGCCTGAGGACCATCTCCGTGGCTTTGTGCCAGCCTGGAGTAATAACACAGGTGAAAGCAGGGCACAGCTGCTGCTGTGATGCTGAGTTAAAAGGTGCTCCCTCTCTCTTTTCTCTGTGCCTGTTTGCTGTTTTGGGTGGGGTCCATTCTGCAGAGAAATGTGGTTGATGTTGTAACTTCCCTTTTTCCACTTTGCTTTGGTAGGTAGAAGTCTCACTTATTTTGCACAAGGAGCCCTCCCCGTTACCTGCTCTCTGCTGGGCCTCAGACGAGCAGCCGGAGAGCACTGCTGGCCGCTGAACCCCCCCCTCCGGCAGCAAGAGCCTCCGTCCAGTCATGGCAGGTGAGTCATAAGGCCAATTCATCTGCTGCGGTTGGGAATAGCACGTTTCAGGACTTTCTCAACAGTCACGTTTTGCAGACACAGGGAATAGGTCAATGATGGACATTAATATTACAGTCATGTCAGGGCTCCTGGGTCCTGCTCCCAGTGCAGCCCCTTGCGCGTTCTGCAGTTCCAGGCAAGAGGCAGCTGCTTTGTGCTCCGTTTCCCTGTTCGTGACTTAGACAATGGGAAGATCCTGACCCATCTCTAGAGGGTACTTGGAGAGCTGAAGGTGGAGAGTGCAGTATCAGGGCACATGCAGACCTTTGACAAGCTGGTTTTCTTTGAACTGGGTGGAACTGGGCCCTCGCCCCAGACACACAAGTGCCTGGACCTGCTGCAGCGACAGGGCAGGACTTGTATGGATGTGTCCTGAGAGACTGGTAGGAGCTGGGCCCACAGAGGATTCCAGAGGGGTGAGAGCATGGAGCTTCCTCCTGGAGAAGGATGTATCTGGGTATGGGTGGTGCACAGGGCAGTTGATGAAGAGGCAGTAGCTCTCTGCCAGGCTCAGGGGTGAATTTAACGCCACAAAAGGCAAAGCACTTTGTGTTTCAGGCTGTCCGGGTGCTCTCACTATCACTTGGCTTTGGTCAGCCCAACAGAGCCTACCATCAAGGTGGGAGGTGTGAACCCCATTTGACCCTGACTCAGAGGGGCCTGACATTATTTCATTCATGTCCCACCTTCACAACCACCGCAAAGCTGAGAATAGACAGACCTTTACTGAGAAATGATGAGAGCTGTTAGAAACGATGTCAATACTCTAGTTCACAACAGGAAACTTTATTAAACAACAGGAAGCCCATACTTATACATGGACTTACAAAACTTCTTACCCTCCTCTCTCCTTGCTCTTCCAGTGCCACAGGGCTGGCCGACAGGGCTCTAACTCTCGTCTCCACGCTGGGTATGGCCAGTCCTGTGTGGCTGTCTCACAGCTGACTCCAGTCCTCAGAGGGTCTGCTCTGCTCCAGACCACACCTCACACCGTTGCTCCATCGTGCATCCCTTGGCTGTTGACCTAGGATCAGAAGATGGATGGTCCAGAGCTGAGCTGGTTGGTAAATCACTCCTTTCCACTGGACTCTGCTCGTTATTCTGAGCTCAGACTTGACCTGCTCAACAGAAAAGTTTCCTGCCTGCAGCTGGCTGCCATGAGGAATGTGAATATCATCCTGCAGCACTACAACTTCACAGGCAAGCTGACCAACCGGCAGTCTGGGGATGAGGGCATGGGTCCCCTCCGCACAACCTTTGTCATCATCAGCTGTATCATCATTCTGGAGAACCTGCTTGTGCTGCTGGCCATCCTGCGGTGTCTGCGAGCCCGCCGCTGGGTCTTCTCCTGCATTGCCAGCATCACCGTGAGCGACCTGCTTGCAGGAATTGCCTACCTTTCTAATCTCTGCCTCTCGGGCAAGAAGACTTTCCAGCTTTCACCACAGCTCTGGTTCCTGCGGGAAGGCATCCTCTTCATCGCACTGGCTGCCTCCACCTTCAGCTTGCTTGTGACTGCCATTGAGCGCTACAGTGCCATGGTAAGGCCAATTGCTGAGAATGAAGCCAGCAAGACCCTGCGCTTACGCAGCCTGATCATTTCCAGCTGGCTGCTGGCCTTCATCATCGGACTGCTTCCACTGCTGGGCTGGAACTGTCTGTGTGACTTCAATGCCTGCTCTGTCCTCCTGCCTCTCTACTCCAAGAACTATATCCTTTTCTCTGTAGTCATGTTCAGCATCATTCTCCTGGGGATCATCGGCCTCTACATCTCCATCTTCCAGCTGGTCCGAGCCAGTTCTAAGCAAATCAGTTCTCGGCACAGCCGCAAACGGTCCCTGCGCTTGCTCAAGACTGTGCTGATCATCCTGGGTGCCTTCATCATCTGTTGGAGCCCACTCTTTGTCCTGTTGCTCTTTGATGTCTTCTGTGAGACCCAGACCTGCACGCACCTCCGCAGCCTAGACTGGACCTTGGTTCTGGCCATGCTGAACTCTGGCATTAACCCTGTCATTTACTCCCTGCGGAGCGTGGAGGTGCGCCGTGCCATGGGAAGCCTGGTGTGCTGCTGCTGTGTCAGGCTTGGGCTTTGCAAGCCTGGGAACTGCTTGGTCATCACAGACATCAACTCTGGCTCATCCACAGAGAGCTCCCTCCGCTACCGGGAGAGCTTCCGCAGCTCTGTAACACAGAACGCCCGGCCCAGAGCTCCTCTCTCCAGCAACTCCAGCATGATGAGCAATCTCCCCAGCCTCTGAAAGGCCCTGGGGAGAGCAAGAAATGCCAGACAGGCCACCAGGACCCCATGCTGCTGGTACTGGCCTGGCAGAACTGAAGCCTATATGCAGCTCAAGCTGACCAGGTGCAGCCTCCACCCCAGTTGTTAACTGGCCAGGCTTTCCAGTCATAGAATCATAGAATGGTTCGGGTTGGAAGGCACCTTAAAGATCATCCAGTTCCAACCCCCCTGGCCTTGAACCCCTCCAGGGATGGGGCAGCCACAACTTCCCTGGGCAACCTGAGCCAGTGTCTCACCACACTCACAGGAAAGAATTTCTTCCTAATATCTAGTGTAAATCTCCCCTCCTTCAGTCTAAAACCGTTGCTCCTTGTCCTATTGCTCCACTCCCTGATTAATAGCCCCTCCCCATCTCTCCTGTAGGCCCCCTTTAGGTACTGGAAGGCCACTATAACGTCTCCCCAGAGCCTTCTCTTCTCCAGGCTGAACACCCCCAACGGTCAGCCTGCCTTCACAGGAGCTGGGCTCCATCCCTCTGATCATCTTCATGGCCCACTGCTGGACCAGTTCCAACAGGTCCATGTCCTTCCTGTGCTGAGGACTCCAGAGCTGGACACAGTCCTCCAGGTGGGGTCTCACCAGAGCAGAGTAGAGGGGCAGAATTACCTCCCTGGACCTGCTGGCCATGCTTCACGTCCCACCAGACTGGGATGTCGCTGCAGTGTGGGTGCAGCACAGGGACAGGCATTGCTCCTAGGATGGAAGTGAAGGATACCGGCACATTTTGGGATTGATGTTCTGCTGAGACAACTGCTCTGCCTAGGTGATAAGAGGACTCTGTTCTGCGTGTGCATGTATATAGATGCTGTACCTGCCCGGATGAGGGCATTTTGCCCCAGGACACAGGGTGGGTACCCCCAGCCAGACTGTCCCCCAACCCCTGGGGATCAGGCTGGGCTGGCAGTGCTGCCACGGCATGTCATGCAAAACTGGATTTGACACTTGAGTCTTCTGCAGTTTACAGCCTCCTGGAACTGCTGTGATGGGCACAGCTGCTGGCAAAGAGTGCAGGATTACAGTCTTGGTGTCTTGCCAGGGAGTCAAGAACAACTGGATTTGCAAGTGCAAGCGTGTGCAGCTGTGTGGCAGCTCAGAGGTCCCCGGCCAGGAACCAAGTGCTCACCTGGAGATCAGCACAAACCAGCTAGAGAACGGCAGAGAGCTGCAGCACCAGCCCAGTCCCTCACTGGGCTGCAGAGACCATGCAAACGCTGTGACAGTGCTTACAGCCTGGCAACGAGAAGAGCCCTGCCATGCTTCTGGGTATGGGGCTGCACCCGCAGTGGCAGCCCTGGCACTGCCACAGGAGGCACCCACAGTCGCTGGAGAGCTACCTGCTCCCATGGGGCTGAACCCCTCAGGCAACATACACCGGTAGAGCAGAGGGCCTCCCAGAGAAGGGGGGTTGTGCTCCAGCAAATGTGCCAAGCTCTAAGGTCCCCACACAGGGGGAGGTGCCCACAAAGGTTGAGCAGAAGCTTCTAGATGGCTTTGCATTCCATTGTCTCTGGTGGGGTTTGACTCACACATGAACAGAAGCAACAGGAATTGTTTCCTCTTCCTTTTGGAGCCAAAAAGGCTGCATCCTTCCGGAAACCTTTCCAAAAACAGTGTTTGCAACAGAACAGATTTGCAGGCATCATTTCAACAGCCTGTAGCAGAGTCAAGAAGCAAGAGTTGGGGGAGCCTGCCCCAAGCCCTTCTGAAGTTCAGTGCAGCCAGGGGAAGAACGGAGAGGTCTGATCCCAGCACATTTGCTCTAAATGCTGCCACATTTGGAGAAGGGGGTCGTCAATGCTCTGCCAGGGAAATGTTCTGAGGGTCTCTGCCTCGCTGTGAGCTGGGCAGCGCCAACAGCAGAGAAGGTCCCTGAGGACCCCAGGAGCTCGCAGCAGTCACATAGGGGTTGCCCTTGTTGCCCCAGGGCCGAGCGCTGCTCTGCTTTGCCCCTACCAAGTGAAAAATCAGAGCAGCACCCAAACGCCTCCTCTCGCCGCCCGAGCGCTGGGCAGGAGAAGCTTCTCGGGAGGTAAAACCTGCTGTCCTGGCGCCTCGGGAGGCGGCGCTGAGCTCCCAGCCCGTTTGTTTTGCAATAAATCGAGATGATAAGAAACCCCCTGTTTGATTTGCCATGATTTTATCTTCCTGCGGCTCCCGCAGGCAAGGGCCCTCCCCGCGACAGTCGGGAGGGCTGCCACGGGCTGGGGCCCGCTCGCCGCGGGGCCTCGCGGCTGCCCCTCCGTGTCCCAGCGCGCAGGGGATGCGGGCGTTCCCCGAACGGGCATCACCCCGCTCTGTTGCGCTGGGCCCCGACCCGCCGGTGCCGGTGCCGGTGCCGGTGCCGGTGCCGGTGCCGGTGCGAGGGACGCGCGCAAGGCCGCGGCGAAGCGAAGCGCCCCCTGCCGGCCAGACAGGGCAGCAACGCCGCTGCACGGGCGGCCGCGGCTACAGCTCCCAGCGCGCACCGCGGGGCCGCACGAACTACAGCTCCCGGCAGCCTGCGGGGGCGCGTGTCGGTTCGTACGCGCGTCGCCGCGTCGTGCGTGCCGGTGGAGCAGGCCGCAGCGGCGGGGTCGAGGCCGCGGCGATGCTGGAGGAGGCGGGTGAGGTGCTGGAGTCGGTGCTGAAGGCCTCATGCCTGCCGCTCAGCTTCCTGCTCTTCGTGCCCGCCGTGCTCCTGCTCCTGGGTCCGCCGCCCGCCGCCGAGGCCGCCCACGAGTTCACGGTCTACCGCATGCAGCAGTACGAGCTGGGCGGGCAGCCCTACGGTAAGAGACTGCACGGTTCCGCCGGTCTTGGTTCGGCCAGCGGCCTGCGCCAGACCTCGGTTCTGCGGGAGGGCGAATCCTGGCAGAGACCCCCTTCAGGGCCGGTAGGGCCTTGCGAAGAGACTAGACCTCGGGAGGAGCGCCCAGGGTAGGCCGCAAAGCCGCAGGCGGCCCGGGGAGGGCAGCCCAGCCCAGGGGAAGCTGCCGGAGAGCTCAGAGAGTCCTGGGAGGCTGCAGCCGGGACCTGGTCCGGGCCCAGACCCAGGGGAGGCTGCAGGCAGGCCCCATCTGGCTGAGTTTTACTGCCCAGCCTCAGCAGGAGGACGCCAAGAGCTCCCACATGGTAACCTAGAGATGGCCAAGCACCCTGCTGTGTCCTTGCAGACCCCTGTCTTCGGACTTAATTCCCAGGGCTTTGCCTAGTCCAGGTGCGGCCCTTCTGTGTACTGGGGAGCTTGATCACGAGATCAATTTTGTTCTTTTGCCTCTGTCTCCTTTATTGACAGCTTGGTTAGTCTTCACTCTTCAGCTTCTCCTGCAGTCTTAATTAGCAGTGTCTATTGCTCCAGTGTCTCCTCATTTGAGTCTTTTCTTTTACGGTTCTTCCTGTATATGACGATTGACCTCCAGTTCCTCTGTTCTCTTGCTTCCAGGCTGCTGATTGTGCAACACCTTTCTTTAAGTCAGAAACACAACCTGTTCTGCAAATCATCGAGGTGTTGTAATCAGCCTCCACCCCCCTGTACTCACTAACCTGGAATCAAGACTTGGTTCTGAGTCTTCCATAGATATTTTGTTCCAGATCAGGGCACGTGTTGTGTCTGTGAGTGACTCTTCCTGCTGTCTCTTTTGTGGCCTAAGTTTCAAGCTTATGTTAAAGGTCTGGCATTACAGCCCCACCTTTATTCTGTACTGTTCTTGAGACTTGGTCTCTAGATCTTTCAGATCTTCATAAGATCAAACATCAGTAGGAGTTATAAAGTGCCATCTATGCCTGCACACTTTGTAAACACTACAGGAGCTGCTGGTGGCTTCTGAATGTCTGCAGTTATTTCTGGGTTCTTCTGTCACAGTTTCTCAAAACATATCCACATCTTGAGACCTCTTGTTGAGAAACCTTGCTAGATCTGAAGTAGGTGCTCTCATGGGGATATTAAGCTATCTTTTTTCTCAAGAAGTGGTAAGTCTTTGTTGGCAGCCCTAATGGGGGCAGCAGACGTGTTTCAGCTGGTTCTGACTTTGGTTGCCTGAGCGTTCTCTCTAGCTGAGCGCTCACAACATACTTTGTGAACTCTTGAAAAGCCACACGTTTTTTAATGCTTGCAAGTTATATTTTATGCTGTCTCTTTTTCTAGAGCCTTTTAGCTCAGTGGATTGTGTGTTTCCCTTGTTCCTTGCCAGCCCTGTTGGGTAGCTGATATTCCTGTTCCATGTGTGTTCTGAGACCAAATGTCCTTCAGGATCATAGCTATTTGTTGTTCCAGATTCTCATGTTCTTTTCTAAAAAGACCAAATAGAGATTGTTGCTGAGCCTTTCCTTGCAGGAGAAGAATTTTTTGTCAACATCAGTCATAGAGCAATTTAAGAATAAATCTGGACTTCCTCTAATACTTTTAGAATAGAGTTCTTTAGGTTGTAAATGAACAATTATTAAACAGTTCTTTATAGAGAAACTACAGAAAATCAGCTTGTCTTGCCCTGCTGTCAGAAAATACTATTGGGTCCACTCTGCTTAGCTATCAGAGGGTTGTGCTGGGAGCAGAGCTGTGGATCCACGCTTTGGTATGTTTACATATTGTTGTTCTGGGAATGGTGTAGGGATTATCCTCATTATGGATTGTTTTTCTTCAATTGGGGGGAGAGGGGGCAGGGGGGCGCTGCTCTTAATATTTGTTTGTTATACAGTGTAAGAGCTCTATGTGCGTAGCTTAGATTGTGCCTTAACTCTGTTTCTGATGTATAGCCCTCACTGATACTATGCAGTGGAAGTGCAGATTTTTCTTGTTTAGGTGATTTGACCTTTGACGAGACCAAACTAATAGAGTTAAGTTAAGCCAGGTTTAAATCTAACCTTTAGCAATGCTCTTATTTGGCATAGGCCGAGATGCCTTCTGGTGCAGGTTGCTCCTTCCCTGGCTGTGTGGGGACCCAGCGTGATGAAGTCTTCAATGTAGGTGCTAGAGTTATACAAGAAAAAATTGGATTTGAAGGATTACAAATTGTAAGGTGGATTTGAATGTCTCTGTACAAGATGTCCTTATGGTCCTCCCATGGAGAATGCTGGAGCTGCTGGCAAGCCTCCAAACTGTTGTTCTCCTGAGGATTGCATTTTAATGTGGGAGATTTAATATGCTGAAACTGAGAGTAGGAGAGAACAAGCCTGCTCGTTTGTAAGTTTCTCAGCCCCAGAAACATCCCAGTGGGTGAGCCAGAACAGCCTTTTGGACATGGGGTAGCCTTGTGTACTTTCACAAAGTGGCTCTGCACAGCTTGCATCTTCTGCTTGTGCATGCAGTCCTGCAGCTGGAGGATGCATAGCAAGAGGCCAGGCTTTCTCCAGTTCTATTGCAGTCTGCAGGTACTAGGTGCAGATGAGCAAACAGGTAGCCTGCGTTGTTGTGGTGGGGAGGAAGACTGGAAGGTGGTCGAAGCTGTGCAGTGCTGGAGTAAGGGGAGCCTGGCAGGACGTGGCTCCACAGATGTTGCTCTGATGGGTGCAAGGAGAAAACACACATCTCTGTTCCTTCTTGGATGGGGGGAGAGGGGTGACCTTAGCTTTTGCAAGTCCTGGCTGCTCTGAAGTTTATCAGACTGTCACCAAGACTGTTCTGAGAAGGAGCTAGGATCAAGCAAACGGGATGTGACGAAATCACTTACAAAACCTCTTGCTGTTCTCTCCTCACAGGGACTAGGAGTGCGGTGCTTAACACAGAAGCCCGCACTGTAGAAGCAGACGTCCTGAGCCGCCGCTGCGTCATGATGCGGCTGGTGGATTTCTCCTATGAGCAGTACCAGAAGGCTCTCCGCCAGTCAGCTGGTGCTGTGGTGATCATTCTGCCACGATCTATCTCTTCTGTCCCCCAGGATGTTGTAAGGGTAAAAAAATGGTTCCCTTTCTCTTTTGACGGGAGATGTATTTGAGAGGGAGAGAGAGTTGCTGCAGGACTGAAAACTCCTGTTTTAATGCAACACAAATCATACTCTAAATTTAAAACCTACCTTTCTTTCTCTGCTTTGGTTAATTTTTTTCTGCCGTCTTCCATGTTTAGCAGATGCTAAGTTTGTGTCTCACTTAAATCCTCAGCAATTCATGGAGATAGAGCCAGAAATGCTTGCTATGGAAACCATTGTGCCAGTCTACTTTGCAGTGGAAGATGAAGAGCTGCTGTCTATCTATGAACAAACACGGGCTGCTTCTGCATCGCAGGGTTCTGCCTCGGCTGCAGAAGGTGAGTTCTAACGAGTTGGAAAAAGGTTTAGAGTAAGATAGGCCTGATCCCACCTCTGGGAGCAGTCTGCTGTGTCATGTGCACCATGAACCAGTGTTCTGTTGCCTTCATGTTTATTCTAATTTTGTTCAAGTGCTTTGAGATTTAATAGAAGGAAAACAGACTAAGAGAATTACTTGACTTTATTTGGACATAGAGTTGCTTGGAGTTGACTTCTCAGTTTCATGCTGTTGGAAGTAAGATAGCAAAACTCAAGTTAAAAACAGCATTGAAGATGTTAAGTGACTACAGTGTGTTCTTAAAAGCTGAAGAGTTTTGTCTGACCCCAAGTTAGTTCAGTGTTTACACGTATTCCCCTGTGAATAACTTTACTGTTTTACTGACCTTGTTGCTCATGATTAACTTTAAGGACTGCTGGAGAAAAGCTTTTGGTTTAGCCAGCTCAAAATATTGGGATTTCAGGACAGAACAAAAATGTGTGGTCACCAGGATTCTGTGTCAATGCGTAAGCACAAGAAACAAGTGAGAAGGCTTGGGCTCTCCAAAGCTCAGTTAGCAAGGGAAATAAGGGGATGAAACTTCCCCTGGTGAACTTTCTTTCCTTCTTTTTGTCCTAGTTCTGCTGCACACGGCAACTGCTAATGGCTTCCAGATGGTGACCAGCGGAGCTCAAAGCAAAGCTATCAATGACTGGCTCATACCCAGTGTGGAGGTGAGTTGTGTATGAATTCAAACTGGCAACATTGATGGGATGCCTTCTTTTATTGGGACTTCATCAGACATTTGGACTGATAGGGGAAGTCAGGGGAGTCTTAGCCACACAAGTATCTGAATTCCAAGGCATTGAGGCCACTGCAGATTCCATGGGCGTGCAGAAGTCAGGCTGTCTTTGTACAGGCGCAGAAGAAGCAATGCTGAGTGACACCCATCTTTTCCCTCTGCAGGGAAGACTGACAGGACTGGGTGGAGAAGACCTGCCCACTGTTGTGATAGTTGCCCACTATGATTCTTTTGGAGTGGCTCCAGTGAGTATTCTTTGTTCCTGTCTGTGTGTTCCTGTCTTTTTTTCCCATGTGGCCTCTGCCCCTGTATTTTTTCTTCACCCTAAAAATGGGTAGTTATAAGTGGAGCATGGTGGTATGCTATCTTGAAGGCTGTTCTGGTACATGTCACCTTGTCTCTGTCCCACTTTGTCCTGCAGTGGCTGTCACACGGTGCTGACTCCAATGGCAGTGGTATCTCAGTGCTACTGGAACTAGCCAGGCTGTTTTCCCGGCTCTACACATACAGACGTACCCATGCTGGGTAAGAAACTGGCCGATTTTTGGTTGAATGTGTATAGCTATGATCAGATAAGAAGGGCTTTTGCTCCAGACCTGTAGAGGTCATTTACTTCCTTTGCTCTCTCTTGTTTCCCTCAACTGCTGTTAAAGGCCAAGCTCCTTCCTTTGGTTTCTTTGCTGTAGCTCTGCTCAAGCTTGGGAAGAAGTTGGGGGAATGATGTGGGAAGTGGATCCCATCCTCAAGCACTCGGAACTCTCCCCTTTTACCCCATCCTGCTGTTACCTTAGTATGTGGCATGTAGGAAGCGTTTGTTAATGGACAGTTTGCATTGAATATCAGGTGCTAGCTGTTGTGATTTCACGACACTTTCAAGGCTGAGTAAGAGAGTTCTGCAACACTTTTCTGTCTTCTTTGATGGGCAGGTATAACTTGCTGTTCTTTGCATCTGGAGGTGGCAAGTTTAATTATCAAGGAACCAAGCGGTGGCTGGAAGACAATTTGGACCACACTGGTGAGTATGGGGCTGGTGTTTCAACACGTTCTGTGGCAAGGTCTCTGTTAATATGATTGTGTTAAGTGTCTACTATGTCAGCCCTCCTGTGAGAATCTCCTTGTGTGGGCCTTGTGGTTTTGGGATGGAAATCCTAGAACAAAACATAGCAATAAAGTTTTGGATTTTTCTGTTCCAGATTCCAGCCTGCTGCAGGACAATGTAGCATTTGTTCTCTGCCTTGATACTCTGGGCCGAGGCAATAGCCTTCATCTCCATGTCTCAAAGCCTCCCAAGGAGGGGACCTTGCAGCATGCATTTCTGAGAGAACTGGAAATGGTAATGAAAAGCATTTTAGGTAGATGGGAACTTGGGACTTACAGTGGGGAGCTGCAGCTCTCCAAGAGAGGAAGGAGGATGTGAAGAAAGGATGTGCCATTGAAATATTTAATGTATTGTTTACAGACACTTGATTTGAAGTGCAGATAAATCCTCATGCCACAGTCCCAAATGAAGCAGAAGTGCGTTTTCCCCTGCACTTCCTTATGGCTTGCTGCTTGCAAAAGCTACCCTGTAGTGGCATTGAAACACCTTTTTAATGGCAGTAACTGCACCTTACAGGTAGAAGTGTATTTACCTTCTGGAACAAAAAAATTTGGTCTAGGTGGACTGGGGAGTACAAGATGGGACTATGCAGTGGGCAGTGTGACACCCTGGATGGCTTGTCCTTTTCCTCAGGTTGTTGCCAGCCAGTTCCCGGAGGTCAAGTTTTCCATGGTGCACAAGAAGATAAACTTGGCTGAGGACATGCTGGCTTGGGAGCATGAGCGTTTTGCAATCAGACGCTTGCCAGCATTCACCGTCTCTCACCTGGAGAGCCACCGGGACAGCCTGCGCAACAGCATCATGGATAGGAGGTTAGAGGCCTTAGGGGAGGCTGCAGCTGGAATCCAGCCCATAAACACAAAAGTGGCCTCATGACTGCTTGTGCTGTTCTGATGGTCGGAGGATGGGAGGAAAAACACTGGGAGTTGGGCTCTGGATTCAGGTTCATCTTTGCAGTGAAAAAGGGTGGTTTGTAGAGGAAGCTGATCCCATTGACAAAGTCCATAATCCCCTCTTTTGCTTTAGGGCACGAATAGACACTAAGGCACTAATCAGGAATACTAGGATCATTGCTGAGGCTTTGACAAGGGTCATCTACAACCTAACGGACAAGGTAAGAGCTGCCCATTGTGCAGTTCTAGACAGATTTGTCCTGCCCGGCCAGGCTTGCTCTCACCAACAGCCTGAGGTTTGTTTTTTTCCCTTGTAGGGAGCACCTGCGGATCTGCAGATCTTCACAGATCAGATGGTGAGCACAGCGTATTTTTGTAGCCTGTGGGAAGAAGGAGTCAAGAGTCGGGAGAGAGCTCTGGTCTCAGTGCGTGTGTGGTTGACTCTTTTTCTTTGGTGGTATTTTTCTGCAGCAGATCCAGCAGGAGCAACTGGAATCAGTGATGGATTGGCTGAGCAGTCAGCCTAGGGCTGCTCAGCTGATTGATAAAGACAGCACTTTCCTCAACACCTTAGAGTATTATATGGGTCGCTACCTGAAGGATGTCAAACAGCATCACGTAAAGGCAGACAAACGGTAAGAAAAGAGATGAAAGGACCAGACAGCGCATGCAAACTGGCTCCACCCTCCAGTGAATCTTGTCTCTGAGCTGCAGCTTCTCTGGCTTCTTGGCATGTAGCTGGAACTGGTTGCTCTTTTCTGTTCTCCCAGAGAAAGCTCTTTACAGTTTCTCACAGTGCAGTGACAAGTCCCAGCAGCTCCCTCTGTCTGAAGAGCTTGTTTTTTCACTGTTTCGGTTCCACCCTTCCCATTCTGAGTGCCCCTTCTCTCTGAATGCAGGAAAAGACTAAGGTCCCCTAGAAAGCTGTCTTTAATTGCGAAAAGGCAGCTTCCGTCCTGTCTAACCTGCTTGAATTGAAGCAATTTGATGAACCCAGTGAGGCATCTTCCATGTGCCTCTTCTGAGACAGCTGAACAGCATATGTTCTCAATTGTAGGAAAAGAAAGACTTGCCACCTAAAATCAGTCCAAAACTGCTTTGCAAGGTGGTGGTGCATACTTGTCTCTGGTTGGATGAACTCCTTGAGAACAGAAGTCTGAGCTGCCCTTACTACAGTGTCAAGAGTTGTAATACAATCTGAAGAATTTCTTCTTTTCACAGGGACCCTGAGTTTGTTTTCTATGACCAGTTGAAGCAGGTGATGAATGCATACAGGTATGGAACTCCCTGGGGCATGTTGGGCTACTGTCTCACTCTGGCAGTTCCTGCTGTAGCAATTTCATGTGTTGGATCTTTATTGCAGGGTCAAGCCAGCGATCTTTGACCTGCTGCTGGCTGTATGTATTGCAGCCTACCTTGGTGTTGCCTATGTTGCAGTGCAGGTAAGAGAAGAGAACCAGGAGACAGATGTATTATTTTCCTCATAAATCATGTTAGCTACAGTAAATAGTCCTGAGACAGTCTCAGCTCCAAAGTTGGAACAGTAATTGCCACCCCACCCTAAAAGCAGTGATCCAAAATGGCTGGCTGTTTTGATGTGTATGTTTTTGAGTATCTGTTGGCTGTGCTGAAGGCAATCTCTTGTCATTTTAGTGCAAAACTATTTTATGGAGCTCCTTTTCTTGGTCAAGGACATGCTCAACTCATTTGCTAAGCTATTTTGGCTACGTAACAGCTTCAAACTGAAACTTCTCAAGGTGTCTAAAATCTACTCTAATGTCAAAGGTTTGCAGCTTGTAGTAAGTTAGGAGTGTTAGGAGATCCTTCCAGTATCTGAGCTTGGGATGCAGCTTAAACATGCATCTTCAGGGTTTTGTTTTTTTCCCAATGAAATCATAAATACATCCTGTGTCCATTCTCCTGGAAATGTGATACTCCGTGCCTTGGCCAGTCAGCTTAAGTTTAGTGGTTTTGTTTAAGTGTTAACAAAGCCACCGTGAGTAAGGCTTCTCATCCTGGCTGGGTTCTCTGAAGAACATGAATGGAAGGGAAGCATTTTACGTCAGTCTAAATTTTGATCTGTTCATGTTATTTGTATTAGTTTATTTGGGCAAACAACACGCATTTAAAAATCCGATGTAACAGTATAAACAGGAGGGAAAATATACACTGTGATTTCTGTCAGCTATCTTCATTACATTTGTTATTATAAATTATTTCAAGCCTGGATCTTGTTATATCTGAAGCAGCCATTATTGTAATAATTCCTCCTAATTCACCAAGTCCTACTCTGTCTTTAGGATGAGAGTGCTAGTGGATGATCTAAACTAGATATTGCATTTGTATATCGGTATTGTTTTAATCCTTCTAGTAAGTTTTCTCTCTGTGTAGAACACAGTCATTTTATTAGAATTTGTAAGGACTCACAGTTACTTATTTTCCTTCTGTTTCCAGCACTTTGGTCTCCTTTACAAGATGATACAGAGATTATCCCTTAAAACCAAGCAGCAGTGAAGCAACAGGTCATCACCCATACAGCGGCACGGAGCCATCGGTGAGCCCATCAGGAACCTCCTGCCTTCCAATGAATCCTGCTGTTTCTCTTCCTCTGTCTCCTCTTTGCTACTCTGTAGAAGGGAGGAAGGCAGAAAGAAAATGAATTTTTAACTCTTGTGCACCTTTTAAGTGCTTTTCTTCACCCTCCCCTGACTTGCACCATGTCTGTTTTCCTTTGCTTTTTGGCAAGGGAGAGGCTCAGCGACTTCAGTAGTTCCTGCAGGTTGTTTAAACATTGAACGGCTGATTCTGAGCAGCTTCTATGAGTGTAAAACCAAGTCTAGCACCTTCATGGACACATGCCATGCAGCCAGCTTGGAAGCTGAAACTACAGAGTAGAGTGATGTGTTATCTCTATCCAGCAAACAAGGACTCATAGCAGTTGTTTAAAAGAAAAAAAGTGCATTTGCAAGTTGAAGAGAACACTATTAACATGGGTTTTTATGGCACCTCTTTGTCAAGTTCACTGCCTGGCTTTAGGAACGTGTGCTGAGCACGCAGTGTCTGCAGCATCATCTTGCATTTTGTTTAGACTGTGCAATAGCTCATTTCCTTTTAGGAGGTGCACTGTAAATGGTCTTGACTGTTATTGACAGAATGAGGAAAGATTGTTAAAACGGGTTCCTAGTATTAGGGTTCTTACAGGTTCTCTCTTGTCTCTATTGGAGTATGTATTTTGCTGTGTACTTGATTTCTTTTAAAATCTACGGTCCTTGGACAGTTGCTACCACTCTGTGCTAAACTCTTGCTTAGTTTTTAAAGAGTGTTCTACAGTCCCAACTGTTGCAGGACTGTGTTCTGTGCTATTCCATGTACTTAAATGAGCTGGTTATATTAATAGCAAGAACAGCCCTGCTCCTGCTGAGCTCTGGTCTGTAATCCCTTTAGTCTTCGTTCCTCAGTTTTCACTTCCAGATGGGTTCTGGATTTTGTGATATTTTCCCATGTTCACCTGCATCTCAGGATCTCATTTCACATTTTTCAGCTCTATTACTTCTGGAAACACTCTTCCTGGCTGCACGTATGAGCAAGTTCCCAGAGTGCTTGTTGCTGTCCTTTCATGTGCTGCCACCAGTATGTATGAAGGCAGGCAGGTCATTTAGCCATTAAAAAGCAAAACAAAACAAAATAATGAAGTTTTATGAATGTCATTTTAAACGTGGCTGTTTCGAGAACTGTACCTAAAACAGTGTATCTTGGAACACACAGTCTCTGTTGCTTTTATCCTTTAGTAAGCCTTACATTTAGTTTGCCGATGCTTCTGGATGGAGAGAGCTGTGTAGTTGCCTAAAATACTTCCAGTGCTGTTCAAAGATCAGGAGAGCCAGGTGGCCAGTTGCTCAAGCTTGTCATCATCTTAATTCTGTCCTGAATTCACCATGCAAGGTAAGCAGGATACTTGTCACCGCTTCCTGGCGAGAGCTGAATGCCCTTTCTGGGCAGTGTTGCACTTTGTTTACCCTCAAGTTCTTCTGGAAAATATATTAAGATACTGACTCCGAGGCCTAAGGTAGTTGTAGTTCTAGAAGGTGTCCCGATCGATTACTGCTGTCCTGCCAGATGAGGTCTCTTCACAGGCCACAGTGATTACCTTGTTTTGTACAATGACTACTTGTATTTAAAACAGCATCTTTTACAGAGGCTGAAAAGCTCTTGTGGATTTGGACAAACGTGTACCCTTTTTCGTGTGCAAGGAAAATTCAAGCTGTGCATCCTTGTCTGCACTACAGCTGCTGTGCAGGCACGTGTCAGAAACAGGGTTGTTGTGGACAGTCACTGTCCTTTGGATCGGGACCAAAGCACTGATTTCCATCCATCTCTGTTTCACTGTAGGCTCCTTCTTGGTGTACCCTTACCCCATGATGTGTGCTTTCTGCTACTTTAGATATGTCACAACTAGTTCTTTAAAGGGTCTTTTTTTTTCCAGGAGAGGTGATGGCAGTGGCTTACTGTAATATCAGCAGCTGGCATGGTACCAACCACTCCTGAAATATCGGCCCTACAGGGAAACTTGCCTTTTTCTAATCTTTTGAGTCCTTATTTAACATACATCTCTGCATGCACTTGTGACACTCTGCCAAATTAATTTATTATTACTTCAGAAATTGCTGGAGTGGCTGGAAGACGAACCTTCATTGTTTTCCACCGCTTTTTATGCTCTACCCTTGGTCACTTCATTTGCTGTGCTCTGGGAAGGTGCATGCTCTGGGCTGTGTGGGTTCAGAACATGCACAATACAGTCGTGAAAGAGCTTCCCCTTGGGTTCTGAATGTCTGGAAGTAGTTTCAAAGGCTTCCAGCTGCATCATACATTTCTTGTGTGTTCCCTTCCAATCCAGCAGGTTATTTAACTAGGCTTAATGAAATACTGTTACTTCACTGAGAAAAATTGGAAAAAAAATTATTAGCAATCCTACTGCAGGTTGACTTGATGCATGGAAAATTTGCGATTAGTGGGCAAGAGAAAACAGAACAGGCACAGATCATTCGTCCTTGCACTGCAGCCTCTCAACCTTTGGTCTTCCAGCTGAGAAGCTCAATGTTCAGAGTCAAAAACTTCCACCGAGGCAACCCAGCGTGGTTGTAGCTGTGTGCCTGTCAAGATTGTAGCATTAAAGCAACCACTTTCACTCCTTGTGGTCTCAGCAATAAACTGCTAATGCTCCTGATGTGGCACCAGAAGCCAGAGGCAGCTGTGTAAAATACAGGTGGATAGAGGTAAATGAGGAGAGTTCGTAAACCTGTTGCTATCTCCTGCTCAAGGGTAATTTGTCCTGTAATCTGATTGGATGCGTTATGTGTGTCTCTAGCTGGCTGCCATAGCAAGTAGTTTTTACTGCAGATACAGGTTTATGCTTTTGATCAAAGTGCACGTGCACTGAAACATTATATACTCAAATCTGAGATTGTTCCAGCTATGACAAAGTTGGAATTTGACTGAGTGCCCATCCTGGGAGTGAACTCGGTTCCTGCATTGCTGTTTCCTTTGGGGAGTTGCAGAGAAGCTTGTAAGCAGACCCTGCTGTGCTGCGAGGTTTTGAAAAAAACAAGAGAAACGGTGCTGATCCATACTGAAGCGTGTCTGATCCATTCTGTCACCAACAAGAAACACAAAGGCAGAAATCCAGCAGCTGTTCTGGAAAAATAAAAGTTCTCCACAATATTGCAGAAGAGCTCTGTGTAGCTGATTCTTGTTGCCACTATTTTTTACCTGTGCTTTTTATCAGGACTTTCGCTGGCCTGGAAGGAAGAAGCATGGAGAGCATATGTCCACGTATACGTGTGTGGCAGTTGATGCTTTTAGCCATAAAACAATTTTCTTTGCTCCTTTGCTCTCTTTATGTGCTCTCAAGGTCTGCAGCTCACAAAAATCGGGTTTCCCAGCAGGGTTTAAGCACTGAAGTTGTTCTTCTGTCCGTGCAAGCACTAACAGGGGTTGTGTGGGTTACAACCCACTATACAAACTATTGAGATGTTTAAAACCAGAGATACCCAAAATTATTGTGGGGCTTGGTTTTGGGAGGGGGGGGTTGTTTGCTTGTTTGTGTTAAATCATGCACTCTCATGTTGTTCATAGCACAAGCCAAAATACCAAGTGTCTCCTGCACGTGTGGCCAAGCTGGGCTTTACGTTTAAGGGCCGTTCAGTCTTGCCTGACCAGCTGGAAACGCCGGGGGTTCTCAGTAAATTGGGCCTCCGGGGACCCCTGGGGGGGCTCCTGCTCACTCCCTTTGATCTGTTTACTTCCCATTTGTAGTTATTGGAAAACAACTTCAAGGTATAATCTGGAATATTTGCGGCTCAGGAAAAAGAGTTGATTTATCCAGCAATGTTAACTCAATTATTTATCTCTTGTGTGTCCTAAAGAACAAATGTATGTTGAGGTGAATATTTAAAAGCTAATAGACAATTCAATGCAGTTGATTTACATAATTATTCTGACTATAAATGTAATAATAATTTAAGTGTTTTAACATTTTTCATTTCCTTATTTGTTTGTCCCTTTTCCCTTGGAAAAATAAACAGAGTGAGTAGATGAACTGATTTGTTGTAGAACTATTTCCTGCTGGAAGCTCAAAAAACGGGAATCTCCTTGCGTTACTTGAAGGAATAGACCCCCTGCAAAAAGGGAGAAGAAAAAGTAGCTGTTTAAGAGCTTCTATCATCCCTGCTATGAAGTCCAAAGTCAAGGGGTGTGACAAACCACTTGCAGACCCTGAGGGAGATTCCAGCACCTTGAGGTGCTCAAACTCCTCTTTACTCAAAGGGTTCGTGCCCGTTTGCAGCGATTGGAGTTTCTATTGGAGAAGCTTCGGTGCTGTGGGGAAGGGGCAGCCCAGCGCCGGTGGTGCCGGTGGCGGACGGGCGTCGCCAAATGACTTCTGAACAGTTACCGACTCCTTGTTCGAGCCGCGGGCGATGCGGGGGGGGGGGGGGGGGGGGGTTCTCTGAGCACGAGTCGGAGGAACCCCCGGGAAACGCACCGGGATCTGAGGCTTCTCCAGCGCCTCCCGCCGCCCTCCCCCGTGCGCCGCGGGGAGCCGGGTCCGGGGGCGCCTGCAGGAGGCCGGGGCGGCTGCTGCCGGGGCCCTGGAGCCACCGGGTGAAGCTGGCAAAGTCCCGGGAACGCCTTTCCCGGCCGCGTCCCCGGTGTCGCCGGGCGGTCTGAGGCGGGGGGGGGGGTGTGAAGGCCGGCCCGCTGCCCGGCCGGTTCCCGGGCAGTCGGAGCACGGTCTGGTGCCCGCCGGCGGCAGAGCGCCCCCCCCCGGTCCCGTCCCGTGGCTCAGCCCGGCAGCGCGCGCCAGCCCCGGGGCCGCGCGGGACACCGGCTC
>JAOXJM010000014.1:2909621-2924764 GCA_026413425.1 Tringa solitaria | reverse complement strand
GCTCTTGGCTTCCGTGGCAGCCCTCCCTCCCTCCCTCCTTCCTTCCCTCCCTCCCTCCCTTCCCCCAAATGGATTTCTTTCTCTCAGAAGCTGAGCTCCGACTCTGTCCCTCCATCTCCCTCCCATCTGTTTAGCTTAATCCTGGTTTTGCGTCCTGGGTAGAAACAAAGCTATTTCTCAGAGCTGTGGGAGCAGTGGGCAGTGAGGTGACCAGCTGCTGTTCTTGGCTCTGCACTGAGCCCTCTCTTCTGAGCACACATCTGGGCTCCCTGCCCTCTCCCAGCCCTCTCACCTCCCTGCTGCCCAAACACCCCCAGCCTTTGCTTGCACAGGCATATTGCCGGAGGCTGTGAGCAGTGATGGGAGCCACTGCCTCTCAACAGGGAAATCTGAGGCCTTCTGGAGCAATGTCTGACCGCGTCCTTCTGAACCCCTGCCCCACATCCCACTCAGCTCATGGGCTGAAAGAGATGCCTGTTCCTTGGCAGCTCCTGGGGGAGCAGCAGCCCAGAGGCTGGCAACTGCCAGTGCTGCACATGCTGGGGCCACATGGCAGCACAGCGGGATGCTAGGAGCTCTGCAAATCTATGCAGCTGATCAAGGATGGGAAAGGGACCCTCAGCCTTTCCGTCTCCCCCAAATGACACAGCAAGTCCTGGGAGATGGACTTGGAGTTGGCAATGCTGCCTCCGAGGTGCAGCATGGCAGCAGCTTGGCCTTCCTTTGGGGAGCTGCCAGCCAGTCTCTGGCTTTGCCAAGCCGCCCCGTATTGCTCCTCGATACAGGGATGGTATTGCCTGGGACTGATCCCAACTTCTGCTCATCCTGCCTGAGATCCACCAGTCAGTGGAAGCCAGCTCACAGCCCCCAGCTGCCACAAGTGCTGTCCTGTGGCCAGTGGTCAGGCCTCAGCAGCGACGTGCCGTGCCATGGCAGCCTTCTGGTTGGCACCTTCTGTCCTGTGAACTGCAAAGTTACTTCATGGATTCCCTCCAGCTGTTGTGAATGTGGGCTCTACCTCTGGTTTCTGGCCAGTCTGGCTCAGCCACCACTTGGAGACTTGACAGCAGTCCACATTTTGCATGCTGGCTTCTGAACACATTTCAGTTGGTGACTTTTATGGCTTGATACCATTTTCTGTTTTGTTGTTGTTGTTTTTCCTGAGGATGTTTCCTAAGAGAGGGGGCAGACTATGCCTGGACCTGCATATGCCTGGACTTGTGTGCAGGTCTTACCTGTGATACCGTGATTGTTGTTTGTTATGAATGTCAGTGATTCAAGTCACTGTCAGCCTCTGTGAATGATGCCGAGAGACATGGAGTGAGATGTGCCATGAATGTGGAAATCTGCCTTGTACACCATTCCTTGGAGGAGATTCTGGCTCATGTTGGGTCACACTAGCCTGGGAAGAAGGCTACAGCTTGTCAGCTTTCTGGGCAGCATAAGATACACATACCTTCCAGCAGATGAGAGTTTTGCCCTGCTTTGCAAATCAGACAGTTAAAGCTGTGGGTTACTTAATGCAGCTCCTCCTGGGTAGCAGTGCTGGAGAGTCCCAGTATCACATGAGTGAAGCTGCCCCTCAGGCTTGTTGCTTGTGGTTGGGTTATTGCTGATGACACTAATGGGTGCAAGAGAGGTAAACAGCGCTTCACAACCAAGCGAGAGGAGTTTTGCCACTTCCAACCTGAGCATTCCCCTAGTGGGTAGGAGATGTTGTTGGAGAGCAGCACCACTCTTCTTTAGAGCCACTCTGACTGCCCGAGGGCTGGGGAAGGGGAAACATAACATGGCTGCTTGCTGTACTGCTTCTAGCCAAGTTCACAGGCAGGCTTTCAACCCTCCTGCAAGGAAAGTGACTCAACTAGGTGAGGTGACCATGCGTGCACTGAGCCAGGGCAGGCACAGGAAGAGCTTCCAGGAAGTTTCACCTTAGGCTACCCTGACCACTGTTCAGGCTCCAGTCTCAGGGTGATGAACTGCTTCCCTGAGTCCTTTCTTTGCCACTTGCTGTGTCTGAGGAAGCAGAGGTTTGTGGATGGTGGGCATTTCAAGGAGAGCTGTTCCCTGCAGGCAAGCAGCTGAGCAGGGAAAAGTGCCACATTTCCTTTTGAGAAGTCTGAGATCTATGTGGTCCCTTCTCCAGGGATTTTGGTTGCCATCATGATGTCTTGGTTCCCTTCTGCCACTCTCCTACTCTGCACAGCAGGCAGAAAGGGGCACTCTCATGCCACTGCCATTAGCACCATGTGTCAGGCAGCTGGGCCAAGCTCTAACCCTCTGCGTTTCTCTTTCATTGCAGATGGCGCGCCCGATTCAAGTGAAACCTGCAGACAGCGAGAGCCGTGGAGGTAGTTGTCATCTCTCCTTGTTTTTCGTTTGGCAGCTGTGTGCTTGTGAGGGGGACCAAGCAAAGAGGCAGGGTCCTGACTTGGCTTTCTTCTCCTCGCAGTCTGTATGAAGGGATGTCTGTGTGTGGCAGGGATTTGAGGGGGCAGGAGGAGAGTCTAGGGATAGGCTTGTTGGGGAGCCTTCAGCTTGGCACAGCAAGCAGCTGAGAGCACCCCAGGTCCTGAGGATAATAATGTGGCTGCCCACTCCATTCTCCCAGCCCTTTGAGGGTACCACTGGCCTGACAGCGTCTACCCCAGGAGGTTCCTGAAGCAGGCACACACTTCAGTGTATGCCACCAGGGTCCTGGAGAGCGTAAGCAATTGGGAAAAGGTTTCTTCATTCTTATACCTGATCAGCCCAATAAAAGCCAGATCCCTGCAGCAGCACTGGCTTTTTAACCCGTTCAGCTCACTGCTCTGCAGCTGAGTCTCCTGTCCACAGCTCCCTCCTCTGCCTCCCCATCACTGTTGGACTGTCTCAGCCCCTCCACTTGGTCCTGCAGCCACTCCCATCACACCGTCAGGGCCCAAGAGCTGTTGCAGAAAATAGCATGTGATGGGGAAATAGTGTCTGAAGGAAAAGGATCCTGAGTTTGAGCCTGAGATGAAGGTGCTGTCAGCCTGCAGGGGACCAGCTTGGTTAAAGCAGCATACACTGAGTAGTTCAGAGCTGGAAGATTGGGAACAGGAGAATCTCTTTTAAAGGGGAGCTCACAGCAGCTCAGATGCCTCCTCCGGGTGGAGGTTTGCAACTCCAGCCCTTTCCAAATTTATGAACTTGTTTTGCTGCTTTTCCTTGTCGTAGCAATACATTTCTTTTCCTCTTCTCTCCTTTCCTGTGCCTTCCTCTCCATGCCTTGTGCTCTTGGTGTTGCCTCTGAAAGCAGTTTAAGAGTGGGGAGGGAAGAATTTTTGTGGAACTGTTTGTGCTGTAGGGCAGTGTATCCTGCATGTTTTGTTTAGGTTTGGGAGGCTTTTGTTTTAAGGGGTCACTTCCAAGCAGTTTATAGTGACTTTCAATTATTGCACTGACAGGAACTTGAGATATGCTTTATAATATTTTATATGAATGTATGATCCTCCTTTAAAAAAAAAAAAAAAAGTTTTATCTGTTCAAGTCAGATCATTTTTCCAAATAGAATCTGTGACTTTTCATTATTTACTTGAAGGATAAGATACCTGACTTTTACTGAAGTCTGGGAATTTTTATTCCCTTGAGCTATACTGTGAGTCCTGGACATGCCAGCTAAAGACATGCTCCTTTTGAAAAGAAGTGTGGCTTAAGTGTCCAAAGAAACTAGTGTGCCTAAAACACATAGGACTGGATTCATCTCACCTTACTTCAGCCCCTGCCTTCAGGCTTGAGTTTAAGGTGCTTGTCCATGCTATAGACAGTAAAAAAAGACCAGTGCCTTCAGAGCAATTCACTATCTCACTCTTGACACCGATGTGGGCAAGCTGTCCTTTAGAGGTGCCTGCAGTGGACAGAGGAAGCTGACTGCTCGCTGACATCTCATTTTGCCTCTGGATACAACCATTGGGCTGTCAATCCTTCAATCCTTCCTCCGCCACATTGATTTTAAAAATTTAGACACCGGATTTCTAATTAATTCAGAAATTTTGTAATTGTATCGGAGGTTATTCCTAATGAGTCTTTGGGAAAAAAAAAAAAAAAGCATAGCAGGCTAGGAAAGCATTTGCCAGTCATAGCAATAACATCACAAACTGTTACATGTACACGCAGGCAGATCCCATGCACCCTCAGGCTGTGAGACATGGCTGCACAGCAGCCCTCACAACCAACACGGAGACATGGGCAAACGCTCCATGTGTGCATTGCTTTGCAAGTACATATGTGTGTCCACTTGACATGCACATTCATAGGCAAATGCACACATTTACTTTCACCAGTACCACCCATGCAGAGCTGACACTCCTCCTGCATTAAGCCCTCACACAACAGCAGTAGACACAGACCAAACAGACAATTCAGGCTGTGAACAGACCGACCACTGCAGCTTTGTTTTCTTAAAAGTTTGTGCCTCTCTGATGAGTGCAGCTCTGGAGTCTCTGGTGTCTAATACCAGGCTGAGGTCACTTCTGCAGTCTTTCTTTTGCTGGTGGGACACTACTAGGGACTCTGTTTTCTACACAGCTACCTAGTATCAGAAAATGTGTTGGCACTTAACATCGCTGATGCCTCAGCTCCTCTGTCAAAATGAGCTGAAATAGGCCAATAGATTCAAAAACAGGATGTTGATTTGGGGGCAAGCTTTTGGTCAAGGCACTGGACTCTGAAATCTCTAAGTTTGTGAGAAGTGGCACAATCTCTAATGACTGCAAAAGGCAGGGCTCTGCTTCCCATGGAGAAGGTCATAGAGAAAAGCAGCTTTTGGAGTCTGAACACCTGCCTCCCTCCAGCACATGTGCTGAGCTTCCTTCCAGCTTCATTGCAGAGCTCAGAAACGAGTAGCTCCCGCAGGATCCTTGACAAACTGGAATTTTTCCTGAGGCATCAAGGCAGAACCCTAGATTTGTCTGAATCAAGTTGTTCTTTCCAAAGGTTTCTGTCATGATGCTCCACTTGTCAGAGAAGTGGATGAGCAAGTTTGCAGATATGGGAAGAACCATATAGCAATACATATATGCTATATGCTATAGCAACAGCCCCACACTGGCAGGAGGTAAATGAAAGATTTGGGGCAGGACAAAACTGCTTGGACTAGGAACTTATCAAGGGAACAGCTTCATGCATCAGTGAGGCTCTGCTCTGCATTATCCTTGAAGGGAACCTCTTTTATCCTCTCCAGAGTCTGACATCTCTCAAATGAAGCACCTTGAATTAAGCACATGAAGTTAGAGTGCCAGAATTTGTCTCCTGGTTTAAGAGATGCTAATTTTTGTGTCAAAGGGGCAGTTTTGGCCAATCCCTGCAGGGGCTATATGGGGATATCCGGATGCTCAGTGTTAACTGCATCCTGCAGAGGGAATTCACTACTAAAAAGATGCTGCCTGCATTCGTTCAGAGGGGGACCTGTGATTCTGGCACAGGCTTTGTCAGCTCTTTCCTCCTTTCCATTATGCCTCTGATGTGGGCCTTGGAGTGCCAGGAGGAGATGAAGTGAGGGGGCAGAGGAGCTTGTCTGTGTTTCTTGCAAGACCGGGAGCACTCTGCTGCACGGATGTGACAGGACAGCGAGGCCAAGCCCATTAGCGCTGCCTTAGAGACGAGTAAGGTCTCTGCGTACCCAAGGAGATTTGCTTTGTCCCATTCAGGGCCAACTGCTTGCGGAGGCTTCCTCCCTCTCCCCGGTCCTTACTGCTGACAGTTGCTGGACAGATGACCTAAATCCACTGGGTTTAAAGGGCAGCAGTGTCCAGTGCTTGTGTGCTCTCCTCTCTCTCTCATGGCCAGAGCATTCAGCCTTAACCCCTCCCTTGTTCCCATGGTATCTTCATCAGCAACCTGCTCTTCACTGGCCCTCCTCCTGCTGCCTGGTGCCCAGAGCGTGTTTCCATAGGAACTCAACAGTCAGAGACCAGAGACAATTTTCCTGGTTGCTGGACAGCATGGGAAATTGCCAATCAGAGTGAAAAACAAGAGCTGGAGAGAAAGTGAAGGAAAAATGGTGGGAGGAGGGTGTGCTGTTGGAAGCTGGGGAGAGAAGATCTTCCAGCACTGCAGGAGTCCCTGCTGGGGACCAGAAGGAGCCAGTGACCCACAGCAGTGACTTGAGGATGCCAGCTGATTTGGGACCGAACACTTTAAGAGTGGTGACAGCAGACATCAGGAGAAAGGGCTTGCAGGGTTTTGGTCCAGTTGTGGAGAGATGAGGCAGATTGGTTATTGGCTGGCGAACACCCCTTTTGGAAGCTGGCATTTTTTTCTTCCAAATTAAAAAAAGAAAAGCTGAAGTTCCCACAGAAAAACAGGACTTCCAAGACGTTCCATTAGTGAGCCCTGTCAGACAACAGAAGACCTGCAGTAAAACTGCAAGAATGGAGACTAGCATCCACTGTTTCAGTGGACCTTTCCCAAAGTGCAGGGTGAAGAAAAATGGTTTTGACTCAACGGAAATGGTATGAGGATGAAACCACATGAATTATTAAGGAAATTTCAAGGCCCTCTGAAGGAGAAAACAACTATTAACATAGTTCAATGTTGATTTGATTGGAAGTTGACAAGGTTCCTTTTTGTTCAGTCCCTCTATTGCAAAGTTGTGGCCATTTGCATCCATTAGACTGTTGCTTGGCAGAAACTTAAGCTTTGTGTGGCTGTGGTAACCATCAGGTCTTTGCACTGAATTAGTCACTAGCCAAAACTGGAACCACTTATCTGACTCTCCACTGGTTAGCCACTATTCTTCCGCAAAAACCTCACTTTACACAAAATCAGATCCAGAAGCAAAAGGCCAATGTTACAAAAGTAAGATTATATTCATGTAGCTGTATGCTCCCCCCACCTGGAGTTCCAGCTGTTTAAATTTCTAATATAACTAACTTTCCCACTTGTTTTGACACCACCCTGCCACCCTGATCCAAACAGCCTGCTGGGATCCCTGATGAGCAAGGCAAGACCATCAAATGCGTTTCTGGCTGTTAAGTCTTAGTCCGCAATTATTTGCTTTTTAGTTCAAAGAACAGAGGATTATTTTACAGTGTCTAAAATCAGTACAAATATTTCCCAATGTGTTTCTCCTCTTTGTTGATGTGTTTTTTGAGGAACTCCTGCTGTGTTTGCAATCCAAAGGCCGCGTATGGTGCGCATATCTGAAATAAGGCCTGGCTGCAGCTGCAATATAGATTCAGGATAGAGGAAACGGGAACACTGCAGAGCTCGTGTCCCCTCCCATAACCAAACTGGGATCACATATGGCACCAGGTCATGTTAATGGGAGCACAGAGCTACTGCTCCTTTAGTTTCCATTCTCCTCTCCACCTCCCAGTAAATATGTTCCTGACCAGTCCCATTTTTTTTCCACTCCCCTTCCAGTCAGATTTTTCACTTTCTCTATGCGCTGTTTTTTGGCTGTTTTGCCCACCAGCATTTCTGAGCTGACCCTTGGGTAGGGGCAGATCCTGTCGCACTGCTAAGGTAGAAGCTGTACAGTGCCTGGTGGATTAGCTCCCATGCCTTGGCTGGGAATTATTGGGCATTGTCAGAGCACCACAGTTTGGATGGACTCAGCTGAAATAGTGTCTCCAAAATGCAACCATCGTCATGTGGGTGCAGGGAGAAATGTAAAAAGAATCGCAAGGAAAATGGAAGAGGATTAAATTCCCACAGGTTTAGTTATCCAAGGAATCATAGAAATGGGAAAGCTGGGAAATTTGGCCATTAGAAAACACATAAGGCCATGTATTTCAGCCACTTCCAGTGATATAAATCAGGAGTATCTGTTTGGGACTAGGTAAGAGCCTTAGATGCGGCACTTTTAATCCTTTATCTGTGGTGGATTGAAGTGGCATCTGAGTTGCATGTACGTCTAGTGCCAGAGGAGAGCAGCGCCTGTGTGAGCTGGCGCAGCCGCACAGAGCGGCTCCCTGTGGTGTCCGCATGGGGGAAGGTTGCATCTCCCTGCGCATCCTCCCTCACTGAGTTTATTTTGGAAGGCACCTGCTGGGTCTGGGTCAATGTGCAAGCGTGTTCCTGTGCATGTGGGAGCTTGCGTGCCTGTCCGTTAGTGTTGTGTGTGTGCGCCTGCTTTTCTGCAAGGGAGCGATGGCATGTGTAGATGCTCCCTGCATGTGCTCCCAAGTGTGTCTGTATGCGGCGGAGCGGGGGACGGAGGGGGGGCAGGTTGCTTACTTATCTGAGTGGGAGCCATCCTCTGAGCCAAGGGGAGCAAGGAAGGGGCTGGGAAGAGGCTTTGCCGGCAGCATGAATGTGTAATGTGTCATCCATTCCTGCCATGCATGCACACCACTACCCCTACAGCCTGCTCTGCTGCTATAGCTCCAAGACCTGTTGTTTTTCAGGTCACTGCACTCTCAAACAGATAGCAGCTTCCTTGCTATTTTCCTTGACGTGCGTCACATTACATTGCTTTTGTTTGAAGCCAGGTCCTCTGACCCTGTCTCTAACAATAAGGAGTCCTCTGCTCCTTCCAAGCCATATTCTGACACACGTGCCCCTATGGGTCCTGTCTCCCTGTGCATGTTTGGGGTAGTGGGGGAAGGTTAGCTCTGTAGTTGGCACAACTATCTCCTTGCAAAAATGGAAATTGGGCCAGCATTTAGGCTGGGATTTTAATGTTGTGCTATTTTAATAGCTGTTCACAGCAATCCATGGAGGCTGTTCCCCCAAGCACTGCTGTGTTTGTGCTTGGTTGGATGGCATCAGGCTGTGTGATGGGCCCCCGTGTGTCCTGATGGGGGCAGAGAGGGGGAGAAAGTACTGTATATCTTCCCACCTCCACACTTGGCCATCACAACAAAACCATTCTTCCTTCTGATGGAGGAACCCAGAAGGATCCTGAGCTCAAAGTCTTGGATGTGTTGGCCAGCCTTCTAGCCCTCTGCCAGTGTGACATGGGTACAAAATGCCCTTGGAGAGGGGAGAATGGGGACCATGGAGCTGTTTGTTGGTCCTCACCCAACTGTCTTGCATTTTGCTGGGCCTGTGGTGATGCAAACTGGGACCCAGGATGCCAGGGCTTATTCCAGGCCTTAGAGGACAGCTTGTTAGACGTACTGGTTAGACTGAGGTAGGGAGAAGCAAATTGAAGCCAAGATGCTTGGTTACATAGCAGCTGTGGAAAGGAAAAGGAAACAGAAGCCAAGGGTCCTGGCATTTATTCGCCCTGCCTAGCTTGGTCTGCTGTATTTCCTAAGGTACCTCTTGAACTTCACATATTGTCCCATATGGGTATAATTGCCCAGGGAGTTTTTCTTATTACCATTTTTGTTGGATCATTCAAATGAAAGGCTAATGAATAGAAGGAAATTACTAATCTTTTGTTTTCCTTTGGGGAGGGTAGGACAGGGGAAGCCACAGAAACCTTTGCAGGTGTGAGGATCCTGGGAGGACCCTGCATACTCACCTCTGGAAGCATTTTAGCAAATTATTTCCATGCCAGGCATGTTTTCAACACATGGGCTGTTTTGTGCTTAAGTCTCCCTATCCTCCTGCTTTGGACTGTAAGCCTCATAGAAGGTTGATGTTTCTGTGTTTGCCCCTAGGGGACAGGAAGCTCTTTGTGGGCATGTTAAATAAGCAGCAGTCTGAGGATGACGTGCTCCGACTCTTTGAACCATTTGGGGTCATTGATGAATGTACAGTGCTCCGTGGACCTGATGGTAACAGCAAAGGTGTGAACCCTTCTGTGTGTTGTGCCCATTCTCCCTGCTCTTCAGGCAGCACTCACCTTTCTCACCACCTGGGCCTCCTTTATACTTACTCCCCTGCCCATCTTTAGGGGAACCCATATCACAGCCAGGCACAGGGAGCAGGGCAGGAAGGAGCTGCAAGGAAAGATCGAGGAAGATGGGCAGAGACCAAGGTGAAAGGGGGGGAAGCAGAGCATGATGAGTAGCTGAGTTACTGGGATCACTGGGGAGCCTGTTGTCTCAGTCTGGGCCTACAATTTGAAATGCTTTTACCCACAATTAGGAGTGCATAGAGAATTTGGGAAAGTGGTAATCAGGGGCAAGGGTGGAGATGGTGACATCATCTAAAGAGTATATCATCAAAGTAACAATTTGAGACCCCCTCTTGTTTTGTCAGGATAGAGGACTTGGGATGAGTAATCCTTTGTGTTCCCTGCTTTTCTTGGGGTAACTTTCTTTAGCCCTGCCTGAGATCCAGATATCGTCTCTTGCATGATGATGCAGGGGGCACTTTCACAGCAGTCCTGTCACTGCAATCTCCTGTGCTCTTTCTGTCCCTTTCCAGGCTGTGCTTTTGTAAAGTTCTCATCTCACACAGAGGCTCAGGCAGCAATCCACGCACTCCATGGCAGCCAGACAATGCCCGTGAGTATAAGGCCAGGGTACCTACCCTCTTCCTAATTCTTTTCCCATCACGCTGTTGCAGGGACCTCCCCTCACTGTCCAAAACCAGACAGGTTCAACTGCAGTTTCCAGCTTGTGTGGTTGTGGAGGGGGGACGGGGCGGGAGGTGCGTGCATCTGTGCTCTTCTGTCTGGGAACCAGCCTGTCTCCTGGGCTGGTGTGTGTATCTGTGTCCAGACTCATAGTGACAGAACTCGTAGCTATAAAGGCTAAACAGAAGAGAGCCAAGGACCAGGCCATGCATCTATCTCGGAGACAGCTACCTGGAGTAGTGCAAAACTGAACAGGGTGCAAGCTCACAATTCAGCAACGTGGGCAGTCATGACTCCAGTGTCTGAGCACGCTCCCCACCTTCTCTTATTTTGGCAGTGGAGGAGGCCCCTGGGCCAGGCCGAGTGTGGATGGATGGGGATGCTTTATGCGTGGTGTGGGGTTCTGTAGCCGCAGCCGTGCCTTCTTGTGCAAGTGGAGCTGCAGTTGTGATCTTGTCTCTCACAATCTCTAACCTGGATCGGGGCAGTGCATTTGCTGCAGCAGGGCTGTTTCTAGCTGCTGGGAGCTGCTCCGCTTGTCCAGCCAAGCTCATGGTGGTGGAAAGATGGTGCTTGTGGCTGACGATGTCCCGGGTGTTCCTGGCTGCACCCTCACCTGGTGAATGCAGACAGGGATGTGCACCCACTTGTGCTGCTGTGCAAGGCCCAGGGTGTGAGGGGAAGGGTGGGCGAGGGAAGGGTTGGATGGACAGATGGATGGGGAAGGGCACAGCCCAGGCTCCAGGCAGCTCCTGATCACTTTCATACCAGTATTTGCTCTTCTGCTCCTCTTCCTGCTCCTCTCTGCTGCCTGTTCTGCCCCATTCCACCTTGCCTGACTGCTGACTCTCTGGCTGTCCCATGGCCTCTTCTCCTGCTGCTCCTCTCTCTGTCTCCTCTCTCTGTGCCTAGGGAGCCTCCTCCAGTCTAGTGGTGAAGTTTGCTGACACAGATAAGGAGAGGACCCTCCGTCGTATGCAGCAAATGGTGGGGCAGCTGGGGATATTCACTCCATCTCTCACCTTGCCGTTCAGCCCATACAGCGCCTATGCGCAGGCTGTGAGTATCACACGTGTGTTGGGGGGGAAAGGCTGCCCTCTCGGCTCTGGGGCGACACTGTACCTGGGCTGGGAGACCACAAACAGGTCTCGGTAACATGCGTGAAAGCTTCCTGGCACCTGGGAGTTGTTCGTGGCTTCAGTTTCTCCAGTCAGCAGCCTAGTCTTTGTGCATTTCTCTCCTGGAAGGGGTGACAGGAGAGAGCTGGGATCTTCCCAAAGAGGTGGAGGTGTCTGGGAACAGGTCAAGCATGACCCAGCATCTTTCTGTCTTGTTTAGAAAACAGCTCAGGCATGACAGTCTGCCAGCTTGTGGACTCTTCCTCTGGGTTTATGACACAAACGTGTGTCTCTGTTTTAGGAGCACCATGAGAGCCCTGGGCCCAGCTTCATGTGTTTATTTCTCTGCTGAAATTCTTAGGAGAGTCCTAATCCCCCACAGTGCTGTCCTCAGTTCCCAGGCTTTTCTTCTTGGATAGTGTGACTGTGGGGTTCACATGATGCTGGAGAGAGGGAGCTGTGAGTATCAGAGAGTCAGAGATATTTCAGCAGCCTCTGACTGTTCTGGCAAGACTGGCTGTGCTCTGGCTCTTAGTGAGAGAACCTCATTGCCTTAGAGTGATGGTGGTGATGGCCACTGATGTTTGAGGTCTCAAACAGCAAGTCCCTGACCAGCTCTGGTGGAGCGTCTTTTGGGTCATCTTGGTGACTGTCACATTCAGGTCTCAGCTACCAACTATAAAGCCCATGGAAGGAGGCTCAGAAATTGCTCAAGGCATGAGAGATGCTTGTGTCAAACAAAGAATTCAAAAGTAGATATTGTCACTGAAAGTAATTTTGCAGGGAGGGGAGTGCAATTAAACCTGGTTTTCTAATGTGTATGGACAGCTCTTTCAGCTCTGGCTTCAGTGTAAGTGGTTGCGTGAGGAAGGAGTGCCCTCCAATCTTCCAAAACTCCTACTGATGACAAGAAGCCAGTCAGGCCGAGGCTGTGGTCCTTGCTTATCTGCATCTTCTTTCTCCTCAATTGTGTCTGTAAATTTGTTGCTTTGTCTGTGATTGCCTTTATTTTGGCTTTCCCCTTGACTCAAGACTCAGCCTACCTCCCACTCTTTCAGGTTTTTTCCTCCTTTTCCTTCTCCTTTCCACTGGTTTTGGTTCTCTCTCCTTTCCGAGGCACTGGCCTCACACCAGATTGTTTCTTCTGTTGTGTCATCGAGTCTTTAGTTTCCCTTCTCCCAGAGGAGAGATCCTAGCCAATTCTCATATGCATACAGTGTCCCCATCAGAGGCAGAGGGTGTCAACCCTTTGAAATGCCATCTAATATCTCTGGAAGTGGGAACAGAAGGGAGGGTTTTCCTTGCTGAATCTTGTTACAGCACCTCCAAATGTCCTGCCATTGGCAGCTCTTGGGAGCTAGAACCTCTGGTAAGCCAGGGCTCAAGGGATCTCCAACATAGCTTGTGCTTGCAAGGTGCAGTGCTTGGAGGAACCCCAGGGTTACTCAGGGGCCCGGGAGGTGCAGCTCACAATTATGTGTGTAATTACATACAATCAGACTGAGAGGAGTGAGTGCTGCTGGAGTGAACTAGTGGATCATAGGCATTGCTTCATACATTCACAATGTAATAAGCAACAACTTTCTCTCCCTGCCCCCATGGGATTTGCTGCTCTGTCAAGCCAAAGCAGTCCCCAGAGTCTCTGGCCTAGGAAGAAAAAGTTTGGAGCTTGGGTTGTTTGGTTTTTTGTTTCTTTTTTTTTTTTTCAGTTCTATGTTTTAAATTTATATTCATTGCATTTTCCTTTAAAAACTATCTCAAATTAAACATGAATTAATCACAAACTATATCAGGTCTACAGTTATTCTGATCTATTAAAATACACAAAATCTTAAAAATAGCCAAACAGTACATGTTAATTGATACAGTTTGTAAGAAAAGTTCTCACGCTTAGCTGGGAAATGTGACTGGCTAGGCATCTGGAAGCAGTTTATTTCAGTGCTTAAACCAGGTTTTGATCCCAGGTGCCCCTTCTGCAAGTGAAAAGTAAACATTTCCTTCATTTCAGTTTATTCAACAAACTGAATTCAGTAATTAGGTCAGATGGAGTCGGGGAACTGATTGGAAGCTGAAAAAATAGTATCAATACAAAAGAGACCTGAAGTCTTAAAAAAAGCAACCAAGTGTAATTTACTAACTGCTTATAATGCTTGAATATTTCTTGTATTTCATAAATGAGTTAGTTCTAAGCACAAAACATAGTTTTTTCACATACACCTCTTTTTGGTTTGTTCACGTACACCTATACATTCCACCTCTTCCCCAAAAAAGGGCTCTCCCCTCTCCTAGCACTGCCCTGCGGAGTCAGATCCCCACCCCAGCTGCTTTGCTTTTGCCAGGTTACAGAGACAGCAATGCCATGGAATTAGGCAATTCCTCTCCTTTTTATGGAACAGCAAAAATGAGCTTCTGTGTGGAGGAAATTAAGAGAAGGTTTAGCTAGCCGTGAACTTTTCAGAGTTAAAAGATACTCCAGCTGAGAATCTGGTAACTAGCCAAACTGGCTTACTGACGCGGCCACTTGCGGACGAGGCAGGTTGCTTGAGCGGTGTGTATTTCTGTTGCAAAGCAGACAGTGAGACACAGTTGTAGTTACTGTAAGGAGGATCTGTGGGTTTCTTGGATTTTGCCATGTGCTACCCCCAGGTCCTACGGCCAAATTGCACGGTTTCTGGAGAGCTGTGCCTGCGCCTCTCCTGCTCTTCTTGCTTGATGGCGAAGACAAGGCTTTTAAAGGGGATAATTTTGTATCCAGAGCTAAATCTTTGTTGCCAGTGCACTCTGAGTGCAGTCTGATTTGATCTTACGCTCCAGAGCATGAACTGATAGCCAAATAAAACCAGAAGGGGTTTTTTCTTCCTCTTCCTACCCTCCTCTCAACCTTGTGTCCCGCCCTCCCGCCTCCCACCCCTCTTCTTTTGCACTGTGCATCTCTGCCCAGTCCCATGTGTTACGAGACCACAGGAAGCTGCCATCCCTCACCCCAGGGTGCAGGCCACTGCCAGAGGAATGGCTGAGCTCAGCAGATCATGGGGCGGACCCCAGACAGCCAAGCACACCGTGAGAGCTGGGCCTGGGCAGCATCTGCTTGTAGAGCCCCTCATGAGCTCCAAGTGTCTCCCAGCAGCACGGCCTTCTTGCAGAGGCAAAAGGCCAAAAGGAGAGGGATTTGGATCCCATTCCTCAAGGAAAAGCGTTGTTATTTAGTACCTGGCACTGTCCCGGGAGAAGAGGCCGTGCTTGGAGAAGGGGCCGTGGCTGGGAGGAACACTGCTGTGCCTGGCAGCGTGGTGGGGGCTGTAGGGAGCGGGTACCGCTGGGTGCCAGGAGCACCCCCTTCTCCGGCCCTTCCCCGCTGCGGGAGCTCTGAGCAGGAGGGGCCCGTCTCGATGGCCGGGAGCCCGGCGGGGCGAGCCAAGGCCCTGCAAGGCCGCCGGCGTGCAGAGAGGGCGAGGGTGGGTAGGTGCTGCCCGGCGGTGGCCCTGCCTTTGCGGGGGACGCCCGGCCAGCCCTGCCCGGCTCTCGGCGGCTTCCCCGCGTGGCCCGGCCCAGGCGGCCGACCGCCCCGGCCAGGGCAGCCCCTGCGC
>JAOXJM010000014.1:2898308-2908909 GCA_026413425.1 Tringa solitaria | reverse complement strand
GAGGTTCTGGTGTCTTTCCTTCTCCCCCCCCCCCCGCCCTTTCCGTTCCTCGCTCCGTTTGCCCCCCGCGCAGCCCTTTCGCCATCTGCCCGCTAGAGGAGCCGAGCCGGCCGCCCCGGCGCTAATTCCCCCGCGCAGAGCGGCGGCCGGCTCGGGGGGAGGAGGCGACGGCAGCGGGAGCCCGGCGCCCCCCAGTGGCGGCGGCGGGGAATGGCGAGACCGCGGCTCCGGCCCGTCCCCGGCCACGGGCAGCGGCGGGGGAGCGGAGGCCGAGCTGCCCTGCGCGGTCTCCCCGGGCTCCGCCGGCAGCGCGACGCCCGGGGCACCGAGCTGCCCCCGGGGGGAAGCAGAGGCCGGGCAGCGCGGGGCCCTCACTGCGCCGTCCTGCCTTGCAGCTGATGCAGCAGCAGACGACGGTTCTCTCCACCTCCCACGGCAGCTACCTGAGCCCGGGCGTCGCCTTTTCCCCGTGCCACATCCAGCAGATCGGTGCCGTCAGTCTCAACGGGCTGCCGGCCGCCCCGATTGCACCCACATCAGGTGAGGGCCTGGTGCAGCAAGTCCTTCGCTACCAGTGAGCCTCCTGCCCCAGCACTCCACAAGGTGCTTATACAGGTAAAACAGTTCCTGCATCCCCCCCCCGGCCTAGCATCCGGATTAGGCCACTCTTTTCTAAAAACGCAGCCTCAGGAGAGCAGTCCCTAGCGCTGCGCAAATTTGTGCAGCCTCCCTGACACCCTCACATGTTCAACACACGCTCCCTTGCCCTTTTGCTGTTCCTCTCTGCTGCAGTTTTTCTCCCCCTGTAAAGAAGGACCAGGTCCCCGGGATTGCACCTGATTTTATCACCATCCCACTGTAATAATATCAGCAATAATGCATATTGGTCAAGAAAAGGGCTGTATCATACTAGATGATGTGCAAACCTGCATCAGAAATGTTCCATCCCAAAGCTCTGACCGCAGCCAGGACTAGCAATGCTGCACACCCTGTTCACGCTAGTGCTGCCTCTAATTTTTGTGAAGGCTCCCGCATTAGTCTGTCACCTCCACATGCCAACTAGAAGAGCTAGTAGTTTCATATGCAGCAGTTTTGACAAGCAGATGGAAGGAGGGAGCACGGACCTCGACTTGCTGGACCTTGACTCTCACGGGATGTCCTCTCTTCTTGCTCTGCAGGGCTACACTCACCACCTCTCCTGGGAACAGCAGCCATGCCAGGGCTCGTGGCACCCATTTCAAATGGATTCACTGGAGTGGTACCGTTCCCAAATGGGCATCCGACCTTGGAAACGGTTTATACCAATGGCCTTGTGCCATACTCAGGTACAGAGAACAGGGGAAATAAACCATCCAGAGACCTCAGGAACTGAAATTTGCTCCTCTTTTCTGGTTTTCCCATGCAGAAAACTTTTTGTAACTCCCTACCAGCCAGGCACTGGGACTCACTTGGCAGGGGGGTGTGGGGTGAGGGATCGACACACAGAGAACAGAAGTGATTCCTTTTGCTCTGCTTCTGATTGTGTTCTTGTCTGCAGCCCAGGGCCCTTCAGTAGCAGAGACTTTGCACCCAGCCTTCACAGGAGTTCAGCAGTACGCAGGTACCAGCTTCCCTTGAATCCCTCAGGCCCTTGTGTGGCTGACCAGATCCTCAGGTAAACAGTTTGTTCTGTCTCCTTGGAATACAGCTGTGTATCCAACCACCACCATCACCCCCATTGCTCAGAGCATCCCTCAGCCACCTCCCATCCTGCAGCAGCAGCAACGAGAAGGTGAGGCTCAGGGCGGCAGTGTGTGTCCAGGGGGGGTGTGGGATTTGTGTAGCTCATCTTCTGCACCACAGAACCACTGAAGAGGAAGTGGCACTAATTTTTGTCCACTCCAATCTTTAATATTGGAGCTGGGTTGTGGAACCAGCTGTGTCTCTGCAGTGAGTGGACTGGAAGGGGTCAGAGGATGCTTTTCATGCAAACTTTCTGAGCTGGCCGGGTGCTGACAAGTACAAAGGGGATAGCAAGCACTAGAACACCAAGCTTTGACCCCCAAAGGGTAGAGAGGCAGCACCTTCCCTGTGCTTCCCTAAGAGCACTTCCTCCCCATCTTTACTGATGCCAGAACCACACTGGTACCAGTCCAGCCAGCCTCTCCAATGCACTGTCCTTTCTCTCTTCAGCTTCCTAGCCTCATTAGTTTGTTTTTCAGCTTATTTCAAAACTGGACAGAATGTGAAGGCAGAGCCATTATCTGTCTGCTCCTGCTTCATATAGCAGGTGTCAGTGAAGGAACAGCTCCTTTTCCTCACAGGGAGCAAGGAGTGGGAATGACCAGGTCAGCCCATAAAGTGGATGTGTGGCAATCCAGGAGATTGCCAGTTAGGGCTGTGGCTTGTGGGCTAATGGCAACCACTGCATAGCTGTGGCCAGGGAACACTACAGCAGCAGCTTTCACATGGCAGTGCCTGTTCCTAGTACTGGGAGAGCTATCAACAAGGAGTTGTCACCTCAGCTAATTTACTTCCAGCAAAACAGCACCCAGACACTCACAGGGGTGTTGTGTCCAGCACCAGAAACTCTAGCTCCGCATACGGACTCCCAGCTGCTCTTAGAGAGCCCTCAGAACCCTCTGTGGACCAGTGACTGAGAGAGACAAGCCAGGGGAGGTCGTCAAGACAGACGGAGGCAGTGCTGGGGCTCTCCTCCAGTGCTGTGCTCTAAGTTGAGCCCGTTTCTCTTCCCCTTCCTTTTGGGGGCTCTCTGTTTTGTCCCTCCCCATTGCCCCCATGCCTGCAGGTCCTGAAGGCTGCAATCTCTTCATCTACCATCTCCCTCAGGAGTTTGGAGACAATGAGTTGATGCAGATGTTCCTGCCCTTCGGCAATATCATTTCCTCCAAGGTGTTCATGGATCGTGCCACAAACCAGAGCAAGTGTTTTGGTGAGTGCTGACACCAGCGGGCAAGGGAAGCATAGTGGATAATGAGAACATTCATGTATTGGGCACGGCACCGACAGGGCTGTTATTATCCATGCCTGTGTCCTGTTCTTCAGGTTTTGTAAGCTTTGACAACCCATCCAGTGCACAGACTGCTATCCAGGCCATGAATGGCTTCCAGATTGGCATGAAACGTTTGAAGGTCCAGTTAAAACGACCCAAGGATGCTAACCATCCCTACTGACAGCAGTGAGCAAGCAAGAGTCACTTCTGCAGCACAGGTAAAGCTGGCACCATCACAGTACAGTGTCTACTACACAAGGTCTGGCTGCTCCCTGCAGGGTGGGAAGACAGGAGCTGAACACAGTAACATGGATAGCAGGGCAGAGCCTTGACAGGCAGGGCCCAGCCCCAGCACCCGAGCAAGGCGACCAAGGCGGGCCTGGAGATGATGGCCAGGTTCAACCAAGAGTCTAGATCATCAGGCAAGTTTGTGGCAATGAGGCAGGCCCAAGGCCAAGCCAGAGAGTCAATCTGCAGGTCAAGATCAGAATCAGTTCTGGTGAAGGTAAACAGGGCCAGACATAGTCCAGTGTTTCCCAGGCAAGTCTATAAAAACACCTGCCCATAGTCTAAGGAAGGTTTCAGTCTACTTTCTGACTGCACCAAAACAGTGTTTGTCATCCTAAAAAGGTTTAAAAACCCAGTAGTTTTGTTTTCCTTTGTTACACGTGCCCTGAAATTAGTCTGTAGAGAATGCTTTCCAGGGTAAGAAGGGAGAATCCCATGATTCACAAAGATCACAGAAAACCAGAGAAAAGGTGAGACCCTGGAGGGCCACCGAAGAGCTGCCTGACCTGAGAGCTGGCTGTCAAAGAGCGAGCTCCTACCAGCCAACAGACTGGGAAGAAGGGAGGGCTGGCTGATCTTGGGCCCTTCTAATTGGGGTCATCTTTCTCCACATTTAAGCAACAGCAACTCAAAGCCTGAGGTTTGATGTCCTCCTAATCTCCCAATTCCCTCCCTCCTCCCTTTCTATTCAGGTGAAGGGAAAGTCCAGAGGAAGAATTTCTGCTTCAGGCTGATTTACAGAGAGGCCAGTAAATTTATCAACTCTTGACACAACACCTTTCCTTTCTCTGCTTCCCACCTACCTATCCCATCCTCTTTCTGCCCTTCTCCCCAAAACATGCAATTAAAGAGAAGGCCAGCAGGAAGATTCTTGCCACAACGGACTTGCATATTTGCTGCTGATGTGGTGCATAGCAAAGGGACCAGAAAACCAGCAGCCCCTGGGGACCCAAAGCTCTTCTTCTCGGGGTATGCCTGGAGTACATGGACGAAGAAAACCCACTGGTGTGTCTCTAGGTTACTGCAGTGATGTATGGAAACTTAGCTCCGTCCCTCCCTCCTGCCCCGTCTCCTGGCCCTTTCGTAGATAAATATAAATATATATATACACAGTCTCTATTTTTTTTTAAAGTGGCTCACAGGACCAAATTTTTCCATTGAGAGACTGACTCCTTGCAAGAGGGATTGAAAGTTAAGGGTTTACCTTTGCAACAGTGTCTTCTGAGCAAGCACTGCAGATAGGCCTGATCATTTTGAGAGGATGATTGGATGGACAGAGAGCAAGAGAGACAGAGCACATCTCTCTGCTCATCTTTAGCAAGGAGAAAGAGAACTACATACCTCCAGGATTAGGGCACAGCCAGCTGCTCAGCTCGAGTCACTCATCCACCGACCTTAGCACCAGCCTGGTTAAGGATCTCAAGAGCTCTCAGTCTTATCTTTCCAAGGGCTTCTGCAGACAAAGCTCCTGGAATTTGGTGCCAAAGCCTATCCTGAGCACCCCTCGATTAGGCTGAAAGCACAGGAAACCAGTCCCTTTACCTACAGGAACTGTACTGCCTCCCCACACATGGCACAGATCTGTGTTTCATAGCTCTCCATGGTAACAGAGCATTTTCTTGACCAAGGCAAGAGAAGATGAGAGAGTGCGAGCAGATGCAATCTCCAGAACAGAATGACAGAAGCCTCCCAGGGGCTACAGACTGCCTCCCCACATCGGAAGTAACCTACTGCTGGTTAGCAGGCAGTTCTGATTCCCAGATGAAATGGGACATTTTCTCCATCTGCATCTAGCAAGAGAACTCACCTCTTACACCCTCTGCAAAGCTTTCCCAAGCAGACACAAGGATAGTGTGACGAAAGAGGGTTGCCATTCTGGTTTTCTCCCCACCACCCCCGCCAAGGAACAGTTTATACATTATGCAGCATACATAGGTACAGCTATATACACCTACATTTAAGCACAGAACATAGTTCAGAGCTTAACAAAGATCCCCTGGGGGTGGGGGTGTGTGTCATACTGACAAGGCATATCCATTTAACAACTTGAAACTGTCTCTTGAAGTTTCTGCCAAAATAAGGAAAGAAAAACAAACCAAACACAACAAGAACTAACCCCACAAGCCTTCTGAATGATTAGTTTCAATATTCCAGAGTTTGATAAGGTACCAAGAACATTCCCCTCTCTCTATGTGTGTGTGTGTGTGTGCGTGCATGCGCGCGTTCAAACATGAACAGAGGGTTGGTGGAGATGGGTTGATGCAATTGATACTGAAGTAGGATATGGGGACTTCAGAGAACCTCAGCAAGTTCTCATCCTCCTCCAGTTTCCCTTTGTTCAGATGTTCATGGCACAGTTCTCCTAAGTACCTGCACATCTCCTCAACCACCCCTCTGTATCTGATGCTGAGAGTTTATGAGAGATGGATGAAGCTGTGTGAGTCTGTGTGTTTCTATAGTCCATGTTTACTTATTGTAAATACCATTTTTATACTTAACATCTATTATGTATGTGATTTGTATAATGTACTTTATTTCTGCTACAAGTAATTTCATGAAGTTTAGACTTAATCTAATTTTGAACAAAAAAAACCCACAAAAAAACCCTAACAAGTGCAAAATGGGAAAAAAAAAAAGAAAAGGACTTTGGAAATTCTACATCAAGCTGGTTTAAAACAAGCATTTACAGTTTCTTCCATCACAGTTACTGATGTGACTGTACAAAGGTGCGATACAAGCTTCGTCAATGTCAAATTCCTCACTCTGGTAAAAAAAAAATAATTATTTAATAAAAGTTTTACTTGCTAAGTAGACGGGGATTTACTTCATGTGTTAGTTGCACCTGCTTTAAAGATGATGCTTACACTTGAAGACAATCACCATAGGCCTAAGGTGAGGAAAGTCTGTTTCCATTCAGCAAATCATCCATTTGGTCATTTAAAAAGCATTTCACAGAAGGATGGATGGCAGAGCCTGAGTTCTACAGAATAGAACCCTGCCTTATTCTGAACACCACACAGTGTCCCTGTCTCTGAGAAGGCTGGCTGTGGATTTTTATTCCAGTCTTCAGCATGTGATCCCCAAAATGCAAGTTTGTTACATTATCCCAACTGCAACAAATGAGTTCAGCAGCCAAGCTCCAGCAGAGCTAACCACAAACCAGTCACAACTCTTGTGTGCATCTTTTAAGAATTCCTGTGTATTCTGCTCACACCCAAGAGAACAAAACTAGTTCTCTCATCAGCACCTTAATGGAAATCAATCACTCAGTCAGTTGAGAACCAGAGCCCGGCCCATCTGACACTATGCACAGAACCAGAGCAAGCAAATGCACAGGCGCCTCATCTCAGCCTTGAAGGTGAGGAACATGCATGGCATTGGTAGCAAGCCAACTCCATCTGCCATGCCCATGGTTCAGCTTCCCTTTTAAAACACCATTTTCCCAGGGCCCTTCTGCTTTGAACCCCCTATTTAATGGTGCTGGAGAAAAGCAGAATATGAGCAGAGAATGCAATCTCAGCTCAATTTACTACCTCAATTTTTGGTGCCTCCTTGCCTCTGCAGCAACACAATTATGGAGTGACTGAGCCAAGGTCTGTCCTGCAAACTGTCATGAGAAGCAAGAAGCTGTCTGTTTTAGAAGGGCAAGTTCAAACATCAGAGTTTGTGAATTGCAGTGAGTTGTTTCCACACAGCTCCGTAGAAAACTTTGTCATGTCAAAATTCATTCAATGGCAAGGAAAGGAAGAAGAACACTGGGTTCCTATGATGTGAATAAAGTGTACTTGAGAATAAAAGTGCCACACGCTATTCCTGGTAACAAGAATAAGAACTCAAGCTGCAGTGCCATCTCTTGCAGGCACAGAAGTTTTTATATTTAGCTCGGAACAGGAGAGCACTTAGTCTAGCACTTAGCTGTCAACCGAGCAAAGGAGGGGGGGCATGCAGTGACCTTTTCCCAGGCAGCCGCCTCTCACCAGCTAGAGTGTACCCCTCAACTTGCTTTTCTTCTCCCTGGAGAAGACCAGCTATGATTGAAGAAAGACTATGATTGGCAGGGACTGCGTACTCCATTCTAGTTCTATATCCCCTAGATAAGCCTGGTTTTTAAGCACTACCTGGTTGTTCCAGTAAATTCCAAATCTGCTAACCAATTTGTATAAAATGTTCAGCTTTCAAAGCATCTTAAAATTCCTTCAGGATTCATGCATTGTGGACTGGAACAACACACAAAATAACCATCCTCTCTGACACCAAGGAGCCCACATAGGATCTTTTATCCGTCCCAGCTCAGGAAGATTCAAGCAGCGACTGCTTTCTCTTAGCTGCTAGAACTTACAAGTCATGACACATATCCATAGGAATAATGTTAGGGAAGTATTCCCTCTTCCTTCTTCCTTCAATGCAGGAATTGTCAACCCATCTTGGCATTTACAGCAAGGAAGAGCTGATTTAACAGGTCTTGTGCAGTCAGCAAATGTCTGCCAACAGGCCTGTGCACACACAAACCAGGTCACCAGCCTTCCTTCACAGAGAATGCATCAACATGTAACACTAACACATTAAAAAAAAAAAAAGTTTAATAGAGATTAAAATTCTATGTATAGGAAGCAAGAAGGTTCACAATCCACAAAATAATGAAGCAGTAGAGCAGGATGTCCCAGGAACGTTCAGACATTTCAGGACATCCTGGATAGATAGAGGGTAAAGCCGGGACTGAGAAGACTGGAGGCAGTAAAAGCAGACAGGTGAGGCTGGAGGAGGGGAGATGGGTAGAGGGCTAAGACAGCGTGAACAGTGGGAAAGGTCTGACTGATGGGTAGAAATATCAGAACTGTGGCTGAAGCAGGATGAGAGGAAGACCAAAAAGAGTCTTATGAAAAGAGCTCAGGTTACTTTACTACTACTGCTACCTTGCTCCTGCTTGACACCAATGGCTGAATGGGATGCTTAGTGGTACAGGGGAATGTGATTAAAAGGGACGTAGGATGGGAGAGGAGACTGCGACTAGGCATCCCTCAAGGGCTGCTGTAGTTATAGTAACTCTGTAAAACCTGGTCCCGGTTATAGGGGAACAAAACCCAGAGACAGCACACATGCTGTAGCCACCATGGGTAGAAAACCTCCTGCACCCGCATGGCACCCCCTTGGATAATGGCAAGTGCCGCTTCAGGAGCAGGAGAAGCAGTTAGGTACACTTTGCCCCTGGAAGGAAACAAGTCAAAGGATCACTTAAAGCTGTGCAGACTGACCACCGCAGGGTTCTGCGTGCTCATGTTCCATGCTGAGGTGAACATGCACAACCCCCTTGATGTATCCAAGCTGATGCACTCTTCCCATTAGTTTTCCTGCCCATCTGAACAGATGCACACACCATCTTAAACACAGGTGTAGTGCATTTTGTGCATGCTTTCAAGAGACTCTCCCTCCCAGACTCCTGCATCCTCCTCCAAATACACACCTGGTATTCTCTAATGCTGTATCAGTATCAATCAAGCCCAGGATGCACAGTGTGACAGAGACGTTTCTCTTCTGCATGATGAGTTCATGGCGCAGTGAGCTGAAGAATCCATCCAGTGCAAACTTGGTGGCAGAATATGAAGTGGTAAAGGGAGTGGGTATTTTCCCTGGAAAGGAAAAGGAGGGAAGAAAACACCAGGAAGGTGGCTGTAAGGGGGATAGTACCGTTAAGAAGGAATCTGGGCAAAGACGGAGGCTTTGCCATCCTGCATCAACCCATGTTCTGTTCAGGTGACTTTCCCTTTATTTCTAGCTACATGCAGACACTTTAGAAAATTACAAATTTACACCACAAGGGGACAAAACTTGACCTACGCAGTAAGCAGGTCACATACTGGGCTTGAAAGCCCAGTGTGATGGTCTACCTGCAGCTTTCCCCATCACATGCAAGCACATGGACTGGGTCACATGCTGGTGCAACCGGCCAAGATGTTTCCCTGACATGAATGCATGTTACATCCCAAGGCAGGGATGAGCCGTAGTCTGAACTTGTCTATGGTGACACAGGTCCCTTGAGCATACACTGAAGACTTTCTTCTGCCTTTCCATCCTATATGGTAGGTGCAGCTACTCAACAGCCTGCTATTCAGGCTGCTCAAAGCCAGAAAGTCTTAATGTGGCAAGACGGTCTTAATGCTGTGTCAGAAATTGAGGAGAGATGGACTTGGCTGTGAGGGACAGGAACCAAACAAGCAGATCTGGGCACATGGTGAGTGAAGAGCAAGATTCAAAGTGTAATGTAAATGTAAAATGTAATGTAAAATGGTGCAAGGTAGAGAAGGCCTTCCAGAAGACAAGAAGGCCAGACAGCCACCATCCTGCTTGCTACTATAAAATGCACAGCTTGAAAACATTTTGAGGAGTCGAAGGACACAGAGAAACATGATATGCTGGGAACCATTGTTTCCACAACGCCAGCACTTATGCCAGTTAAAGACTTCTTCCCTCACTAACCTGTGAGGGAAGAAACAACCACCAGAGAGCCTTTATTCTTCTCCAGGGTGGGAAGAGCTGCTGTTGCAAGTGTCACGTAACTGAAGAAATTCACCTGCAATGATAAAAGTAGACATGAAGAAGCAGAGGGTTTGGAGGGAAGGTCAGCATGAGCTAGAAACCCAATACAGTGGTCAGAAAAGGAAAGGAGCATGGCTTGGATTTGCTTTTTCAAATAGCAAGTGAAAGACTCATCTGTGTGAGGATGGGGCCAAGCACTGCATCCATGAGTCCTTCAGATTCCAGAAAAAGCACTGGAGAAGAGTCAGAGCCAAGGTTATTCCTGGGCTTTAACATATAGATTTATTGACAAGAGACAATTAGCTGTCCCTGATTTCTCTATATGCCATTTTTTACTCTGCAATCCCCATTCAGCAACAAGAACAACAGTAGTGTCTCCATTTGGTCCTCTTTTAAATTTCTCTTGACCGAGCTCAGACTACAATGCAACACTACAACTACAACAGCATCTCTTCTGGGCTTGACTGCTCTCTAACTTGTAAGAAATATCTTACCTGTGATCCCAAGTTCCCTACTCTCCAGCAAACAGGTTTCTCAAACATGAAATAGAACTAATATGAGCCACCTGACTGAATCAAAAAACCAGCTCTTCACCTCCATGGCCCAAAGCCACGGTGAATCTACAGGAAAGTAGACAGAAATCTACAGAGTGACAGTGAGGATGCTGCCCTCTATAAACAGATAGGGGCAGCATCGCGCTCACACACTCTGGTCCTCATGGGGGACTTCAACCACCCCGACATCTGTTGGAAGGACAACACAGCAGAGCACAGGAAATCCAGGAAGT
>JAOXJM010000014.1:2869844-2891248 GCA_026413425.1 Tringa solitaria | reverse complement strand
AGCCATGGCCGCCTGGCTCTTCCCTGCCGTGAGGTGAGTCTTGCGCCCGCAGTCTCCTGCCCGCTCGCCGCCGCCCGGCCCTCGCCGCCTCGGCCGGCTCCGGGCCCCGCCGGCTCCTGGCCCTGCAGCGCCCTTGGCCTCGTCTGCCCCCGCGCCGGGCTCGGTCGCCGTCCGGCAAGGGTCCGTGAGCGTCCCGAGGCCTACCGGCAGGCCCGGCGGTCTTCTCGCGGCGAGCGCGAATACGGAAATACAGCTGGGGACGCCGCCCAAGGGCGTTCGCTGAGGGAGCGCTCCGATCCGGCCGCAGCCCGCCCAAGGGGGACGGTGCTGAGGGCGCTTTTGGGAGCGAGTAGCAAATCTTGAACTGAGAAATCCCTTTTCCCCAAAATACCTGTGAATACGTGGATCTAAATATTGATTCTCTATTGCCTCTCTCAACGGCTCTATTTATCGTATGTTCCTCTACTGAAGTATTGCTATGTGGCAAGTTTTTGTTTGGTTTGTTGGGTTTTTTCCCCTAGGTGTGCAATAGCTTTGTAGGGTTTTTTTAAGCGGAAACAGCTCTGCCCTGTGAATTCGTAGAATTCGGTCTCCCCGGATCTCTTATCTCTAATGCAAAAGTAAATAAAGGTCAAATATTCTCTTCCTGACTTCCATTTACAGCTTGCCGCTACAGCTGTAAAACCATGTAGTCTACAGGAAAACTGTAAAAGTCTAGGCAATGTAGGAGCAGGCATGGCTAGGTGTTACCTGGACTGTAATGAGCTTAACAAGATATTGGTGTCTTTCAAATTAATCAGGTTACTTATTAACAAGACAGCAAGAACCACGTTACTAACACGGATGTCTTACCTACCGCAGAGTCTTTTAGTTCCTTTTATTAAGGGTATATGCCAGTGATTCTCTGGACTTTAAAAAGTGGCACATCCTCTGAGGTGTTTGATGCTTTCTCATTTTTTTCTTGAAAATTATCACCAATAAAATGTGAATGGGTATGGTTTCAAGGGGCTGACAGGGAATAGTTGGTCTAGGAAGAAAAGTAAGGTAGCTAGGTATTTTTCTGCTGCTTTTTGTCTGTAGTAAGACATTACAGTAGAGTATTTGTGACCCTCAGATTTATTTATCGATCTCCTCCCTTTGACGGTACCAAGAGAGATGCGTTCATAGTCCTACTGTGAACTGAACTGTTGCTGCTTTTGATTCTTTCAGGTTTGTCATCAAAGGAAGTCTGGCTGGAGCTGCTGTATACGTGGCATATGATCAGGGACTGCTGGGCAGTGGCACACAAGGTGCTGAAGCTCTCAGAAAAGCTCAAGCAGCACTGCCTCCGGCCATCCAAGAGTGGACAAGTTACATAGGCTGGGAGGTAAGCCCTGTGCAGATGAACACAGTCAGCAAAACTAACCCAACCTCTGAATGAGGAGGAGAAAACAGGGGTGTGATATTCCGTTTCCAGAGATGGTTGCAGGAGTTTTGCTGTTGAAACCCAATTTCACATTGAGAATATTTTGAAGAGGATTGAAATGGAAGGAGGATAAAATTTTAAATTTAGGGGAAAGACATTGCTCACAGATGTTATTTCAAAGAAGAAGGGGTAACTAATACTATCCAGGGTCAAGGAAGGGATTGCAAGCATGCTCTGGGAGATACTTTACTACGTAGTGGTATTCCTAAGCTTCTTTTGAAGGACCCTATGTGCTTTTGAAAAAAATATTGAAAAGATTCTCCTCCCAATTTATCAAGCTAACAGTTTTTCCAGTTGCATCTGAATTGCCTGAAGAGGTCCTTCTCTTTCAGTAATTTTCAGTTTTTAAAATCCTCAGAATGAGATAAGCCTTTGCTGAAAGTTTGAAAAGCATTTTTCATGTTAGAGACTATTCTAAATTAATATATAACTGTAAGGCGACAGCCATGGAGGTGATTTTTAAGGAGCACCCAACAAAAGTAGTACCTTCTGCCCCTACTTTATGCTGCAGAAAAAAGTACAGACTTTAAGCCTCATGTCTGGTCCCTTTTGAGACTTCGGGGTTGGACTAGATGATCTCCGGAGGTCCCTTCCAATCCCATATCATTCTGTGAGAGAAGGCACCTAAGTATCTTTGGGATCTGAGGTCAAAAGGCTTTTCCAAGGTCATGTGAATCCTGTTGCAAGTGAAACCTCTCATGCTGATATTTTGTCTCTCTTTCTAGCTCCCACCCACTCCAAAATTTGACTTTTCCCCCTCTGATTCCTGGAATAAAGGTAAAATAACTTCTTACGTGAAAGGAGCAAGGGGCCAAGTGTGGTGTAGCTTATACAAGTCTTGTTTCAATACTGTCCTCCTAAATTGAATGACGGAGGAGGAGGTGGTAGATGTTACAATCTGGTGGAAGGAGCTTTGGGAATGGTGATTTTGGACTTAATTTCTTGTTGTTGTGAAATAAGGAGGAGGATGTGTGCCCATAAACCTGTCTGCCTTTTCTAACCAGAGGACTTGGTGTTTCTTTTGCCTACAAAGCTTGCTGCCCACCTGTGCCTCAAGACAGACATACCAATGCTATACTAGAATCTAAGATTGAAAGTTTCAGTGAAGTGTTTGGGGAGGCTTGTGGCACCCACAATAAATAGATAGATGTTTATGCACCAGTGAATTCATCAGCAGTGGTAGTGATCAGAGAAACTATAGCATAAAAACAATGACTTATCCTTAAGAAAGGTGAACCATTGGTTAAAGACTGGAGAGTTTATAAACTCTTCGGATGCTAGTATATCTGAACTCGGCCTCTGAGTTTTCAGGAGGGATAAGTATTCCCATTTTTGCTAGAATTTTTGAGATCTTGTTTGAAGGCCGAAGCATGTTATAAATACCTAGTAAGTTAAGTTATAGTTTTTATGGTGCAGGAAAAAGTCTTCATGTAATTGTGGGGAAACATAGTCCACAAATACTGTGACATGTCCAACATCACCCATGGAGTCTGTGGCAAGGCCAAAAATAAAATGGAACTTAGCTAAGTCCTTTGTTTCAGCCTTGTAATTGTCTGTCCCTTATACTGGTCCTGAAGTTGGAATGTCTCTGTGTCACAAATGCTACTGAAACAGTAAAGCTGTACTTGAACGAAAGATCATTGCAGCCTCAGTGTGCTTGAAAGCTTCTGAGATAAAGCTAGATTTTTCTCTCCATGTTTAAAGAGGTCTACAATTCTAGAATAACATCGGGAAATTTGGCTTGAATGATGCTCTTCTTGGGATAATTCTTTTCTGCTTTCCTTGCAGGAGTGCAGACAGTCATGTCTGCCTTATCCGTAGCTCCCACCAGGGCCTGTGAATACACTGTGGAAGGCTGGAAGTATGTGAAAGATCTTGTCAAATGAACACATTCTCCAGGGTTCACGATTCTCTCTATCCTGTTGTCTTGGGATGATGCATACTCGAGAGGGCAGCTCAGCCACGCAAGGGCTACAATAAAAGACTTTGGACCTTCCATTTGTATTTGGGTTGGTTTTAGCATACAGACTGCAATAATTGCTTTCTGTCTTGCCAGTGATCAGAGGATTCAGCAGAGATAGTGGATCAGTTGTAATGAAGTGTTGGCTGAGGTACCATATGCTGAGGTATAGCCCCTGTTCTAAAGCTACCAAGCCTGCTAACTAAACAGGTTATTCTGAAGCTGAATTAATCATGAGTTCAAAACAAGCCAACAAGAGTTAAAAAAAAATAAATATGTGTTCAGTTCTGCCGTGTGTTCCCCTCCTTCTCAAAGCATTAACAGAGTAGCTGGGAAGCAGTTTCCACCACTCCTACTTCTCTGCATTGTGAACTGATAAGTTTGGTTTCCCTGGAACAGGCCGTAAACTACATCTGCTCTTAGTGCATGCTACATTGTGGCATGAGGTTGCAGAAGTCATTATGACATGGCATAGCATCAGTATGAATCTGTTCCCTCCTCCCAGGAAGCATCTCTGTGTGTATTGGATGGGTTGTTGTAAATACAGAACTTGTAACCTCTCTGTCTTCAGGTCTCTGTCCCAGAGCTGCTGCCTGTGCTTCTGAAATTAGGGACAGAGATGGCCCTGGCTGATGGCAGCAGAGTCAGTGTTTCTCCCACACTGATGTGCTCACACGTGGCGTTGCTGTAGCCTGTGTAGTTACAGAATGAGCCAAGAAGCTACAGGCAGGGGTAGGTAGGGAGAGAAAGATGAGAGAAGGATGAGTGCTTACTCAGATTAGGAAGCAGATTTAACACACAAGAAGGAGGAAGGATTTGTTAGGGTTTTGTTTCCTTTTTTAAACAAATAGTAATATGATGAAACTTACTGCCAAGAGATTTCAGAGGCTTTGGCTAAGGTATAAATAGCTTTAAAAAGTGCTTAAGTTAATTCCTGGAGGATGAGTCCATAAGTGCCTCTTAAACCTAATGGCCCAGATGGAAGCTACAGCTCAGTAAACCTTGGAGTGCCAGACACAGAGAGTTTATTACCTGATGAATTGCTCTACATGCATGCTGTTCCAACACATTTTTTTCTCATGCACCTGCCTCTAAAAGAGAAAGAATACTGAGTGGGAAGAACTTTTTCCCAGTACATTTATTCTCCTCTTCTTATATCTCGGTGATAATGTATACACTCAAAAAGGGACTGATCTTTTCATACAGTTGCTGGATTTAAGTCAAATGTTTTGCCAACTCTAGTTTGTGACCTAAAGAAATAACTGTGGGTAAGACACGGTGCTAATCAGATTCCTTGGCTGAGCAGACAAAAGTGGCAGTGTAGAAATTGACTTGTTAAAATAGTTCCTGTGCTGCAACTCACGGAATCGTTGAGCTTGGAAGAGTCCTTTCAAGATAATCTAGTTCAACCTCTAGGCTTAATAAAGGTCAACTGGATCAGGTTGTCCAGGACCATGTCTGGCCAGGTTTTCAACACCTTAAAAGATGCAGATTCCACAACCTCTCTCTGACCTATACCAATATTTGACCACCTTCATGGTAAAAAAGTGATTTTGTTTGTTCAGCTCACCCAGTGTCTTTTCTCTTTCTGAACATGGTGACACTGGTGCCACTACACCAAACACTTCTGGAATATTTTTCTCACAAAAAGAGTTAGCATTAGTGACTAGGTCTAAAAGCTCCCTAGTGCATTTTGTAGTTGTGTACTCTATTTGTTCACAAATATCCAGTCCTCCTGTCTAATTTTTAGCATTGTGCCTCATAGATGTTTTGTAATAATGACTTTCACAGGCTACCTTTTTCTGTCACTGCTTATCAAGCACTCCAGATATCTCCAGTGGACCTGTCATACAGAAGAATAAAAAGTTTACATCTGCCAGCATTGTGGCACTGAGCAGGATTATGGGATGTTCCCGTCCCACCTCCAAACTTACTTTGAGTCTACACACGGTGATGGAAATTCAAGTTATTTTCTAAAAAGAAGAGGAAGGTATGAACAAGAGAACACAGTTCTCTTGTACATCACCCCTTGGTTAGAATCCTTGTTTGGCTTGCACAAATGCTGTGGTTGCCTTCTCAATTAGCTAACTGCAGTGAAGTGTCTCTTCCTTTGCAAAAGACGCAGCCACTGACATACTCCATAAGAGCTACCCTTCACAGTGTTTCAGCTTTCAGAGATCAGACAAACTAAGTAAAAGCTTTCTTACCTGAGCTATCAACTTGAGAGGCCACAAGAGCAGGGAACTGCTGGAGACAGCAAGGGGCTACAAAGATGATGAGGGGACTAGAGCATCTCTCTTATGAGGAAAGGCTGAGGGACTTTGGTCTTTTTAGTCTGGAGAAGATCAATGCTTACTTAAAGGGTGGGTGTCAAGAGGATGGGGCCAGTCTTTTTTCAGTGGAGCCCAGTGACAGGACAAGAGGCATCGGGCACAAAGTTGAACATAGGGATTTCCATCTAAACATGAGGAGGAAATTCTTTGCTGTGAGGGTGGCTTCCCAGAGAGGTGGTGGAGTTTCTGTCTCTGGAGACATTCAAAACCTGCTTGGACACGTTCCTGTGCAACCTGCTGTAGGTGGAGCCTGCTCTGGCAGGGGGTTGGACTAGATGATCTCCAGAGGTCCCTTCCAACCCCATATAATTCTGTGATTCTGTAAGAGCAACAGTGAATAACACCAAACCAAAATACTGGGGGGGATGAACACAGTAGGGGAAGCAGCTTACTCTACTGCACTAGATCTTTCCTCACAGTGCACAGTTAAATTGGAAGCAGGCACACGTTCAGGATCTTGTTTGCACGCTCATTAGCATCTAACATTCTCCATCTGCAGGCCAGGTACAGATTTCATGTGTGAGCTTGGAATTGCTGGGAGATTACCATTAGCTGTAGTGCTTTGAATGCTAAAACACACCTGGCTTTTGCGTCTCAGTTAAGACGATTACGCTATCATCTCCTTTAAATGCAATTTGCTTTTCTCATCACAGAGCTTGCATGCTGCACTTGGTTTCATTTTAAGAACCAGAAAGGTTGGGACCAGTCTGGAAGTTTTCCTTCCATTGCTGAGACTTCCAACAGGTTTGCAGAGTCAGTAAGGTTAATGAGTAAGGCAGGCACAAGCAGTATGAAAATAACTTGTTGGGTTTTGATTCACTTTAAGAAAACAGAACCAAATCCAAACACCTTAATGATTTTTGGTAACATTCATTAGAAATATCTGAAGGACTCTAGCCTGCAAAAGTTCAATGAATGAGGATTCCTTAAAATCAGGGAATGCACTTTGCTGTTTGAGAAAAAAATGCCTTGTGCATTTCTGTCCTATGCAAACCTGAGTTAATCAGTACATTTATGTTTTACATGTTACAGCAGTTGAGTACAGCAGTAATTAACCACAGAGATGCAACCTGATTACACCAGTAGCAGACGTTCTGAGGTTCTGCTAAAGTTGCATCACATTGCCTCCATCCCGAGTTTATAGGAAATTGGGGAACAGAAGGCAGTTGTTTAACTTTCTCTCTACCTATGCTGTGTGGATTTTTGATAGTCCATAGAAATTTTGCACCAGACAAAAAACCAAACCAAACCAAAGCAAAACAACCCACAGTACAAATCCCAGAATTTGTCCAGTCATTTCCGTGCACTGAATGTAATAGCCCGGACGGGTATCAGAGCCGCTGACTGGTGTTAAGGATTGAGATCGGCTGCTGCCGTGTCAGAAACACGCGTGTAGTCGGTGTATCTGTCTAGCGGAAATAGAGGGAAATGCAGTTCAGTTAAAGACCCGGAGGGAAAAAAGCCTTCATCTTAAAGTAAATACGATTTTCAGATGGCAGTAAACATCATCATGAGATAAGAAGCAGCTCCAGTTTGACTGGTTAGTTGGTTTTGTTCCCTCTCCCCTTCTCCATGGTGGTCAAAAAGTATTTTTTTATTGGAATTGTCTCCCTGGATGATAAAATACTATCCCTTTGGCATCAATCTCTCCATAGGTTTTTGATGCAATGCTCTGGATCATAGGCATGACTTTGACTTCTCCAAACTCCTTAAATAGCATTCCAGGGACAGCACTGTTCCTCAAGCTTATAAATGACTGTGTGGTATTGCCCTGGCTGGAGGGGAAATCTCATAACCCCTACTGGGCTGCTACACACCTGCTCAGGACAAGGAAAGATCCTTTTCTTAAAGCTACAAATGGACAAGTCAGTTGTGATGGAGCTTCTCGTTCCTATGCAACTCCTGCAGAGAAGGTCCATATACAATAATAGGGACAGCCATAAGCTTTATCTTGGCGGGGTGGGGGGTGGGTGATTCACTTGTCCTCATGCTTACTCGTTGATGATCAGAGCAGGTCTGGTGGTATCACCACTTTTTCTTTCCCTGTATCAGAATTGAACATCTAAAGGGTTAAAAGCATGGAGACGCTGGATTCTAGCCAGACCCACAGATTTTTTAGTTAGATGCTATTAAGTGTAGCATTCTGGAAATCTGTCCTTTCTCTTTGCATTACTAGTTTGCGTTCTAGAACAAGTGACTCAAGTCTTTCTGGACCTTAGCTTCAATATTAAAACAAAAACTAACTTTTACACTGGGGTTGATGTCTCTGCGATCCAGGCAGCCTCAGGTAACTACTTGCTGCAATCAAAGCATCTTTTTAGAATTTATAATTTGTCCACGGGAATCCTCCTCCAGTGTAGAAAGTCTCAGTCCTGATGAAAATACCCATTACTTTCCCTAACAATACAAGCTGTAGGAAATGAATGAAAAAAAAAAGCCTCTAGGCAACTGAGGAAAAAAATCTCTGAAGATGGAAAACCAGGACTTTTTCCTCTTGGCATCAAAAAAGTCATCTTTGGTGGGTAACACTAAGAACATGTGCTCCAGAGATGACTCCACAAAGACAAATTATAATTTGGATATGACAAAGTGGCAGATCATTTGCATCAATATTGGTTAGCTCTTGACACATTCTTAAAATGATGCCAAAGCACAACCCACAGCTGTTTCTAATCTACTTCAAGGAAACTGGGGGTTTGTAGGTAAAATTACTGGCCTAAAACTGGTGGAGCTTTGGATTACTCTGATCTATCAGAAGCTAAGCAAAAGTGATTCTGACTTGCACTTGAAAAAGTCAGTGCTTTCACCAGTACCTGTGCATTTTCTCTTAGAGAAGCTGTGCTGGTAACTGGGTATGTAGCCTTTTTCAGAGAGTGAAGACTATTATGTTGCACAGTACATAGTAACATAAGACAAGATGAAAAAAATTAGGCACCTCTTGTGTCCTATGGGATCCCAGGTCAGTTTTGCAGCGGCAGAATGTCAGAATGTACTGACATGCTCTCATGCTGGCATGTATGCTAGTTAATTTTGACACATCTGAAGGAACACAGTATTTCTGTATTTCTGGGAGCTGTCAGTTACTGAAAGTAAAAAGGGACACCTGTAAAGCATTTTGACACTTCATCTTTGAAAGAAAGTTCAACATACAGCTGAAATAGAAAGAAAGTTTAACATATAGCTGAAACAAAGGACAGCTGAAACAAAGCAATTAACTGTAAACTGGCTTTTATTTATGGAAAATGGAATGCTTCATTAACAAACATTTTAATGGGATATGAACAACACATTACAAAACAAATGAGTTCACACTGGATTGAGTGACGTAATATGGCAGCAGTTTAAAAAAAAAATTACACTTACAGTAGCCCATAAGTTACAATTAACAGTAACCCTGGGTAACAGATTCATTTCAGTTGCCACTTTGCATTAAAAATTAAAAGACATTCAGTAGCGACGGTTGAAACGAGGATCATTAGGTCTGTTTGTCCTCTCCTGGCCAGCAAATCCTTCTCCTTGCATTCCTCCTCCATGCATCATCTGACTTTGGTTGCCACCTTGCATGAAACCTCCACGCCTAGAAAATGATTCAGACATTTTCATTTTCCCTTATGACTCTGGCAGTCAGGTCGATATAATGGGTGTTCTTTTAAAACTCTCTGTCTGATTTTTCACTCTTCAGTAAGATGTACTACATAAAAAACCACAGGAATATTTTATTATTCCTTGACATATAAATAACAAATCAGATTAACTGATGCTCCCATAAAATGTTTCTTTGGCCAATTTAAATAGAAGAGATGCCCCTTAAAAGGGAAACTAACACTTTGCTCTTTTTTAAAGTTCTTACCCTGACATGCCTCCACGATGCATCACATGGCCAGGTCTGCCTCTGCCTCCACCTAAAAAAAGTTCAAATACTTCCTTTATATCCTCAGTAATAGTTTTACTTCATCTCCAAGGGTAATAATGCATGGATTTTCTGCTTTATGTAGCACAACTAATGAGCTGTTGTGCAAGAAGCATACCTTGCCATCTCTCATGATCCCGCCCTATCATTCCTCCATCCACACTGCTCTGCCATGAACGATCTTGATGTCCCTCAAACTTTCGACCATGATCTCCCCAGTCACGCCCATCCCTGCAGAAGTATGAAAATTTGTACCTTTTCCCATTAGCCAGAGCACACAAAATAGATTCAGGTAAAGCAACTAAGCCACAAACAAATTCAAACACTTTACCAAGATGCATGCAAAACTTGTATTTATATTGCTATCTGTCAAGTAGTAACACAGTAATAAACCTTCTGTTCAAGCCAACTAAAATGAAAAAAAAAAAAGAAAACAGATTTTCTTAATCTGGTTCATGCTGCATCAATGTCCTAGTTTACTCCAACATCCTAGCCTGTTGTTTTGACCAGTCTATTTATTTTTGGCGTTTTCTGTAGGCTGGCTTATACATAGGACTTGCTACAAAACAAAATCACAACACAAAACCTCAAAACACATCCCATCCTCCCCCAGTCTGTAAGCATTTTATTAACTTGCTTTCCTTTTAAAAGGGCTGACAGGATGGTGCTTCCCATAACTACAAACTGGGGAAGAACCACTACCCTGAACATATCAAGCTTTGATACTAGTGTTAGGTAAAATTAATTGAAGACATGAAACATTCCAGTTGTGAAGTTGTCCATGCCAAGATGCATGTTTTGATGCACAAGGCAAGCTGAAAGAGCTACTCATTTGTAGTCCATCCAAGAAAGAACAGACTTGGGGGTGAAGGCTGGAAAAAAGGAATTGTACTTCCAAAAACTGCATCCCACTTTCACAAATGGAAATATTCCTTAGATGCACATGAAAAAATAGTTTCAGTTAAGCGTACTAACCGTGACTGTGGGGGTATCCCTCTACTTTCACTCATTCTTCTGTCAGATCCATAGCTACCCCAACTTTCCCGAGAGTCTCGTGAATGACGGTCTGGTCCTCCATGGCGCTCATCTGGATAATGCTAAAAGGCAAAGAACACTTACCAGACTGCCCAAAACAGACTCTTAATTGTTCAAAGTTGCTTAGCTGTAATTACTCAAGCTCGGAATCATTTAGGATGGAAGGGAATTCCTAAGACCAGCTAGCCCAACCCCCCGCTCAAGCAGGGTCAGCCAGGGCAGGGCTGTCCAGAACAGCCTCTGGTCAGGTTTTGAGTACCTTCACAGCTGGAGACTTCACAGCTTCCCAATGCAACCTGTTCCAGTACCTGACCACCTTCAAAGTTAAAAAAACAAACAAACAGAAAACCCCCAAACAACAAAAAAGGTGGTTTGTTTTTCTTCAGATGGAATTTCATGTGTTTCAGTTTGTGCTCAATGACTCTTGTCCTGTCAGTGGGAACTACTGAGTAGAGCCTGGCTCCATCTTCTTGATACCTTTCCTCCCATGAGGCATGGATGCACATTAAAAAGATAACCCCTGAGCCTTCTCTTCTTCAGGCTGAATAGTCCCAGCTCTCTCAACCTCTCCTCATATGAAAGATGCCCCAGGCCCTTAATCATCCTTGTGCCCCTGTGCTGCACTTACTCCAGTAAGGTCTTATCTTTCTTGTACTACGGAGCCCAGGACTGGACAGTGTGTCAGACAAGTGACACATAAAGAGGAAAGATCACCTCCCTTGACCTTCTTGCAACACTATTCCTAATGCAGCCCAGGATGATACTGACTTTCTTTGCCAGGAGGGTGCAATGCTGACTCATGGTCAGCTTGTTGTCCACCATGACTCCAAGGCCCTTCTCTGCAAAACTGCTTTACATCTGGTTGGTCCCAAGCATGTACTGCTGCACAGGGTTATTCCTTCCCAGGAGCTGGACTTTGCATTTCCCGTTGTTGAATTTAATGATACTCCCCCCTGCCCAACTTTCCAGCCTATCCAGGTTCCTCCAAGTCTCACAGCTTAGCCATCAGTAGGGCGCACTTGAGGATTGCTTGACGCCACAAAATTAATTCCTCAGTGCTTGAATGTGCCCTGAAGGCCTTTTCCCTCAGGCCTCAAAAACACGCAAACATCTCTATTAGTTTTGCTCTTATTTCCATGCAACCTCATCAAGCAAATTTTATAGATACTTCACACCTTTCCCTTTTCTACACCATGTTTTGGAATACTCTTTTTGACCCAATTAACTTGTTTTGTTTGATTTGTATCAGAATAACTGTATCTAACTTTTATAATAAGCAAGTCTTTGAACTAAATTTCTTCTTAGTAAAGAAAACAAGATGATCTGGTTATCGATACATATTTTGGGAGATATCATTTAATTCTTAACTACTGAAATTTAATTTAACACACACAATAGAAAACCAGGTTTTAAGAAGTTAAGATGTTTCTGTTAGCTTTATAAAGCAACTCACTTGTCCATCTCGATCTCCCATCATTGTCCTTGATCCATCTCTCCTACAAACAGACAATTAAAATCAGACTGTGGTAGTAAAACATGCAGTAGTCTATAAAAATCCACCTACGTAACAACATAGATGAAAAATCCTGCTTCCATGTAGCGCCAACATTATCTACAAAAGGCACAAACAGCTGGAATGTATGGAAACCATGACACATTTTGGATTCCTGGAAAACCCAGTTAGTCCTAAGGTATAAACCAGAATCCTAGGTGCATACGGTGTTATTTAGAATTTTTTAAGATTCCTACAAATGTGTGAAACAGCACTGCAAGCAGAACACTTCATGGCACAGTGCAGATTTTTTCATGGTTATATAAGAAAAAGTCCACAGCCACTAAGCCACACTTGAAAAACAAAATGCAAACCAAACACACAGTAAAGGCAGCAAAATGTGGCAGTAAATGCATTTTTGTCTTTGGATTTCAGGCAACACAGTAGAATTAGGACACCAACCTGTCTATTGAATGGTCTTGATAACGGCCACGATCCCTGTGATCAAAGTCATGGAAGCGATCCTGGCGACTGAAATCTGAATGGTACCTATCATTCATAGCCATTCGTTTTGCCTCTGGCCAGTATGGATCATCTCTCCTGAAAGAAAGAACATACTCATTTTAGTCAAGATAATGACTTTTGATATTGTTCTCTCCTTCCAAACCAGAAGAAGCGTAATTAAGTTCAAAAGGCAGTTGAAAAGCCTCAGGGAGAATAGTTCAACTGGGGTTATTAAACATGATCATTTCAATGCAATCAACAACTGCTGATTAATGGAAGCTGAGAGCATAGGGGTAGCTTTTTATAGTACAGGCTGATGAGACAGAACTTGGCAGCAACGTTTTCCACTTGCATCACTTGTATCTGCTGGCTTTACCTGCCATCTATGTCATATGGTCTTCTCATTGCAGACCGACGTTCTTGTTCGTAGCGCAGCTGCTCATGCTGGCGTCGCAGCTCTTCTCTTTCTCGCTGGATGCGATCTTGTTCTCGTCTCCTTTCGTGCTCTATGTGCATTCTTTCTCTTTCCAGTCTTTCCCTTTCCATCCGTTCTCGTTCAAGACGTTGCCTTTCAATTTCCAGTCTCTCACGAGCAATCTCAAGCCTCTCCCTTTCCTCTCGTTCCCGGATAGTCTGCAGGTGCTGCTGCCTCTCCCGACGCTCACGTGTGCTATTTTAGCAGAAATAAAAGGTTACAGATCTAATACTTCAACAAATATACAAAGTTAAAAAGGGGGAAAAAAAAGGGGGGTCGGGAGGGGAAAAAAGGGAAGTATTAAAAATTAAAAGCACAGTGACTGCAAGCTTGTGTCAGTTCCTTGAAATTATAGGGGGGGAAGGAGAGCATGGAAGGAAAACAGTGTACACAGGAGTTACTTGTATTTAGAGACCGATCATATTACTCCCACAAAATCCACTTGTGGGGGCAAATAATCCTATAGTCATGAGAATTTGAATCCAAATGCCCCAAGCTCATTCCTTCTACTCAAAATACCCAACTCTAAAGAAGCCAGAATGCTATGCTAGATAATATGACTCCACTAAGGCTCAGAAATCTACCTATGAGAGAGAAACTTTTTCCTCTCCAGTAAGAATGATGAAAGCATTTTACCCCCATACAATTCAACTTTAGGTAAGTAATAAAGTTTTGTAATGTGTGAAAAATGTTATAACATGGAATTCAGGTCACAGTTTTAGCAAGGAATTTGACAGATGGCTATTACCACCTTTATTAACCATCATGAAAACAGAAATAAACTCCACCAAAAATAATTAAATACCTGAATTAGGTTTGTAATTAAAAAGATACAACGTGGAAACTTTGAAGGGTTGTTGGAAAATCCCCCAATTTCTCTGGAAACACAATGTATTTAAATACAAAAATATTCATCTTGTTTTATTTCAAAGGCTATGGAAACTTTGAATGCTAGGACTAGAGAGATGAGGTCTTATTCTGACAAAGACAACTTTTTTCCTGCTCTTTCCCTGTATATTTTAATGTCGCAAGTTTAGAATTACCATCTCACTTCTACTATAATGCATGCTCAGCTAAGGAGAGCAGCATACCTAAATCAATCTAAACCACAACATCTACAAAATGGAAAAAGAACAAAAAACGAACTGCATTTTTTTCCCAAACGCAATTTCAAGCTTAGTATTAACAGAGTCATTAATTGGAGCTTTCCCAATTCAACAGATATGTGACTCACAAACACATAAAAAAATTACAATTAAAAAAAAACCCAAACAAACAAATCAAACCTCTCTTTACCCTTTAGTCATTTTAATCAAAAGAAAATTATATGCATCCTAGGAAAAAAAACCAAACCAACCAAACAATTTCACTGTTGCTCTTACCGGCGCTGCTCTGCCTCCCTCATTTTTCGCTGTGCTTTAATTTTGTCAAACGGAACAATGCCTTGTCTCTCTCTGCTCTCTGATTTGCGATCCTGGCTCTTAATGCTCTGCATTTAACATTGAAGTAGAAAAGCTTAATGGAGTACATTTATAAAATATGTTTATAAAAGGAAAACTATCACAATACTCCAAGGTCTGTTTTCATTCATACATATCATGTCTCGCATTTTTAAAAAAAGCTGGTTTTTTTTTAAACATTACAGACACACCATATATTAACACAGTAATACTTACCTTCCCACATTTGTTTGGCAGGATTTCATTGCTGAATATCTTATCATCCATATCAAAGGTATTTTAGTAATTAAGATTTAAATCCACATTATAGAAACTCTAACTGGACAAATCGATAAGACAAGCATGGGTTACATGTAGCTTGGAAGAATTCAGTATTTGTTTCTAAGGAAAACTGACATATAATGTTCCCCATGCAGAAACATTACTTACTCTGTCTTTTGATGCCGTTGATGTTTTCACACTAATAACAGGTTCTCCTTTGGATTTATCCATTACTACTGTTCTCTCTGTTCCTTTACTTCCTAAATGAAACAGAGGTTGTGGGGAAAGAGATTGAAAAACCAATCAGACTTCATAACCCACAGCACTCACTGCTACGCCTGAAGTTATGTTCTCTAAAATGTGAAAATGGACATTTAAACCTCTCTTCAAAAACAATTTTTTTCAACAGGGCAGTTAAAGATGACATAATGTCAAACACCACCACCCCCACCTCTTTATACCTTCTGGCTTTCCAATTAAAAATCAGAAATAATTCCAGAATATCGGTAGCTCTTTGGAAAGAACTACCTACAATTAATTATTCATGCGTCACTATAACTTTTAGTCTATGAAAAAAGAATAGCCAAATTACCTGACTTAATAGTTTTAGGTTGATCTGATGAACCAGACTTCAGTTCATCTTTATCTTTTTTTTCCTTTTCATCTTTGTCTTCTGTCTTTTTAGGATCATCTTTTTGGTCGGATTTCTCATCCCTTTTAACACTGCCCGGTCTATAGATAGATATTGATATAGATTAGACTAATACAGAGCAAGAGAAAAGAAAATTAAAGGAGGATGTTAGCAACACAGTAAAAAAGTAGAATTCTGATGTGATTACAATCATAATTAGATTCCAAAGATTTCATTTTACAACTTCCTATGTCATAAAATAAGATAATCAGAAAATACTGTGCAGTTGTCATAAAAACTTGGCCACGATTCAGTTATCTCAACTGGAGGCAAAAGGAAGACTGCACACCCACCTATGTGCTTAATGCCCACAAAATTTCTTATACAACATGGCAGTTATGAAGTGTCAATCTAAACCATTTTTGTTGGGCAACTAGATGAAATAAAGGCAAAAACTTCTTAGCAAATAGCATTTAATAGGAGTTATGCCTCAAGAAGGTAATTAAAGCAAAGGACTTAGTGCTTTATTCACTCTCTTAGTGTCTTTTTCAGCTACTTTCAGTAATGCTAGAGAGAAAAAGCACAGTGCTGAAGAGGAACATGTTCTGGAAACAGGATCTCGGACAAATGATTTTTAACCGTTTGTGACTGCAACAACCTGAGAAAGCCCTATTTGAATGAGAAATTTAATGAAGAAATAGTGAAATGCTGATGAAAATTCTCAAATGGCCCTTCCTATAGATTTATGACGCAAAAGCACCACAATCCTTACTAAAACACAAATGTAGCTAAATTAAAAGGTATGCTTGAAAATGCAACTTCCCAATGCCTACCTTAAAGCACGTAACACAAATGTGCTAAGTTAGGGACTGAGCATCAGCAGAAGTTTATTTTGTAGTAAAAGTTGGAAAATGCATTTATTGCTCTTTCTGAATGTTTGCCACAGAAATTCTTATTGTAACTTTGTTCTTCCTGACAAGTCAACGTAGACTGAAGAACAGGAAAATGCCTTTGGACAGAGAATTAAAAATTCTCAGTACCTCTCACTGACTGTTTCTTTCTTTGCTTCATTCTCTTTTTTTTCACTTGGCTTCTTCCCAGCAGGTTCATTTTTTGCCTGAAATATATTTTGCACATCATCAGCTGAGAATGTGGTCTCAATCATTGTACAATCTGATGATAATGGGCTATCTTTGAGGATAAGTACTCACTTTTTCTACAGAAATTATTTTCCCATGTAACTCTGTTTTGTGGAGATGAGTAATACACTTTGTGGCTTCCTCAGCTGTAGACATCGTAACAAAGCCGTAACAGCGAGCACCAGGACTGCGAGCATTGGTGACCACTTTTGCACCGACCACCTTTCCAAAAGAAACAGGCGTTACTGTAACAAGTGCCCACCATTGAACAGCAAGAAGTGCAAGCTCCATTTCTACTGTTTTATTCCTGTCCATCACCATTCAGGAAAATTCTATTTTTAAGAGATTAACAACTACAAAAGGAGCATTGCCTGGAGTCAATCATGCTTCTGTTGCCAATGCAATGCTGCAAAAGCTGTATCAATAGATGGGAGCCAAAGACTCGAATTCTGTTCTGAAGAAAGCCCATTAAAAAAAAAAAAAGATACTAACTTTACATCACCAACATAATTTTCTTAAGGATAAAGAGAGTAAAATCCTAAATATTTGTAAGCCAATTTCTATCCACATGCAAATGCTAGCTCAACTGCTAAGTCCCGTCTCCTCTTGGAAAAAATGTTTTCATGTCACTGCTATGAAGCAAACTCACAATGTTACCTGCAATCTTGTTTAAGAAACAGGAAGCTTCCCCAAAAAACATAACTTGAAAAAGCCCACATAAACTACCTGTTTTCATAAGTGTTGCTTACTTATGCTCATATATTCAACACAGCTCACTTTGTATTACAGAAATCAATCATATTTCCCAGAGGTGTCATATTGTAAACCACAGCTGAACAAAGAACATACTTTTGAGCATTTGATTTATTGCAGATGTGCATCTACTTTTAGGAGGCTTTGCCTCTGCTAATACTCCAAAGAAAATAACAGTGATTTTATTCCAGATAATTATGCTTCAACATTTACTACATGTTTTACTTAGCCCTAAGGAAGTCTTTAATAAACAATGTTAAATTCACAATTTCCAATGGGTGAAGATAATATGCTACAACCCAGGAGACAGAAGTATGTGCAAACAGTCATTGACTGTTTCATAAAGGACTGTAACTGAAACTTTTTTTTTTTTTGGAAGTGAGAGAATAAAAAAGCAGTAATTGAGTGTGTACATCAGCAATTTTTTCCTTGATAACCCATAATACTTGATAATTTGATTCCTTTCACTGGTATTTTCAGTGACAGGAGCTTAAGAAGTCTCATTAAGACAGTTACAAGTGAAAAAAACCCAAACAAACCAAAACAAAACAAAACAAACCCTTACCTTCCCGTATTTGCTAAACAGATTCTTCAGATCTGTAGCTCTGGTAGTGGAAGCCAGTCCACTCACCCAAAAGTTTCTACCAGAACTAGCAGTGTGACCTATTGAGGAAAACAAACAAACAAAACCAAACCATACCCAAAATCCTAATTATTTAAACATCTACTTCTGAATTAAAAGGAACGGTTCCATGAATCTTTTATTTTTTAAAATCATAGAGAAAACTAAATGCAATGCCTAACAATCCCCTCCAACGATTCACATTCCTGAAGGCAAGTAATATTACAAGTCCAAAAACATCAGGATGGAACTGCAAGCTTTAATAGGTGTAATAAAAGTATGTTATGTCATTCTTCAAAAAAGAAATTGGACTAGGGCATCTCTGAAGCAACTGTGGCTCTTCAGAATGTGCCTGGATAGAACCAAGTAAATGCACTTACAGGAAAAGGCAGAAGACCTGCTAGAGGTGCAGGAACTGTGTTAGTACCTATGTACGCTCAAGCCTTGCCCCCCTTATTTCCCCAATTCAAAAGGAATAATGATGGGATACAGATTAACTACAGGTCTCAAGAGAAGACATTCACCATAAAGAAAGCAAGAAAAGTCCTTTCTTATTTTTGCCCCCACAGTTTCCATAGTTGGGTATGAAGCCCGTGACTTCAGTTACAGGAGTCAGAAAAGACCTAGCTTTCTTTAACTAAGCAGGAACAACAGAACACCCATACAATCTGGCATCTCAACTAGAAAGATAAACCCAACATCTAGCCATTGGAGCTGAACTAAGTTTTATTGTTTGCGTTTCAGTGTGAAGCACTAATACAGCAATATAATTTCCAGTCTCCTTTGAAATTACTTTATTGTCCTTCTATCAGTCTTGGTAGCGTTCAGTTCCATAGGTTTCAATGAACTCAGTGAAGCAGGTTTCAGTCCAGCTACCTGCTTCCAAACCATCTGCCTTTTTTTGTTTTTGGTGATACATGGAATTTTTCAGAACTGCCTTCACTGATGAGAGATTTCTTCCAGAACCTTTCTAAAGTGCTATTTTATTTGAGTGTCTTTCCATCTCTTAACTCCTGATAATTTTTGTCATTGTCTCAAACATGAGCTTAGCACTGAGTACATTGTTGTTAATATTTATACAAGTTTCCTAAGGAAACATGCAATCATTTGTGCCAATCTCTTTTTTTTTAATAAAAGAGGTCTTTTGTATAAAAGAGACTAAGTCTACACCTGTCACTATCTAGTCTCAAGGACTGCATGGACAAAGGTGTGTCGTGCATGCAAACACAAAGGAGATAAATTGTCTTGGTGTTTCAAAAAAACTGAGCCATAAGCTTTGATGCTTTTATTCCACATGCTTCCTCTAGAATTTTAAAATGGCCACCTACAGTTACAGCATCCAGGAGAAAGAGAAAAATGAGCACTTTCTTCTTTCTTCTATTTTGCTGACTACATTAATGTCCTTTTTGAATAAGCTTTGATCAGTCTTAGCATCTACAGTTTTTGCCATACCATAAGATTTCAAGAGGTGCTCCTGCAATGGTTCTGCACTTCCAAAACAAAGAAAGACGGGGACTATGAAATCTCTAACTTAGAAACTAGAGCAATATAGGTATTGGCAGCCAACCCTCAATGCTGAAGTTATCTTGCATAAATTGACTGCCAAGTCCACCAGACTTATGAGCTCATGAATTATTTTTTCTACACTCTTATTAACACAGCTCTCAATGAACGCATGGAACATGGAAAACTCCTTACCCTTTGTACAAATGTGGAAATAGCAACATATGAGTCAGAACTGACTTACACATATACATTTCTGTACCTTCCTTCTGGCTCAATCGCTTGCTCTGCATGCAGAGAGAGTTACATGGTCAAGCAGCTACCTGTCCCCAGTGATGTTTACTAAGCCAGAAAATTATTTAAACAAATATTATGAAATACAGTACACCCTTTAGAGGAAGGTATGCCGAGGCAAGGTTGTTATCAGACACCCAAGTTCCTGAAGGTTCTTCTGAATGCAAACTTCAAGAAGAGTTTTCCCAGTCCACAAAAAAAACCCCACTTAAGTCCTTGGATAAGCGACAGAATGCACAAAACACTCCTTTAAATATTCTGAATAAGAGAACATGATATTACAGAGAGAAAGCAAGAGACAAACAGACCCCAACAGAGCTGACAGTGGAGCTGTCCAGTAGCTTGCACAGACAGGTATAACCTTGGATCTTGGAAAAAGCAGCTCACAATGAGTTCAGTCTCCATTGTAAAACCCAATTAAAACCAAACAAAATATTCATGTCCAGTTGGTAGACAAATCTCATAATGAGTTTTGTGCCTATTATAGGAAGTGCTGGAACTTCCACACTTACAGTGCTAAACTACCTGCCTGCAATATGTAAGAAGGATGTTAACAGTCAGTTCTAAGTTTTCTCCCCTGGTCAGGCAGGAGAGAATAGAGAAGTGGGATGAGCTGCAAAGACTCAGCAGCCTGATGTATTAAATGGAAAAGAAGATGTACGATGAAAAGAAAGAGTAGGCACCTGACACTGTTAATCAAGAAATTTTCATCTTGCTTATGACACACATTTGCACCATAAATAAAATCTGCATGGACAGATTTAGTAATGTCAATCCAATTTGAAGACAATGTTAAGCTGTAAGTTACTGTGGCATTGAAATACGTGAATACTAGATTCTAAATAATTTCAGCAAAACAGAAGACAATATGAAGAGTCACAAGCATATAGAAAAGCCAACAAAATTGTGAACTAACAGCTGTCGGTAAGCATCTTCAGTGTCACATATTAAAGTCTACTTTGGAAGATCAATATATGAACAAAAGGGTATGACACAAATATCCTTAGAAAATGCATAAAAGGAAAATAGTATTTTTTTGCATAAATAGATTTTTAAAAAATCTAGAAAGAGGTGAATACTTTATGATATTTAACAACTTCACTGATTCCAACGCTTTTCTACTGAAATATCACATCCAATATAGAAACAGTTTATCCAAGCAATCGTTAAAAGTTCTGTTTTTGAAAAGAAACATACCTTTCTCATCCTTTGAGGTTATCTTTGTATCTCTGTCCTCCTCAACAGGGCTAAAGACAAAACACCACATTATTCAAGTCAGAAAAAACAGTGACTAACTCTAAATTATGAAAAACACTAAAATTTAAATACCTACCAGAAAGTATGTTGCAAATGAAAACACACCTTTGTATACTTGATTTAAGAAATCTGACAAGAAATAATGAAGTCAGATTCTTAAACAGTTATATTAGGAAGACATTTACAAACATAGAGTAATTTAAGAAAACAACCTTTGAAGGTTGAGAAAGGAAAGAAATCAAACCCTCTGTGTTTAAAAAAAAATTAATATCTGCACATGGAGAAATAATACAGATTCTTTAGGAATAGG
>JAOXJM010000014.1:2841628-2852463 GCA_026413425.1 Tringa solitaria | reverse complement strand
GGGTGGGGATGTTGTTTTGTGTTGTTTTTTCTGAACTGTGGCAAAGGGGTATATTTTGCAGCTGAGAATGATATTGCTTTTTTAAAAGTATCATCCCTGTCAGAAAATGCTACTGTAATTTTGTGATAGCTTTACTGCCCTCATCCCCAATTTGGTCAAATCTTGGTAAGCTATTTAAATCATAAATGTATTCTTCCATTAAGTGATTTTAAAACCTCAATAAAATAACTTTTTACTGCTTGGTATCTCGACGGTTTTGAGTTTTTTGAATGTCTTGTGCATTTTTTATTCTCAGATTTATTTTGTTTTGTAGTGAGTCGAGGAACTGAAAGGACAGTGGTAATGGATAAATCTAAAGGAGAACCAGTTATTAGTGTGAAAACTTCAACATCAAAAGAGAGGGTAAGTACAATCTTCAGGGAAGCCTTTTTGTAAAAATACAGGTGTCAAATACCTTTATATGCATGTAGTTGAAGGGATGTTTTTCCTGGTGTATTGGGAACAGTTGTCCTTTTAGCACTTTTTAGAAAGCATTAGGGTATTAATGATGCTGCAAAGGTAAATGCTTACAGTTCACCTTCTTCATAGTTTTTTTGCTGCTGTCCTAGTTGAAGAAGTAGATTTGCAATATGAAAATGGTGTTAAGATGTTGTGTTTCCCTGAGCATGGAGTATGCTAACTGGTGCTCTCTAAAGGTGTATGGTTTGCCACCAGTGCAAGGCAGATCATGTGCCTCTAGTGTTTATATATATTTAAAACTCTTTAGAAGTTCTAGACATACTTGGGTTACTTTTCCCTGACCTACTTTTCCATGAAATTCCAACATTATTTACCTCTGGGAAGGTACAATAGTCTGTGGTGTTCAGGTTGGCATCAGGTAGGCCTTTTGCCTAGGAATTTTAGCTAAAAATGCACTGTATTCAGCTAATGTGTTGTTTTGGTTTAACTCAGAGTACAAAAAGCCAGGACCGCAAATCTGAGAGCAAAGAAAAGCAAGATATTCTGTCATTTGATAAAATCAAAGAACAGCGAGAACGTGAGCGTCAGAGACAGAGGGAACGAGAAATCAGGGAAACAGAAAGACGCCGGTGAGTTTTTCCACTTTCACTCTACACTTTGAATGGCATCTGTTTTTATTTCCCTTATCTGTGCTTTAAACAGGCTGCAAGGTAGTGTCAAGCTGGCCCTCCAACATCTCAGATTGATTTGATACTAATCTTTCAGTAGAACAGACATAATGTTGAATTATGAAGGTTCTTACTACTGAAATTGATCTTCTCTAAGCCTGTGCTTTTCGGGAGACTCTTGTTGAATAACTTCTGTAAGTGCTTTCAGGTCTCGCATTCCACTTGATGAGATTTGTATTTGCATACTTAATTTTCTTCCCTGGAAGTTTGTAAATACTTTCTGTTTGTCAGACTTCTGTCTTTGGACATGCTGTGCGCTATGAAAGCTTTTCCAGAGCTGACTTAGTGTAGATACTGTGTTAGTTACGCAGAATGCTTACCCTTGCTTCTTTCATCCCTATGGACCTTTTTTCTTCGTTTTTTAAAACCAAGCTGCAATGAGGTCATTCAAATTTAAGCAGGCAGTGGGAAGAACCTAGAAACTAAATAAAAGCTTAAGACTTAGGGTTCTCAATTAAAACCCAAATATCTCTTTTTCAACTAGAGAGAGAGAGAGGCGAGAAAGAGAACAACGGCTTCAAGCTATTCATGAGCGGGATGAAAGACAGAGGCTCCAGAGAGAGCGAGAACGACTTGAATTTCAAAGGCAGCGTCTTGACAGAGAACGTTTGGAGAGGGAGAGGTTGGAGAGAGAAAGAATGCACATCGAGCAGGAAAGGCGACGAGAACAGGAGCGCATCCAGCGGGAGAGGGAGGAGCTGCGGCGTCAGCAGGAACAGTTACGCTATGAACAAGAACGGCGATCTGCCATGAGAAGGCCTTATGATCCTGACGGCAGGTAACAATAACCGTGATAGGATTACAGATTCTTCGGTCACATCCAGTTACAGACAGAACATTCTAAAGCTTATGTAAATTATGAGTACTCTTGCTAAAGCAGTCATGGAAGTTCACAACTGAAAGACTATGTACATGTTGCTTTTAACACTTTACTACTGATCTTGAGAGAGGGCAAATGTCATACTCCTCATATACCTGTGAACACAATTTTATTAGAGCAGGTATAAATTTCTTATTTCCCAAAGAGAAGTGACCAAGAATAGAAACCGTGTATAGACTCTAACGCAGGATTGCTAGGAGGAGCAGGTACTCATTCTCTCACATAAGTACATGCTGAGATTAAGCTTTTTGTATAGTGTTGAGATGCCTAGCTTTCTCTGAAATGCAATGCCCATTTACCACACAAGGGTTTTTAATTACAAATCAAAAATAATTTTTTGGATACTTGCATTGAAGAAGATTTGATATCAAGAGAGCAGGAAAGGAAGATTGTTTTGAGATTACTACTAATGGTGACCTTTCTTGCAGGCGAGATGACCCATACTGGCCAGAGGCAAAGCGAATGGCAATGGATGATAGGTATCATTCTGAATTTAGTCGTCAAGACCGCTTCCATGACTTTGACCACAGGGATCGTGGCCGATACCAAGATCATTGTTTGGACAGGTTGGCAAGGCGGAATCTTTTCTTCCTGTACTTTTATGGAAATTAGGTGTCTCTTTGTGGCTTACTAATGGCTTCAGGGGTGTCAGAAGAGCTAAACAAATGACCCTTGTGCATTTCTCATGTCTCATTTTATATGTACTTGGAATCCTGTGTTTCCATCATTTATGGACATATTGGAAAGAGGCTGCGTAACGATTTATAAGCCAAGTTCTAATGTAGTCTGCTGTGGTGCCAAGGGATATCCTACAGCTCCTCTCAAGACGTATGGGAATCTGGTTTATGAATCCATGTTCATTAGCCTAAGATTTAGCCATTTCCTTTTGCTTTAAAACTTTTCCCTATATTCATTTTTGCAGACTACCTAATGCAGACTTTTTAGTTCCACAGGATGCAGAAGTGCTTTCTGCCTAGTGCTGTTGAGACTTCTGTTTTGCTCTCAAAGGATCTTTGGCAAAAACGATACCGCTTTGCTTTTGCTTGTAACTCATTTCTGATACTGGGAGCTTCACTCGGTATTCTCTCTTGATACCATTGAGTAACTGAGCGTCCCTCGGTGATGCCTTGCTTATCCATGTTACAGTAATAGGTGTTACTTTGGTGTCTTCCTATGCTAAGAAACAAGAACTCATTTGAATATCTTACCACTAAACAAAGATTGGCATTCTCAGATTTACAGCCTAATGAAGATCATTTTTCATGCGCTATTTCATACAGATATCGGAATTATGATCACTGTGTCAATTCAATTGAAATTTGTCTGTTTTGTTCCAGAAGAGACGGTTCAAGAGGAATACCAGATCGAGATGGGCAGGTGGGTTATACCCAAATACTGCTTTAGTTAAAAAGCCAAGCGAACTTACCCCAAAGCGGAAAGAAACAAGTGTGCGTGCTGCCTGGTTCTTGAATGCAACAACCACTGGGTTTAAACTGAGCAGATGTTCAAGCAGCAACTGATTTTGCACACTAATGTGCTGAATGTAAGTTACTGTTCAGTAGGGCGGTAGCCACAGGTCGGGGTGAGGGGAAACCTCCAAGCCATGGGAGGTATGGCATCTTTTCAGGCTGGTACATGGCAATAAAAATTTTCTGGTTAGCCATCTTAGGTGTCTGTAGTGCATTAAGAGGTGGTTACTGTAGTGTCTTACCCTTCTCTGATGTTTATCTAAATGGTTTGCAGAAAATAACTGATGTGGTAATGGAATAAGGCAGATGACTGTAAAACAACAGGTGTGAAAAACAGTACCGCAATGGTATACAAAACCTTTCGTTTCTGAAGAGAAGTAGGAAGTAGGCAGATATTCTCTGTAAAAAATCAAAAAATCTGGATCCAGAATGTAAGCCTTAAAAACACTATATCAAAAAAAAAGCCTTCTCCATCAACGAGCAGAGTGAAATCTGTGCTGTGAAACAAAATAAATGCCTAGAGTGAACGTGCACAGTAGCAACAATGGAACCAATAAAAACTGAGACCGCTACTGCTTTATTTTCTGTTTTATTTTATTTGACAGCTTACAGAAAGACAACCTCTGAGGAGCTGAATCTTTCCAATGTGAAGAGAAAAATCTTAGTGAATCTTAGCATGACTCTGTACCATTTGCCTTCCAGCATTATTCAGATGAACGCCATGGAGGGCCCGATCGTCACTCGCGGGACAGTTGGGGCGGCTATGGGTCTGACAGAAGAATGAGTGAAGGGAGAGGGATGCCTCCACAAACCCGGTTAGTGCATATGAAATCAGGGAAGTAATTTGTTGGCTCCTAAAATTTTAACGCTCTGTGAACCTTCAAAGGGTGACAGCGGAAGCAGTTTGACAGTGTGAATCCTCTTTCCAGATTAGTTTCTTGGAGCATCTGGAGAAACAAGGAATTCACGCACATAGCTCCCCCATGTATCAAGAGAATGGAGCATTATAGCGAGTAAAGAAGTGCTGCTCAGTTAGCTCAGCTTGTAGCCAATTCTCTTGTAAATAACTTTCTTTTCTACAGATGAAATTCAGTCCTGTACAGAATACTCTGGTAATGCCAAAAGTCTCATTTGTGGCTAGTGCTGAGGCTTTAAGGAAATAGTCAGAGTCTTTGAAGCAGTAGGGGTGGGGAACGGAGACTCATCTGGAATCATGATGTTTTCTCTTTAAACCAGCTAGTCAAGCTAGGCATATTCCAGATGCACGGTGTTCTGTTCTACATAAATATACCAGGCAGAGGAATGGTGGTCAATTAATTGTTCCATGTTTAAGTATTTTAGTACATTTCAATACTAATTATGTCTCTGTAGATCAGGAAAAGATGAGCTTTGTTGTGCAAAGGATGCTGTTTAGCAAGTTTCTAGTTGTTTCTCTTTCACCAGTTTTTATTGCAATGATTGAGTGGCTGTGGGTACAGCTTCATTAACAAGTATTTAATACATTTTTGTATGGGGTATGGTGTTTGACTTTACCCTATGCTGCTCAATGGATGAGGGACACACCTGGAAGATGTTCTTTTATTTTTTTAAGAGATGGACGTGACTGGGGAGATCATGGTCGAAAGTTAGAGGGGCATCAAGATCGTTCATGGCAGGGAAATGTGGATGGAGGAATGATGGGACGGGATCATGAGAGATGGCAAGGTACACTTGCTGCTTACCAGTGTGATCGTGGTTTTTTCTATGAATGACTGCTGCTGAACTTCTAGCGGTAGTTAAAATTCCTATGGAGCTTTAACAGCATTACTGAGAAAACAAATGAAATTCTGGGAACAAGGTGTCTTTTTTATTGGGAAAACACAAAAGTCTGTCTTTTTTCTTTTTTTTTTTCTTTTTTTTTTCTTTTTTTAAAATTAGGTGGTGATAGAAGCATGCCTGGTCAGTCAGGACCAGGCCATGTGGTGAATCGAGGAGGGATGTCAGGGTAAGAAGCTTTGTCAGAGTGCTTATGATGTTTTTGTAATAGTTGACTGATCTGTATAAACAAAGAAATTCCTATGTCAATTGTGAAAAATAATACTTTCGTCTTCTACTTAACTATGGGTTGGCATGTAGAAAAAAAACCTAAGCAAACATCTTTTCTCAGAGTCACAGTAGTCTTAACTTCTCTGGGCAATTTTCAATTTGTCTCATCTTGTTTTCAGGCGTGGAGGCTTTATGCAAGTTGGAAACCAGAGCCAGATGATGCAGAGTAGTGGAATACAAGGAGTGTTTGCGAGCCAGGAGCGGACAAACAGACCGACTGAACCCCGTTTTACCCGCCGCTACTGAAAGCACTATATATATACGTATATATATTATTTTTTTTTTTTATTGACAGATGACAATGGTGGTAATTTTATTAATCAGGATCATCTTGAATTTGTGATTACAAAAAGCAAGACCGCTGCCACTTTGTAGCCAAGTATTATGTCGACTTATCAGTTTGGTTCTTTTTTTTAATAAATGTGTTCTTGGTCAAACATCACTTAAAGTTTCTGTTAGTGAAACATTCCATTTTTCAAAAATAATAAAATCAGTTTATGGCTACTAATTTCTTGTTTATAGAGTCTTTGGCAATATGCCTCCACCAAGGCACTTAAAAGGCAGTAAAGGAAAGAGACAATCCACTTCCAACCCTGAGATTTTCTGTCCTACTCCTTATCACCATAAGGACACTTGATCCTTCTTTCTCTCCCACTGACCTCCCTTCAAGGTCTTCAAGCTGTCTCTCTTTCCCCTGCAGGGCTGAGAAGAGTGGGCAGCAGGTGCCCCCCATGGCCCTACAAAGCCTGGGAGCCCCCTGAAGGGAAGGGACCGGTCTTGGTCTGATTGTTTTGTTCCTTTTTTTGGGGGGTGAATAAAAACATCATTTTTGATGTCATTTGGGGCACTGCAAAGGTGCCAGGGGAATGGTGATGCAGCAGCAGGGTGGGTGAGTGGCTTATGTGGCATCCTCCTCAAAACTACATCTTTTAAGTTTCCCTGGGGTGGGACTCAAAAATAGCAAATGTTCTGAGATTGCCCCCACCCAGAAGGCACCAGCTGGGAAAACTTGTTTGTTCTCTTTCTGGAAACCGCTCACATCGCCCAGAAAACTGGGGCTCTGTGCTTTATTGGTGACTTCATCCTCAAAACCACCTTTTTTCACTTTCCCCAGGGCTGGGCTCAAAAATAGCGAAAGTCTGGAGGTTGCTCCCACACCCCAAGTCCCAGCAGAAAATCTTGCTTGTTCTTACTCTCCCTGGGAACCGCTTGCATCGCCCCACAAGCCTTGGGGTTGTGCAGGCCTAGTGAAAAAAAGTTGGGTCTGAGGATGAAGTCAGTCCCTGTTTCCCTGAGGACATCTGCACTCTGCTGAATTCCATGGCCCTGGCACAGGGAGCTCATTCTGCTGGTCAGTGTTCTGCTGTGCCTTCCACTGACTGTAGCTTTGGGGCTGGCTCAGGTGTTTGGGCAGGCGTTTTGGCACTTGGCCTCCCTCCTCACAGTCACGACAGCTCCTGAGACCTTCCTCTGTTTCCACAGCACCTGGTAGCACTGTCTTCCTTTCTCTCTCTTATTCTGTCAGAGCATCCCATCTTTGTTTATTGTACAGAGCTCCTTTATCTTTCTGCCATCGAGGGTATCTCTATTTGGTTCCTCTCTCACTCATTCATCTGTAGTTTGTGCAGATGCCCTCCTGGGACTCCAAGGCCCTCGCCATGTCTCCAGGCTGCCTTTTCTTACCCTGCTCCCTCATAATGGCTGCGTTCGCTAAAGCAATGTCTTCCGAGTCCTTTCTTGCACACCATAGCACTCTTGTAGCACTTTAGCTCCCTTTCAATTTTAGGTTTTTGTGTTCTTCAGAGTGCCCTTGCCTTACTCTTTGCTGCTTAGGATGCCTTCATTATGCCTCTAGTGCCCTGACAACATCTGTACTTTGTTGAAACCCCCTTCAGAGTTCTGTAGTGTTATCTCTGGCGCTTCTTTGGTCTCTCATGCCCCTGCAAGACTGATACCTTTGCTGAGCTCTTGTGAGAAATCCCCTACACACCCATGCCCCATTTTAGCTCCCGAGGGCACTTTGCACTCCTCTTTCCCCCTCAGCACCCTTCCCAAGTCTGCACCTGCTACTCCAGTCGGTCTTTCTGTCCTCTCATCCATTTGGTCCCTGGTTCCCTGAGGACACCCTTCCTTTGCTCAATTCCCTTTTGAGCTCATTGTACCCCCCAGACCTCTTTGGTCTCTGTAGCCCCTTCAGGACCTCTCTAACGCCTCTGACAACGCCTCTGACAACGCCTCTGCTTTTGTCAGAACCTTGTCCAGAGCTGCCTGCACGCTCCAGAGCAGTCTGTTTCGGTTCTGTCTTACAGCATATTTTTATTTCAAATGAGGTGCCACAAAGATGTCTATTGTCAGCTCAGATAGCCTTCATCTATTTTTATTGGCACATTTCCCACGGTGATGTTTGCTCTTTTTTTAGAATTTAGTTTTGTTTTAGCTACTTGGGTGTTAATTAGGCCACATCACAGGGTTTCTGATCCACTTCTTGTATTTCTATGTCTTTTGGTGTTTTCTGTCCTTTGGGACTCATCTAGTTCTGTTAAGGAAAGCAGTCAAAGAGAGATCACCGAGGTGATCCTTTGATAATAATACCATTATTGCATTTAACAAGCTAGTTCCATACACAGCTTACTATGACATCTATTTACAGCCCAGAAAAATTAAGTGCCATTACCCACCCGGTCACATTGCTGACACCGTAGATGTAGCTGCAGTAAAAGAGCAGGTAGCACCATCTCCAGTAAGGGTCACCTCCTCCCCTTGAGGCTTTGACAGACCCTAAACAGTGGTGCCCGGTGTCGGTGGGCAGGGCCAGGGTATGTGACCGGTGCCCCTGCTCAGGGTGCTCATTCTGCCCAGAGGCTTCTTTGGGGTTAGAGTGGTGCTGGGGCTTCAGTCAACTGCAGGTTTGGGGCTGGTTCAGCTGGTGGGGCAGGCATGTTTGGCCACTTAGAGGAGCAGAGGTCAGAAGCCTGAGGCACGACCTTCAGGACTAGTTAAAGTTCAGCAGTATATAAAAAAGAAAGTAGACGTCTATGTTGTTGGTTTTGGTGGGGGTTTTTTGGTTGGTTTTTTTTTTTTTCCTTTCAGTGAGCAATTTTGTAATGAGTGTTCAGGAGTGACAAGATAGTTTAATAAAATGCTTTTATTACAGGTGCGCTGTATATTCCTTGAATTCATGATTCTTTTGAGGGTGGAATTTTGGTTTGTGGGTTTTTTGGTTTTTTTTCCCAGCTTTGCTGTATGCTGTATAAATTGCTCATATAATTTCTCTTAGTAGGACTGATGATGAGATTATCTAGCAGGGGTTAGGGTGAGCATCTTGTATGCATCTATATATGGTGTTTTAAAATTTCTCAAGAAAGCAGTAGGGATGTAAGGCATAGTGTTTTTCAGAGTATGGGCTGGCTCAACGCCTTCCCCCATTGCCCACAGAGTACCACAGTGTCCCTAGAGCTTTTGCAGCTTGCGGCAGCCCCTCATAGATTGTGTCAGGGCATTGCTTATTTTGTGGGTCTGTACCATAACCCAGAGTCTGTGGGAAGACAGAAAACAAGAAGTGCCTGCAGAGCACAGAATACTGCTTGGAAGAGCAGCTCCTGAGGAGCAGCTGATGCAGGGGCTTCAGGGTTCAAATGCAGAACGGGTGCCGTCAGGAAGAACCTGTGTACCCTGTTGCGCTTTTGAAATTTTCTTTTGATGTCCAGGCCCCGGTTTCTATTTTTTTTATTTCTTGCTTATATTTATTATTCCCGTCGTAGCATTTTTCTCTGTTTCGTCTTGTCTCTGTCTTGTCCTGCTGGTCCCTTCCACCTCTCTCTCCTCCTCCCTGTCTCTTGTATTTATTCCTCCATCTCTCTGTTACTGTTCTTTGCGCAGTCTGTCCTCTACAGGGCTGTCTTGCTCTCCACCTCTCTCTTGTTTGCAGTGTCTGATTCTCTAGCTCTAGGTCCCTCTGTTCTTCCTCCTGCTTTTCTCTTGCTTTTTGTTCCTCTGTCCTGCTGCGTTTGGGCACCGAGCCTTGTAGCCAACTCACTGCTAGGATTTCTTATGTACATTAATGAATAGACATTCCCTGCCTCCTCTGTGCCCCTGGATATGTTTGCAGTCCCTGGGGACAGAGCTCATGGCTGGGGACAGGCTTTAAAAGATCTCTTTTTAAAAGCTTTATTTATAAAAAAGATATTAAAAAGTCATCAAACCCAGATAGTTAGTCTAAACTTATGTTCTATGTAATAAGAGTAAATGTAAGTCTAAATAGATCTCAGCCTAAACCGATATTCTCTATAAGTGTAAAAAAATATTTATGTATTTAGGGGGAAAATAAAATATACAAGTATTTTTTTTTGAAAATAATATATCTTTGGGGGGCGGAAAACCCCATATATGTAATACATTTTTTTTTTTCATTTTTTTAGGGTGGGGGAACAACCATATATATGACATGTGTGACATGGTAATGTGATTAATATAATGAGCTCTGGGAAATATAATGACTATGCATATTCTGCATAAATAAGTCTCTGTGAATCTTGCATTCAGTGGACGTGTTGCGTGGAGAGATCCCTCATGTCCCTGGCACCTGCTTAAGACTATGCTGATGTGCAGAGAATCCCATAGCCAGAGGTGGATGTTCACAAAGGAGACAGGAGTCCTGCAAAGACTATATTTGAATAAAGGGAGAGTCTGCTGGGGCAGACGCCTGTGGGGTCTCTCCATTTGCCCGGGAGGGCCCCAAAAGCCCTCAGAGGGACCCCAACTCCGGGGGAGGGGCCCGAATCATGGAGGGTGGGGAAGGGGCAAATCCTGGGGGGGATCCAGGCTTTTGGGAACCCCCCCAAAACCCCAGGAGGACCCCAAAAACCCTGGGGGAACTCGATTCGGGGGGGGGAGCAGTTCCAGGGGGGGCCCACATGTCTAGGATCCCCAAAAACCCCCGGGGGGACCCAATTCTGGGGGGGACCCCCAAAATCTCCAGGGGAATCCCAATCCCGGGGGGGTGTGTGTGTGTGTCCCAGGCATCCAGGAACCCTGACACCTGTTGGGGGGGGGAACCCCAATCTTAACCAGTGCCTGGGCCCCCCTGACATCCCCCCCTCCAAACCTGACCCCCCAAATTCCCTCCCCCCAGGGATGAGGCTGGACTCTGAAATAGCCATCGTCATCGATGGCCCCCAGGCGCTGGCAGGTGAGGGGGGACCCCAAAATTCAGGG
>JAOXJM010000014.1:2803601-2820865 GCA_026413425.1 Tringa solitaria | reverse complement strand
TTCTCTGGAGACGTTCAAAACCCACCTGGACACGTTCCTGTGGGACCTGCTCTGGGTGGACCTGCTGTGGCAGGGGGTTGGAGGAGATGATCTCCAGAGGTCCCTTCCAACCCTACATCATTCTGTGATTCTATGATCTGCATACTTGTTTCTTTTATGTTCCCTGTGGGCTGTTGTGTCTGATCAGTGATTGAAATGGTTCTACAGGAAGGGACAGTGTTGGTGCAGGAGTGTGTTCACATCAGAGCCAGAATTTCTGGTGTGGCTTGGACTCTGCAGGGCTGTGTAGGTTTTAAGTTGAGCAAAAGCTCGGTCTATGTGCAGATAAGTTTTAGAAGCTTTACCAGCTTTTTTTGACTAACATGTTCTCAGATGTATTTCTACTTCCTCTCAATCAGCACAAATCGAACAAGGAGATTAACTGGATTAGTTAAGGAAATCATGTCAGGCTGAAGTATTTCAGTCTGCTGGGTTGGGTTTTTTTTTACATACTGTAATTTAGGGGCATTTGTGTCCTGTTAAAACCTGATGGTCACCTAAATTGATTGAGAAATGGTCTTAATTTCTAATTTGTTTTATTTTTGACCTGTTAGAGTTGGTATTCTGAAATAGTTAAAAGGACTATTCAGTATGTTTGCTGCAGTGCACAGAGGCTTTGAATTTGTGTCATCCAAAACCTGTATTAATTAGAGGAGAATTAAAAAAGTGGTGTTAGGTAAGAGTCATTGACCTGATAGTTAGACATGCGATTATTTTGTTCAGGTTCCTCTAGTGTAAGACTACAAATACGGTGGGTCAATGTATCATTTGACTTAAAGGCATTTAATTAGTGTAGCGTGCTAAGGGGAAAAGTCGTAGGGTGGGCACCTGGTCTGGAGCATCTTGAGGAGATGGAGTGAGGCTTGGTCGGCTTTAAAGGGTTTGAGATGGAAAACTTTGGTCAAGTTGGATAAATGTGGGAGGAAACAGCGGGGTTTTGTGTCAGAAATTGTCTGCTGTTAGGAAATCTTTGTTACAATACACCATGTAGGGCTGATACTGTGTGTACTAGCTTTGGTTGAAAGGTGTAATATTTTGCAAATGATGTGAATGGATGAAAGTTCATGAGTTTTGATTTAGTTTTAAGAATGTAACAAGTGATGTTCCAAGAGGTGGTATGACATTGATCAAATGCCAGAGTAGTTAATGTGTGTGATCTTTCTTTGCTTGCAGTGAAGGTGAACGACCAAGCCAAAATGAAAAAAGAAAAGAGAAAAGTGTCAAAAGAGGAGGAAATCGCTTTGAGCCCTATGCTAATCCTGCTAAGAGATACCGAGCTTTTATTACAAATATTCCCTTTGATGTGAAGTGGCAGTCTCTGAAAGACCTGGTCAAAGAGAAAGGTAATGTACAACTCAGGTGGCCAAGTGATGTCTGTCATCTTACTTGTGGCTGACTTTGTTTGTAAACTTAAGAGTTGAAGTTCTGGGTGGACCCTAGTGACATGAGTTTTGTAAAAGGTCTGCTTGAAGCCTTTTTGGGTATTGCACAACACCTGCTCCCTGGCAGCTTTCCAGGTGGATGGTTCTTTCACAGGCATGTTGGCATGCAGCTCGTAGTGCTTCATCGGAGATCTAAAAGAGTATTTTTTTCTCAGGGGGGGAAAAATGAGGCTTTCATCAGATTTTAGCCTTGTCATGCAACAAAACTTTCTCAAACATTTTAATGTCTTTTGGGTAATAAAGGTAGTTATTTACCACTGAACTGGTGTGTGTATATAGAGCTGTGTCCCCAAACTTTGTAGTGATTTGTGCTTAGGTAAAGATCCATACTGCCATTTGAGAGCAGTAAAATGTATTTAAGGGTGACCTGCAAAAAAGAAAAATCGGGTTTGTGCTTTGGCATGTGCTGCAACACAGTTAGGGCTTTGGAAATCAGGTTCGTGGTATTTCCCCCTTCCCTACTTCTATTTAACTGTCCCATGTGAATGGGAGCTGCGTTAGTTTGTTGACCTTGGCATCTTCTTCATCTGTGGAAGAAGCTGAAGAAATTGAGCAGATTATCCTCGGGTGGTGACAAGTGCAAATGTAGCGTTATTTCTTTAATAAGCTAGCTTAGTAGTTTTCAAGTCACCTTGGAAATGCAGCGGAGTGGCAAGAAAATACTTGGCTTCTCCATCATAAAAATACCTCAAAACATGTTAAGAATAATTGAGACAACTCTTGTGGGTCACTTCTAAAATACATAGCATCAGTCATAAATGTCTCGCAAAATAGTGATCAGTGTTCACTTGTGTTTGAACTAAGCGAGGAATGATAGTTAATGTGTTCACGAGGTGTGGCCTAATGAATGGGAAAACAAATTTCCAAAGGGTTTTAAAATGTTTGTCTTTGGAGGCAAAATGGAACTGAGTCTGCGTAACGAACTTCAGGACTGTAAGCCCTGGGAAACTTCCATAATTAGAGGCTGTGAAACGTTAATGCTTGAGATTAGTAATGGTTTTCTGTAATATGCAGAATTACAGTCTTAAAGACTGATTTAACAGGCTCTAATTAGGAATGATCCCTTGCCTTAAACTATGCTTTCACTTTGCTACACCAGATACATTGGTTAATAGGCGTATCTGTATGTGTAGATGTCTAATTTTAAGTACTGTGTTGAATTCCGTTCCAAGTGTCTTGTGGTTTCTCTCCAGTTCACGTGGATGGAAAAGTCCGGTGTGAGATTGTTTCCTGCCTTGCTGTTCAGCTGCTCATTCCAGCAGATACTCCTAGGGGAACATTGAAACCTCTCCGTTCTGTCTGCAGGGCTTGTTATGCTAAGCACGGAGAAGCCTTATTCTTGGTTTTTGGGACTGCTTGTTAAAATTCAACAGTTTAGATTTGCCGTTTAGTTGCGATTCATTCTAATTAGTCACCGACTTCTACCAAATTGGTGCTCTGGTGCTGTGCTTGAACTTGCTCAATTGGTGTTTCTTGATATAAGGCATAGTAGTTCCAAGAACCAGGAATGTGACTGTGGGGGAAAAAAAAATTTAAACGTTAGAATTCTTGGTTCATAAGTGTAAGAATGACAGGCCAAACGGTCAAAGTTTTGGGAGCATGTGAAGCAGATCCGTACCCAAAGGGTAAACGTAGGTGTTTCATGGCTGCTCCATCGCTTGGCAGTCGTGAAGCCGTGAGCTGTTGGCGGCGATGGCAGAGCAGGTTGCTGAACGTAGGAGGAGTTCACCTCCATCGGCTGGTTTGCGTCAGTAAGTATGGGTTAGGAGACACGAGCTTTGGAGGTTCTGCTCATATTTCTGCAACCTGGTTTTTTCAGACGCGTACATCTGAAGTCTTCTAAAGGTGACATCTCTCTCAAGAGTAATGCCTTGGTTCAGTCATTTCAGTGTATTTGTTGGTGAAACTCAATTACAGGTATGCAGTATGACGTACTTATTAAAGACATTAAAAAATGTTCTTGTTTGACACTCCCTTGGATTGGCTGACAAACACAAGGTTCTACTAAACTGATGTACTCAGCATTGATAACTGGCAATTGGTGAGTGGCTTCAGGAGAAGATTGAGGCAGCAGTTCTTCAGCATGTAAGTGGAGTCTAAACGTAAACATGATTGAATGCTAAATAGCTGTCTTAATCTGTCCCCCAACAAATGGCTCTGTCTTCGGGAGAAAAATAGTAACGCTTCATGGCAGCTGGCATAAGCGAGGTGACACCACGTGATAAAAAAATAATTGTATTTGAATTGGCGATATTTATTGGTTCCTTTAGGAAATACAGAATTTTGTATCTTAAATCTTTCTCCTGACTGCAGTACCAAGATGCCATACAGTATGAGGAGAAAGATTGGCTGAAAAAAGGCAGTAATTATGTTCTGCTGGGAGCAGTTGCAGGTGAGGCCAGGCTCGTGTCACATTCAAAGATTCCAGGATGTCCCAGGGACTGTATCACTGTGGCTGTACCCATGCTTACCTGAGGCAGAGCTGGAGCGTGGGGCAGGCATGCTTGAATCTTCATATGGAAACCTGGATGTGTGAAAAGATGTGAGAAAAAGAATCAACAAAGCTTCCCCAGCTTAAATTTTGAAGAAGAGCAGCTGCTAAACTTCACGTGCTGCCTTCTTTCTTGCTCCATCTCCAGAAGTTTTGGAACCTTTGTGGCCTCCTAAAGATGTAACTCATGCCCTCCTGCTCTTATATTTGATCCCAGATTTTTTACTTTGGTATTAACAGCTGTTATTCCAGTACCTGAAGGTGGGTGTTTAACTAGAGAGTCCCCTGGGTTACAGTGCCCAAGAGTCTTTCACTGTGTACTCTCAGGCCAAAGTTTTAGGTGGGCAAAGAAAAAAGGATGAATAAACAGCGTGGATGTGCTGTTCAACACTTGTCATGCTCCCCCTTAATTCAGTAGATGTGCTAATGTTTTCATTGGCCTTAACTGCCTTTTCAAAGAGGCACTGCCCATCAGTACATATGAGCTTTTTCACTTCATCTTCCCTGCCTGGGCTCTTGGAATCAAAATATCCCTTTTTTTTTTTTTTCCTGGGTTCCCTAGTGCAAAAGTGAGAATTCCCTTCCCCTACTGTGAAAGAATAGTTTGCGAGCTCTTATCTGTCTCTACTTTGGGAAGAATGCTTGTCTTCTCCCCTTTTTACTACAGCTTTGTATGTGTATAAACTGTGTTTCTCTTCTCCTTAGCTCAAGCGCCCCCATGTAACTTCTTAGAGGCTGCCTGTCATGAGTTTTAAACACATAAATGAAGGAGGAGATGTGACTAATTCTGAATTGCCTCACGTTGAAAGTATGAAGCTTTTGATGGCAGGGTCTTCTTGAATCAGTCACATTGCTTGTAATTCTTTACTTCAGCAGATGATGGGACATGCATATAGCTTTGATAATGTCCAGAGGCTTCCTGCTCTACTTAGTATTTACTTTTGACCCTTGAGGCCAAAGAAATTACTGTGATATAGAGCATTTACCTTTTTTTTTTCTTTTTCAGTTTGTGTGCTTCTGCTCTTGCTGAGACTTGCCCCTCTGCACTTTTTGTGCCTTTCAGAGCTTCTTGACTTGTCGCTAACTATTAAAATCATGTTGCTCAACTTTAGAATCTTCAAAGTTGATGTGTATGTTTGAGGTGGTTATCCCAGTTACTTCCCAGATGTGTCTTTAGGGCTGGGTGAATCCATCCAAGCCATGCCTCGATTTACTGCATGGATGATGGATGTGCTTATCTGAGCTTCCTGAATGGTCATTGGGGAACACCTGAGTGCTGAGAGCCCAACCTGGCTTCAACATCTTAATTTTCTGAGGGGAGGGGAAGCAATGACCGTAATAAGTAATGTTGGAGAATCCTTTGGCTTCTATTTTTAGTTATTGCAGTGATTTCTGCCTCAGTCTCACTTTAGGAAATGCCAAGCTTCTGAACTCTCTTGTGTGAAGTTTAAAAAGATAAATAAATCCGTCTGCTCTAAGTTGAGTCTTAAAGACACCACGGGGAATGTGTTTCTTAATTATCCTTCCCTTGACTTAGAGCAAGGGTTTTCTGGAAATTTTATCTCCCTTCGGAGGCTGATCTGGTAATAAATTTGAGTTCCTTAACTAACATTCTCTTGTGCTTGAAAGAAATTTCCTCACTCGTGGATAGAAGAGATGTTTCCTGAAAAAAGCCAACTGTTCTTCAGCAGAAAGAAAACCTGCCGGCATCACTGCATTTCTTTTGCCCTCTGAAGCAGGTTTAATCCGTGGATATTTGCTGTTGGTACTTTTCCATGGCTTAATGGCCTGTGTGCTATTGTAGCTCCCCCCCGCCTTGTCTGCTATTCTGCTTCATCCCTGATGTTCTGAGATACTGTGGCTTGGGGTCTAGAAAAAAGCCAAATAAAATGTTACCCAGCATAAGTTCTTAAAAAAAAAAAAAATTCCTTTGCCAGCCTCAAACAATAGTTTCCTGGAAGAAGTGGCGTGTTGAATCCTATGTGTTTAAGTGGAAAAAAAAAAATGCATTTTTAGCGCGGTTGTTCTGTGCTCTGGACTTGGTGTCTCTTGGATACTGAGCTGTTACACTATTTGTGGTGTTCCTCTTCCACCCTGCTGTTTTTTGAATTTTGCTCTTCAGGAAGTTCAGATGTCCTTTGAAGGAAAACAGGTATTTCAAGATGTATATTTAGTTATTAATGAAGGTGTTTATAAGGCTTGAATATGAAGCCCTCAGCAAAATTGGCACATTATAGATTTTCCAAGTGACAAACAATTGCTGGTGTGATGGACTCCTGGAAATCTTGTGGTTCAGAGATTTGTTAAAAGACTAACTGTTAAATGGTTTTCAATGTGTTATGTTCAAGCTTGGCAAACTTCTTTGGAAGTGTTTGTGTGGATCTGAAGTAAGAATTGTAGCTGAATTCGATCAGTGGTTGGGAAAGGAGCGAGCCCTCAACCCAGGGGCTCAGTAGTGTTATTAGGAGCAAAGTCACAGACTAATCTGTGACTTCTGGCCTCTGTGAAATGGAGTGGTTTGGTATCGTAGGTAACCTGGGAATGTGTTGTCTTACTGCATAAACTGTTGAATCATATTTGCATTCTTGATCAAAGCTTGGTTGGACTCTGGCTGCTGCTGTTGAGATGGATGGCTTCAGAATTGCTTGGTAATGCTGAACATTTGGACTCGGTGCATGGCCACCGTCTACCACCAAGGACTAGTCCAGGAGGGCTGTTTACAGTGTGTCCCCTTTCACTGTGGAAACAATTCCATGCACTACATGATCTCATACAGTTCAGCTTATAGGATGGAATTAATTTTTTAGGCTTTATATCAAGAAATATTGTTTAGATAGTGAAGCTGTTGATAGTAATCAAACACCCTGATCTGCCTTGTCCCTTTCAAAGGGATGTGTTACCCTCTACCAGCCTCAAACATTATCCTCATAAAAACCTGAATACATCAGAGTTTATTCTGTCTTGGTAACTGTTCTTTGGCTGGAATGCTCATAGCGCTAAATTATTCTTTTAAATAAGAAATGGAGATTTAAAAAAAAAAAAGGCAGTGATTTCATTAAGCATTCCTTTTCTTACGACTTTGAGAGAGACCTTTCAGGATGTTTTAATGATACTAGATGTCCTATCAATGTCCTGTGGGAGGTCAGGCTGAACACCTCCTCTTCTCTGTCCCTTGCCAAGAGGTAGACCCTGGAATGTGAGACTCCAGTTCCTAGCCCAAAGTGTGCCATCAACACTCAGACTGGGCCGTGGTTTCCCTTGAAAGCTTCTTTCCACCTCTCAGATAACACAACTTGGAGTCCTCCCATCTTAAGATTAAAAACTGGGACTTCTAAAACCTGGGAAAAAAAAGTAAAAAAACCCTTTTATTTGATGATTCTTCTGTATGCCAGTCACTTCAAAGGCAGCAGCCATTTCGGTAGTGGTATTCTGGAGGTACACGATATGGTTATGTGGTCTTTAAAGGCAATCCTAATCTTGTGAGGAAAGGTGCAGATGTTTTCCAGTGCATTTTGCCTTTTACTGGTTTTTGTCTCGAGAGCAAATGTGACAGACTATTTAATACTACTTACTGAAGCTTAAAAAAATGGACTTTATTTTATTGTGGCTTAAACAGCTAAAAACCTGCTGACATAAATCATAGGCAGTCGATGATCTTTTGCTCTCTTGGTTCAGTCTGCCTCCCCTCTTGGAAGTTTCTATTTAAATCCAGAGAAAATCAAATAACTGTTTAAATTGTGGACTGTAGAGACAAGATGGAAAGGAAGGAAACTTATTCTTGCAGACTTTCCCATGGATTTGGATTGCCTCAAGTAACGAGTGGGTACTAAAGATCAAGGAAACTGATATTGTGGAAATAGCTGGCTTTTGAAGTGGAGGAAAATCAAGAACATGTTTAACTCTTTTAAAACTTTACTGCATACCTGTAATTGTCCAGTTTTGTGGTCTAGAGAACATGGAGTGTTTCTGGGCTTTCTTATAAGGCAGAGGCTCCATACACGGTTGTTGATTGTTCTAAATTCCCATTGTTTTCTTGGCTTTTCTCCCTTGGTATATGTGTCGTCTGGAATCTGATTTGTAGTTGGTGAGGTAACATACGTGGAGCTCTTAATGGACGCTGAAGGAAAGTCAAGGGTAAGTGTTTGAGAGATTTCTTCTGTGGATTTTCTACATGACAAATGTAACTGTATGGTGGCGTGGAACGAAATGAAGTCAGGAAGGTAGAGAGCGTGTATGTTTAGTGGCTATAACATAGGGTCGCTTAGAGCTGGTTTTTGGGATGGGGAGGAGGTGGGATGGGGCCTTGTAAGCAGTGTTAGGGTGGTCTTTCACTGTGTTCAGTTGGCGTTGGCTGTTTGAATGACCCCCGGACCCTAGCAGTATGTATAGTGGTACGGAATATTAATGTAATCCTTGCGTTTTGGAAAACGTCACTGTAGTGGTTTGCGGAATTTGTAAGGCCAGTGTGCAAAAGCAGGTTCTGTAAACTACGCTTCCTGTGCCAGTCAACAGCAGTCAATTCTTAAACCTAAATGTATATTGCCTTCATAGGTACTTAAGTCCTTTAGTCCAATATCTTACAGGGAAAAAAAAAAGTAGTAGGAGCACATTAATTGTATTGAAGGGTATGGATTTAGGGTGAGAGAATACGGCAAGGGTTTCGCTGTATGACAGAAGGACAGGTCACGTGAGGCGTGTGGTATTTCTCTTGGAGAATCGGGCCTTAGTTCTGGTGGTTAGAACTTGTGAAACAGTTTAATCCTGTTAACACATACGAAATTATATCTTATGGAATTCAAGAATTGAAGGCTTTATTGGGTAAGATTACATTTATTTTTTGCTATTAGGGCTAACTAATGTGATTTGACTTTAAAAAAAAAAAAGTGGTTTTGTGTGTGTTGTGCTTTTACTTACTTTATTTCTTCTTTCTTCCCTCCTCTCCTTCCTGTTACTCGCCCATGAAATCATCTCATCAGGGATGCGCGTAAGTTCGCTTCTGAATTTATAGCAAGAAATGAGGAAGCTCTTAAAAAATAAGCAATGTTCTTAGCTGTCTTGTATCCCCACAGTGTTGTTGAATTCAAGATGGAAGAAAGCATGAAAAAGGCTGCAGAGGTTTTGAACAAGCATAGTCTTGGTGGAAGACCATTGAAAGTGAAAGAAGTAAGACGTGCATCTGTTCTTTCAGTATGTTGAATTTGAAGGTGAAGGGGTAGTTCTTGACTCATTTGCAGATAAGAATAATTGACAAAAGGCAGGACTCATCAACAGGATTAAATTAAAATTAAATTAAATAAAAAAAGTCAACTTTTTTTTTACCATCAGCATTTACTGCAGAGCTTGAGTTTGAACGTGATTATCAAGACTAAATGTGGTTTAAAAACCAGGTGCTGGTGGCAGCAATGCAGAGCTTGGACAAAGCAAGAGTTTGGCTTTAACTGCAGGTGTAGCTTCTTGTTTAGTGATTTGAAGAAGAAACCTGCATAAGCATTGCTTGTTCTTGACTGCCTTCCCTTTTTAATTCTGCATCATGATGAATGTGTTCTACAAACAATTCCATAGAGTAAGCTGGTTTCTGAAACACTACAAAGACTTATTTCTGTTTTAATGGCTTTGGTATTGTCAACCAGTGCGACACGCTCAACTGTACCATGAGTTAATTCTTAACCATTGGCAAGTTTAAAGTTTTATTCCAGCAGTTTGGAACCCGTAGCTGCGTTGAAGTTTCAATTAAACAAAACTAAAAAGGGACTGACTTTAGTGTTAGCTTTGATTCTTCACCTCAGGGTACGGGAGCTGTGTTCTTGGTTAAGTGGGCTCAGTGCTCTGTTTAATGCTCAGTGCCCATTTAACGGTGAGGAGTAAAGGACATCTGTGTGAGATAGGAAATGCATGCAGAAGCTCTGCCCTCTGCAACCTGCTTCTTCCTGTGGTCTGAGGAGCACTTGGGAAGAAGCATGGGGACAGGACTTCTCATATCTCACAGAATAATGAATTCTTGGAGCAGCAGCCTGCTCCTAGGCACAAGCCATCTTCTGGCACTATTGACCTCTCGCTACCCATTAAAGGAAGAGGTGAAGTGGAAGATTAGAAAAGCATAGTTGTACCTGGGATTCACCAGGTAGTGGCTTCTCTAAGGGGAACCTTGGAAGAAAACGCTACTGACGTTTCTGGGTCAGTTTTCCTGTTAATGATACACCATTGGTACTGGAAGTCAGATTGCCCTTTGGTACCACTCCATGAGAATAAGTGATTGTAATTTGCCCAACTTTTCATGAAACTGTTGTCGTAGAATATTTCTGCCTGTGTGACACAGACGGAACAGAGGCGATACTTAAATCGATGAAGAAGAGTTTTACCAGTATTAGGGACTTCAGCCACTTACCCCAGCCAAGAGCCCCAGTTTGACTGTGTGGCATGAATTCAGTTCTGGTGGATGACCATCAGCATCAGTTTTGCCAACTGGCTGGCACGTACCTCTCCTTGGTGGCTGTGTCGCTGCAGGGGAGCATGAAGGCCTTCCAGTGACATCATAAACATTTATAGCAGAATAGATAAAGCTCTTTGCCTGATAAGAAGGCTTTAGTTTGTGTGATGACCACTCCTGGCTATCTATTGGAGCTAATCTTGTTTTAAGCAATAAATTATTTTAACAGTGAAATAGGAAATTTAAATTGAGAAGTGACTTGTATTCACTTTAATGTGTTCTCCACCTCAGACTACTCTGATTTTCTGTAGCTGGAATAATTATGTGAAAGCTACCTTTCTCCTGTTTTCAAAATATCCTATTGTTTAGTCTTAAAATTCAGATCAAGATTCAAATTAATTCAAATAGCTTTTATTTTTAAAGCATCTGTATTTCTGATTAATTAATTCTATTTGACATTTCACTTTCTTCAGCAGTCGTGCAGTGCTGGTGCATTTTGCTCATTGAATACAGACATTTCCAAGCGAAGTAACAAATTCACCTTGTCGTGAAGGTGCTCACCTTCACTTTCAGTATAAAATGAAGTGACAAGAATTAATCTTATTTACTTCCTTGAATTCTTCATCCTATGCTTCATGTTCTCTAGCATGAAAGATTATGTAGTAATAGGGGGATACATTAAAAGGGTTTTTTGGGGGTTAGAAAGAGGGTGTGGGGCTAAAAAGAGGAAAAAGTATTACCCAAAGCAATCTTCTTGAAATTTTCTATGCTTTATCTTGGCTTGTAAAGAAATCCAAGTGCAAGGTAAAGGAATTAGTGTGTTGTTTTGAAGATGCCAAGAGTTAGCTGGCATTTGTCTTTCCAAACCTCTCCAGTGCTATTCTGGGTTTATCTGTTCTAATTAGTATTGAATAAGAAACACTTTCAGAATCAGGGGTAATGCATGAGTCGGAATAACTTGAAGGGTGTTGGCATATTGGTTAAATGACAATAAATTAGTGGATGGAAATGGTACGTGAAGTAGTTGGCTGGAAATCTATAGGGAGCAGATAAGGATTTCCCTTTCTACAGGGCTGCTTCTTATGACTTTTAGTCATGCCACTAAATCCCCACGAGGGAACCGAGCACGTTATTTCTGTTTTTGCAGGATCCTGACGGCGAACACGCCAGGAGAGCAATGCAGAAGGTCATGGCAGCGGCTGGGGGAATGGGTATTGGTCCAGGCCCGGGAGGCCCTGGCATGATCAATATCCCGCCGAGTATCCTCAACAATCCCAACATACCCAACGAGATCATTCATGCCCTACAGGCGGGGAGACTTGGAAGCACTGTCTTTGTTGCAAATGTAAGTGCTGTGTGATCTGTGCACAGAATATCTAACGAATTAGAAGAAAAGCCTTAGACTTTCAGCTATTCCAATGAAACTGAATTATTGAACCTCCCCTGGTGCACTTTAAGGCCATTTCCTCTTGTCCCATTGCCTGTGACTTGGGAGAAGAAACTGACACACTCCCCCCACCTGACTACACCCTCCTTTCAGGGAGTTGGAGAGAGCAAGAAGGTCTCCCCTCGGCCTCCTTTTCTCCAGGCTGAACACCCCCAGCTCCCTCAGCTGCTCCTCATAAGACTTATTCTCCAGACCCCTCACCAGCTTCATTGTCTGATAATTTGTAGTTTTGAACAAACACAAAAACATTGTATTAAGCTCTGTAGCATTCTTTATGCTATTTCAGTTTTATCCTACCTCCACGAAGACCCCTCATTTCTTAAGATTGCTGATATCGGGAAAGGAAATGTAAGAACACTAAAGCTGTTTCTTGATGGAAATCTTTCTCATACTTCCAATATCACTTATCTTCCAGTTGGATTACAAAGTTGGTTGGAAGAAGCTGAAAGAAGTCTTCAGCATGGCCGGCGTTGTGGTTCGGGCTGACATATTAGAAGACAAAGATGGCAAAAGTCGTGGGATCGGCACCGTCACTTTTGAGCAAGCTATAGAGGCTGTTCAGGCTATATGTATCCTTGAAGAGTAATGATGGTGAATCGTAGGCAAATGACTTAGTAAAGAAAGCAGGATGAAAATATAAATTGTAATATTATTTGTGAGGATATTGCCAGGTCACAGTTAAGTCAAGCCTTTGCAGTGGACAGAAAATGTAAGGAAAACTGAAAAAGAGGAAAAAGTCCATCTTGAGGAAATTGTTGCTGTTTGCTGAGGGTCACTAACAAAGTGGATTCTCTTTCCTGTGTGGATATATGTGTTTCCAGCCCAAACAGTAACCTGTCTCCAGGTTGTAGCTAGTATTAAAATGCAATATCTGAGAAAAGATTTGTCTTAAATTCCTGTGATGGAGGGAAAGGAGGAACCCACCAGATGCATCAGCGATGTGAGATGGCTTGACCTAGTGTGTTCCTCTGTTCCCTGTATCCTTACCCTGTGCAGGGGGTGGTTTGCTGTGTAACCATCCACAAAATCCAAACCACAACAAAGTGCAAATTCTGTGTGCGTGTTCTCTCAGCTTGTGGCTGTGTATGGAAAGGAGGGAAATATTCTTCCCCCTGCCAAGCTTCTCTTTCTATTTGAATGTTAATTCCATTCTGCATGTGCACCTGGTAAGCTCAGCCCTGTGAGAAAAAGGCTTATATGAATTTTACATGATCCATTAGCGTGAAATACTTCAAAATTTGGCTATTTATTGATTTTGAAATATTGAGAACTTCATATGTGTTCTCTTTTTGTAAATAGCTAAATTTACTGATAAAACACTTAAACACTTAGACTGACTTGGAGTCATATTTTGAGTGATCTCTTAATGAACTTAAGGTGAACCACAAGAGTATTTTTAACTCACGTTTTAGGCCATTTTTTTGAATATTTGGTTATTTGGATTTCAAAGCCTTTTAGTTTTGGAGAAGGCAGAAGGATTTTTGCTAATCTGACTGTGGTTTTGGACTCTGCATCAGACGGTGCTATAAAGCTTTAAGACTTTGTGATTCTAGTACTTGAACAATGATCCTTAATGAAACAACAGCGATGTTTAATGGGCAGCTGCTGTATGACAGACCGATGCATGTAAAAATGGTGAGTACATTAAAATCCTCACTGCTTTTTTGAACTGTGATTGTGCTTCTGATTTTGGATGGTGTGTGGTTTCAGGGTTGGATGGAAATACTGGGAGGGGGAACATGGGACTTGCCTAATTTCTAGTGATGTCAGCTCATGCCATCGGGGAAGGTTAATTCTGATTTTGCTAAAAACCAATCATAAATACAGTGAAGATTGTTTTAGTTTAAGTTTCTGTGTTTTAAATAAAAAGAAAAGCAAGAAATAACTTAGTGCTTTTCTTGCAAACTTTAATATATTGAATTGTTTTTAGGATGAACGAGCCTTTCCCAAAGGAGACTTCTTTCCTCCAGAGCGACCTCAACAACTCCCTCGTAAGTCTCTCCTGCATGACTGAAAATGTTATGTGTTTTTTATTTTGCTGTTTAGCAACTGGGACCCAATCCCAGCCCCAATAAAACTCTGGTTCAAATTTGGAAAGCTGGGATCCAGATGGCCTGAGCGATATCAAAGGGGGAAATAGTAAACAAGATCTGCTCAGTGTTATATATATATTTTTGGGGGCTATTTTTTTCAGCTCATAGCTAGGAGCTTGTCTATAAACATTATCCCATTTGTGTCCTCAAGGCTTCCACATCTCTCAATTGCAATTCAAAGACTTGATGCCTTGTAAAATTACTGTTAATAATGGGATTTAATGGCAACATAATTAATCAGTGAAGAGAGAAAAGCGTGCCTCCTTTTACCCAATGGTATTCTGGGTATCTAATATTTTTCCTTCAATTGGAAGGGCTGAATTGAGGACCTGAGACTCTTCCAGGCCTTCAGGTTTCTAAAGGAGATCTTATCAATGTATATAACAGTACACAGAAACTGAAACATGGGAGACTCCATCTCAATATAAAGAAACAAATTATTGGGAGGGTGGATGACTACTGGAACAACAGGTTGCCTAGAGAGGCTGTGGAGTCTCCATCCATGGAGATACTCAAAAGCCATCGGGATATGGGTCCTGGGCAACCAGCTCTCAGTGGCCCTGCTTGAGCCTGGGATTGAAGCAGATGATCTCCAGAGATCCCTTCCAACCTCAGCCGTGCTGTGATGAGATACTGAAAGTATTGAACAGGAAGAGACTGGGTTGAAAGGGAAGAGCTGGAGGTGGGAGGACACAAGCTTAATTTGTTTAAATCTAGCAAAAATGTAAAGTGTAGCTATTAAAGTAACTCTGTTAATTCATCCAGTTGCTGTTTCCCTAGACATGGGAACCAAACCTGTTGTGTGCTGCCAACTTGCACAATTTTAGTGGTTGGCAATTAGTCCGTCCCTTAATTAGTTCAGTTTTCTGTGTATCTGTCAATCTGTCAAAGCCTTATTCCACAGCAATATAATTCCTGGGTTTTATTGCTGCCTTGACTTTCTATAGTGGCACGCTTCTTTTTCAAGAGAAAGTCATTGGGTTCCAGTTTAATTATTTTTGTATAAAACTTGACAAATATCAATGGAAGCCTGTTTCTTGGCCTTTATTGGGGCAGGGAAGGGGTATCTTGTGTTGCTTTAAAACAAGGTTCAACACTTGCTGTGTTTATTGTGCTGAGCTGTAAATGAGGAAGTCCTCTTCTCATAGGCAAAGAATGCCATTAAGCTGTTGTTTGATGCAAGTGCAAGCAGAGAAATCTTTTTTTTTTCTTTTTTTTTTTTTTTTCCTTCCTGATTGACTATAAGGAAAACACAAGGGCTTTTTCTTCTTTCTTTGGACTGGGGATTCCTTAATTCATTTGGGTACAGGAAGATGCAAAATTATGCCTGGGAATGATATATTTTTGTTTGCTCAGAGAAGAGGCTGGCTGTGTGCTCTGAATTCTATAGGTGGCTATCATAATGATAGGTTGAACTTCGTGGTTAAATTCCTACCTCCAAGGAAGGAACCTTGGCAAAGGTGGAAATAAGCCATTTGTCAATCAAGGGTACTATTGTGCAAAGGTTAGAAGATCTCTAATACTAAATTGCCCACTCTATTCTCCTTAGATTGAGGAGTTGCACAAAACAAGCAGTGTTCTAGCCAGTTATTTTTCAGGAGTCAGCTTAAAACCAACCAACCAAGCAAGTTTTCTCAGTAGTAAGATGGATTATGAGGAAAAAAAAAATATTTGAGAGAGTTTTTAGTATATTTCAAAACACATCAACTCTGAATTTACTATACATTTTCATGCTTTAAGTACACACCCCAAAGTGGGAACACAGCAAGCTTTTTGGAGAATGGAAGTCAATTACTTAAGAATAAAACTTGCTGTTTTGTCAAACTATGGAAAGAAGGCTTTTTTGATATCTGAATATTTTCTTCAGATGGTCTTGGTGGTATTGGCATGGGATTAGGACCTGGAGGTCAACCTATTGATGCAAATCATTTAAACAAAGGCATGGGAATGGGCAACATGGGACCTGGAGGTAAGAAGATTACTCCTATGCTTTTGTTTCATGAGAGCTTTAAGCTGTGTAGAAGGTAGATAGCTTTGTTCTGCCTACACAAAAAAGTTGAAGTGTATTAGGAGTGTTAAAGCCAAATGAGTTTTTGTTGAGCAAAGTAATGAGCTTGATAATGGAAACTTGAATTTAACCAACTACTCCATTTTTTTTCACTGTGGTCAAGGCACAGCTCTCATTTTCTGACTCTTGAGCATGAGCAGCAGACACTGCAAATATACATTAAACTTTTAAAACCATCTGTCACTTTTAACACTTATTAGTGGGCTTGCAAATCTTTGTTTAGGACATGTTTAAATAGCACAAGTTTTAAAGAGCCACCTAAAAAGTAGCACACATTCAGCTTTCAATTTATAAATGCCTGTGGGTTTTTCCCCTTTGCTGCTTCATTTTCTAGAAGGAATGTTGCGATCTCCTCAGAGTTATCACATGTAAGCTCTTCAAACAGTGGACATGTTGTATGGTCTCTATTTCTACAGCCAGTCTAATGGCTGAACTCTTGTAGAATTACACCTGCTACATAAAGCTTTCTCTTTTATTTTGAGGAATGGGAATGGAAGGCATGGGCTTTGGAATGAATAAAATGGGAGGTAAGCTGTGGTTTTTTGACATGTATATAGCTTGGGCTTTCTGAAAGTCATGTAGACTTAGCCATGTATGCTTGGCAGGCATTTATGTTCTTTAAAATGATCAATTTAGTAATAACTTGTTCCTTTTTGAGTATTAATAAAACTACTGTAGGTGTATGGGAAGGGGTTAATACCTCAGATAAAACATGACTAATGTTTCTGTCGTGGGTCTTGTTAAAACTGCTCCTTGGTTTAGGAGATATTCTGTGGCCAAATTCTGAGCAAATTCTGTTTTGTGAATCTGTGATAAAGTCTTGATGCCTGTGGAAATGGTCCGTGAAAGTGGCTGATGTGGGTGAAGGGCAGTGTTAAGTTGAAATGCATTGCTAAAAAATTTCTGAAAAAAATGTTTTCTTTTAGGAATGGAAGGTCCTTTTGGCGGCATGGAAAATATTGGTCGCTTCCCAGCTGGGATGAACATGGGCAGAATGAGCGGTAAGTGCTTTTTGTTTTTTGTATATTCAACTCCTGACTTGTGTTCTCTGAAAGTGTAACTCTGGAGAGACTCTCTGGACTTGTAAGAGAGCTACCAAGGGGGGGTCTAGAGAACAAGTCATACGGGGAGAGGCTGAGGGAACTGGGCATGTTTAGTCTGGAGAAGAGGAGGCTGAAGGGAGACCTCATTGCCCTCTACACCTACCTGAAAGGAGGTTGTAGAGAGGTGGGGGTTGGCCTCTTCTCCCAAGGGAAT
>JAOXJM010000014.1:2700306-2710827 GCA_026413425.1 Tringa solitaria | reverse complement strand
GGGCTCTGCCACCCTCACAGGAAAGAAGTTCCTCCTCATGTTTAGGTGGAACTTGCCATGTTCAAGTGCCTGTGGGGAAAACCTGCTGGCTGCTCCCTTACCCTTGTCCTGCTCGGAAGTAGCCCCCAGGACAGCCGCAGAGGTAGCCTCCGTCTGTGTTGGAGCAGCCGTAGCTGCAGGGGCTGCCGCCCGCTGAGCATTCATCCACGTCCTGGCACCCACCGAAGGCTTGGTCAAAATCAAAGCCAGAGGGGCAGACGCACTTGAAGCTCCCCAGAGTGTTGTAGCAGGAGGCAGAGCCGCAGGCGGTGGGGCTGGAGCACTCATTTTCATCTGCACCCAAAGACACCAGAACTAGTCAGGAACTTACTGCTGCTGGTGCTCTCCACCCCGCGTGGCCAAGGAAATCTGCCCGTGGCCATGGCTGAACTGGCAGCAGGCTCCCTTCTCCTTGCTCCCCTGAGAGAACTCATCCCATGCAAGGCCCTAAAGGACGGCCTTGATCATTTTTTTCATCCTTCTGCAATGCAGGGAGCTGCTGGTGTCAGGAACACCGGGAGCTCAGCACCCTGCAGAGCAGCTTCTTGGTGTTCCTGATGTTCCTTCATGCAGAGAGAACCTGGGACAGGGCAGGTCAGGGCAGGGGGACTGACTCTGGGCACAGGCATGGTCTTTCTCTGGGGCAAGGGCAGTAGATCAATGCTGGGTTAGCAGAGATGAACCCAGAATCCAGCGTCAGGGACAGCCAGGGGTGTCTGGAGAGGGACTCGAGGTGTAGCTGGCCTCTATCCCCCATCCCCACAGCTACAGGACCCCCCACCCCACACTCACCCACACACTGGTTCCACTGGTAGTGCTGCACGTAGCCCTGTGGACAGCCACAACGGTAGCCTCCCAGCACGTTCTGGCAGCCGTGCTGGCACCGGTGGTTTCCATCGCACTCGTCCACATCTGCAAAGTAACACAGACAGTGGTGAGAGAACTTCTCCATGTCTCGTGGGCAGTGCTGGGTGCACAGGGACCATGTGAACATGGCACATGCCTGGCAGCCAGCGTCCTTGAGGGTGCTCATGTGGGTGAGTGGTTCTTCTGCCTAATTATGTCTCTGCAGCTTGGAATTGGGTGACACCTTCAACCCCAAGGCCCACATACATCCCCTGGCAGCCCCCGCATGGGTGTTTTGGGATTTAAAGTCTGGCTTTTCCTTTAGCATGGTGGGTTTTGTCCAGCATGAGATCTTCCCCAATCAGATAAAAGACCATTTGTTTCCCCCCTTTGGCTGCTACGGTTGCAGCACCAAGACCTTCATCTACTTGTCCAAGAGCCAGTGTCTCTCCAGGCAGCTCAGGCACCGACCTTTCCTTTGCACCAAGGCTTCCCGTGCAGGTTTCTGGTGCCCCACAATAAGGAATAGTCACTTCTTGGCTGGAGTCAGCCGCCTTAGAGACTGTGAGTGGACTGGGAACTCTTCCACATGGAACACCTGTCTGTCAAAACCCCAGAGACAAAGACCCACCTTCACAGTTGACGCCAGAGCTGTCCAGGGAGAATCCTTTCTGGCACTCACAGTTGTAACTGCCCGGCGTGTTGAGACACTGTCCTTTGGCTCCGCACAGAGAGGGCTGTGCCGTGCACTCGTTGTTGTCTGCAAAACACCCCCAGCTGTCTGTCAGTCCATCCCCACCGACACTGCTGTGGGCAGCTTTGCAGACAGCTACCTCCCACCGTGGAGCTCAGCCCAGGGTGAGCAGCTCAAAGTCAGATGGCCAACCCCAGGCCGACTGGAGAGAGGCAGAGCTCCAGACCCAGATTTGGGAGGCTGGAATGACTTGAAGGACTCTTCTAGGCTTGAAGCTCCCCCATGGGGACCTTGGTGGTGCTGTACATCAGAGCAGAGAGTGCCTCTACTCACCGATGCAGGAGGAGTGGTGCTGGGTGAAGCCTGGGGGACATTTGCAGTTGAATCCTCCGATGATGTTCACGCAGAGGAACTGGCAGTTGTGCTGCTTGGTGGAACATTCATCCAAGTCTAAAGCAACAAGAAAGAACATGTGTCTCAATTCTTTGTGGTCTGTCAATTTACCATATCTCTGTGGCACCCACGTGTACTTGGTGACACACAGTGGTGTCACCTGGGCAGACCAAGGCCTGACGTGGATCAGCCTCAGGAACAACACACACAATTCTTGCATGAGAACAAGTCCAGGGAGCCTCTCCCCACCTCAGCTGCTGATCGTATACAGACACATCTGGAAGATGCCTTTTTTCCCTGCCTTTCCTGTAATCTCCAAATCCCAGACTCTCCCAGATTCTCAGGCCACCTTCCTGATCCATCAGCACCCTGACATCTGCCAGTTCCTCTGGCATCTGCCAGGCTGGGGCTTTGTCCACCTAGCCAGAGGAACCCTGCTAGTGCCCAGACCACCTGTAGGAGACCTGCAGGTTCAAGGCTCCTGGAGTTCAGCACAGCTTGGGATATGCCATGCGGTCTTTAGGAAAGGGCAAGGAATATTATTATTTTCCTGATGAAACAGATCTAGAGTGTCTGCAGAGGGATGAAACCCTGATGCACCGGTCCATGGGGGTCCATGGCACCTTTTTCCACATCTAGTCTTGTCCTGTGCCTCAACAGAAAGACTTGGCTGCTCTCGAACATGTTTTTCAGCTCTTGCCACCCACCCCTGGTGCCAGAGATAAGGCAGGGTCTCTGCTGCCTTCTCCTGGGTGAATACCTTTGCAGATCTTCCCATCTTCTTGCAGAATGTACCCTCGGGGACAGGAGCATTGGTAGCTGCCTTCTGTGTTCTTGCAGATGAAGTTACATGGCTTCGGGGACTGGTTACACTCATCCAAATCTAGACTCGAGAGACAAGACACATCAGCATTCACAGGTTGTGCTGCTGGACTGGTCCCCACCACCCCTTGGACCGTGCAGTCGATCAAGGGGCTCCTGAATACAAGGTGATCCCAGGTCTCATGACCCCACATAACTAAGGGGTCAGATGGCCCTACAGATCCTGGCACGCCCTGCCCCAGATAAATGCATCTTTCTCACTCTCCAGGAAGCAGGTAAGGAGAGACAGAGGCTTTGAGGGAGCACCTCGGTTTGAGACAGCACAACAAATCCAGGAGATCTGCGGGAAAAGAGGTGAACCACCTCCCTACTCAGACATGAGATGTTGTGTGACCTGGTGGATCTGAGCAACATCTTTCCCAGCCCCCTTCTGGCTGAAGAGACAGGCAGATGCTCCTTCTGCATATGGGCAACATCAGGGATGGGGCCAGCCCTATGCGCCTGGAGCTTTGTCACCTCTGCCCAGCAGGGAGTAGCAGCCATGGCTCTGACAAAGCTCACAACTTTGAGCCAGGCTGGAGGGCAGAGAGCTGGAGAAAAGGGCAAGGTTGTTTCAAGAACAATACCATCCTGGTGCTCAAGGTCATATCTGCTCTACCCTTGGCACAGAGCTTGGTTTCTGGTAGCCAAGGCCTCTAGGACACACAGCTGCTGGCACGGTCCTGAACACCATCTCAATGCTGGAAGTACAGCACATCCCCAATTCCTTCAGTGCTTCCCCATATGCCTGCAGCTGTGATTCCTGGGGTGCCTTTTATGTCAACATCTGGATTCCCAACATGGCACCCAGGCTGGGTAGAACCAGCTGCTCTGCCAGCCAAAGCTCTGGCTGCCCACAGACTTTCAGCTCTGGATCCCACTCCCTGCCAGTCCCTGTGAGCCCTGGGCTTGGAGGGAGAAGACAAGGAGCCTGGGTTTTAAGGAAATAAACAACACGGAGTGACGACTTTGATGTACAGAGGACCATGCAATAGGGCATGGTCCAAGGTGGGGGTTACAGGATCTTCTCTTTCCATGCTGAAAAGCAGAGATGGGAGCCAGCCAGGGGTTTTCCTTCTCCCAACTCACCCACGCAGGCTGTGCCCGTGATGTCTGCGGTGTAACCCAGCCTGCAGTGGCAGCGGAAGGAGCCGATGCTGTTGATGCACTGCCCGTTCTTGCAGAGGTTGGGCAGTACCTTGCACTCGTCGATGTCTGCGGGAGGGAAGGAAGGACCTGTTAGTGCCAACACTACCTCTGTCCCCATGCTCCGGTGCCAGGGTGGCTCAGACTCTCCCTGGGATGCCGGAGACATTTAGGGAGTCATAACATAACGTTGCAGAAGCTTCTTGTCCGCTCCCAGCACCGTGTAGGTCTGTCCCAGCCAGTTCCCAGGGGAATTCTGCCTGTACCCACATCTCCATTTTCTCCCCACTGACTTGAAGGTGGTTTGGGGCCCATCTCACCTCTCCCATCAGTGGAGTAGCCTGGTCCATGAGGACACATTTTCTTGTACTGGGCGGTTCCAGGGAGGGGGCAGAGCTCACACTGGGGGCCCCAGCTGCGCCCGCTGTTGCAGCAGCACTCGGATTTGGTGACCAGGTTGCGGTTGGTGGAGGACATCTGGCACATGGTCTGCAGGACTTCAGTGAAGCAGAATCCTTGGCGGGTGTCTGGAAAGAGAGGGTGGGGATACGAGGTCAGGATCTGAGATGGTGGCAGCACCAGGGATAACCGAGCAGCCTGTGCCAGTTCCGGCACGGAGGGCAGTGTGGTTTGGAGGACGCTAAAGGTGATGCTCCAACAACCCTTCCCCTCAGAAACCCTGAAACACCTGAAAAGCATTATCTACTACTAAGGAGAGGCTGCTCAGGACCGACCAGGACTTGGTAATTACCGATACACTCTGTGCCAGAGGGACTGACTTCAAAACCTTCGTTGCAGTCACAGCGGTAACTTCCCACCGTGTTGATGCAGCGGCCATTGGGGCAGATTCCGGGCTTGGTGCGACACTCGTTCTCATCTGTGAAGGAAGGAGCCAAAGAGCTGTGGTCAAATTTCAGCTTTCCATGATTCCCCATGCTACCACTCAGTTTGAAACACCCTCACATAATCCTTGAGGACCACTCCCACATCCTCAGGCAGCTGAGAAACACGTCCACCTGCCCTGGACCTCCCCAAAATCAGGGTGGCTGGGGCCTCTCCATCCAGTTTTGGCCTTTCCAAAAGCAGCTCAGTGCAAAGAAGCTTGACACAGACACAGAAAGACTCAACAGAAAGGACACAGGGCATAACGCGGTGTCATCCTGTGCTGGAACTGTGCAGACCCACGGTCCAGAGTTCACAGAATCACAGACTGGTTTGGGTTGGAAAGGACTTTAAAGATCATCGAGTTCCAACCCCCTGCCATAGGCAGGGACACCTCCCACTAGACCAGGTTGCTCAACTGGTGAGCAATGGAGAAGTTTTGTTTGTGCAGGCATCTAGCAGGACATACAAGGAAACTCCGACACGTGGGAAACCCTGGGAAAGAGCTGTTTGACAGAAGGACATAAACTAAAATGTAAATAAAATGGACAACGCCTAGAAGAAGGTGGTCTCCAGCCCCACTGGGAACCCCTCCCAGCCTGGCCCTCGGTACCTGTGCAGCCCTCTCCATCAGGCCTGCGCTGCATTCCCGGGGGGCAGATGCACATGAAGGTGCCAATGAGATTCTTGCACAGCATCCCTCGAGACTCGCAGTCGTGCAGTCCTTCTGCACACTCATCCAGATCTGCAACCGAGAACCTCGTGAGACCATGTACAACCTGCCAGCTCTGCGGCACTGAGGGCCGGGGGGCAACTAAGAAGAGAGCCCTCCCATCTGCACCTCTCCATAAATCCTTACTGCCTTGTGCTGGGATGTTGGGCACACGGCATGGACACCAAGGGAGGTGAGAGTGAGCACAAGCCCAGAGGTGTCAGCTCAGAAGTTCTGCTTTTTCTCTCTGCACAGCACCAGGGACCAGCAAAGTGCAGGGGTCTGGGGGGAGTGTGGGAGCTCCCCTGGTGGGTGCAGAAGGGGGATTTTACCTCTACACATTCTCCTGTCTTCTCGGAGGGCGTATCCAGACGGGCAAGTGCACTCGTAGGAGCCGAAGGTGTTGATGCAGCGGAAGGCACAGAGCAGGGGGTTCAGTGCGCACTCGTTGATATCTGGGAGGCAGGAGAGAGGAGAGGGCTTGGCTCTGTGCTCTCAGCAGAGCCAGCTGGGCACTAATGGTGGTGGAACTCCCCAGGACAGACTCCCCCCCTTTCATTGTGCATTCAACTCATGAGAACTTTGTTCCACCAAGACTTCCAGTCATGGGCTTCACTGGCAGAGGGACAGACACCTGGTGTCTCAGCAGCTTTGATGGGGACAGGGTCGCGGCTCCTTGGTGAGGCAGCTCCTGCATTTAGGCAGGTCTCCAGGTCTCCTCCTGGCCTCCAGCCTCAGAGGAAGCCAGAAGGGACAAGTGTTCCACACTCATGTGGAGATGAGCCCCAGTCAGCTTTTCTCCACTGTCCATGGAAGACTGACCTGACTGCTGCTCAACCAGTTAGCGGGGTCACACACATGCCCAGTATGCAACGGGGGTGAAGGGGTCGTCCCACAGCAGCGTTACCTTCACACGTCATCATGGGTCCTGGCTCAAAGCCCTCATCGCAGGCGCACTCGAAGCCTCCCACCACGTTGGTGCAGGTGCCATTCCCACAGGGGTTGCCGATGGAGCACTCATCGGTATCTGGAGGGAGCCGGGACCACATCAGGTGGATGAATTAGGTAGGAAAGATGCAGGCTGGTCTCTTCTCACAACCAGAGCATTCAAACAAACCCAGCAGATCCAGGGGTAAAAAGCAAAGGGGCAGGGGAGCAGCAAGTTCCTCCTCTCCACACACACACACGCCCATGTTCATAGCTTCTGATGTAAGGACGATAAAAGGAAGAGGGAGCTGGAGCTCCCCGTGCAGATCCTCACCCACACAGTTGACCCCTGTGTAGTCCAGGTTGTACCCAAAGGGGCACTCGCAGCGGAAGGACCCATCGGTGTTGATGCAGGCTCCGTTTATGCAGACGCCCAGGTTCTCTGAGCATTCATTAACATCTAGAAGGAAAACCAAGGCCTCATGTGAGCATGAGGTCATGAACACATTGTTGTCCTCTCAGGACTGACTGAAATCCCAGGTATTCCTCTCCAGAGCTGGGGGCTGAACCTTTGGTGAGCAGAGACCTTTAGAGGGAACCCAGTCTTACATCCCTCCCCTCCTGCCACTGGGATTCAACCCTACTCTCCAGATAGCCTAAATTTAGTTGCTTCTAGGACACTCCCTCCTCCCAACCCCAAATTTCTTCTCCTCCCTAGATAAGACCTTACCTTCTCGGGTGTCACCTGGGCCTGGGATGGCTCCATGGCCATATGGACACAACTCCTGGAAGGCAACTGGGAGAAAGCAGAAGAGTGAGATATGTTTACAAGTACTTTTACTCACAGAAGCAGAAATGTGCTTTTTGAGGCTTTTAGAGCACGACTGAGAGCTTGACAGCTCACTGCCCATGGGAGGCCACAGAAGCCCAGCTGATGGGGAAACATCTGTGCTTGCCTTGGATCTGGAGGCACTGAGATGCGTTTGCATTATCTAAAGCCCCGCAGAGAACAGGGAGCAGATCCAAAACAGAAATAAGCCTGACTGTGGTCGCTAGAGACCCAGGGAATACTGTCATCCAGTCAGGGCTACCAGGTTTCAAGGCAGTGCTCTCCAGATGGAGGAGCCCACTTTGCTGGACATCTCGCACTGCTGGTTGTCTTCTCTGACCTGCACACCTTCCCCACACTCTGCACATTGGAGACACATGCAGCCATGTCTCCTGAGGAGCCAGGTCCCAGCACACCTACCGTTTCCCTCCTGTGGGCACAGCTCGCAGGGGTCTCCCCAGCCTTCTCCTGGCATCTTGCTGCAGCAGCACCGAGCCTTGGTGGTGTTGAAGGCCTTGGGGACAGAGCACTTTCCGTTGTCAAAGCGAGTGAAGCAGAAGCTCTGGCGAGTATCTGTAGGAGGATGGGGAAACGCAGGGGTCATTGCAGACATCCAGGATGGTCCCCTCCCCACCACCATGACCCCCACTCACCAAAGCACCGTCGGCCGTTATCAGAGAGCACAAAGCCTGGAGGACAGACACACTGGAAGCTGCCAGGGGTATTGGTGCATGTCCCAAAGAGGCAGATGTTGGGCTCCTCTTCACATTCGTTGATATCTGGGAGCAGAGGGGACACACTACTTACAGAACAGCCAAAGCTCACCCCTTTCCTCATTGCATTAAAACCAGCTGTGATGTCTGGGGAGCTCTGATGCTCACAGGACAACACCCCCAGCCCGAACCCTTAAGCCACCCTCAGGGCAAATGGGACAATGAAGAGGCGAAATCCACTGAGCCTTCTCCATCATGAGAGCAGGCCTTGCTTTGCTCTGTGTCTAATTGCTTTCAAGAAGACATCTAGGGGTGGTAATGAATGCCCCAGCCCACTCAGGAAGAACATGGTTGTTCTGAGAATAGTCCGAGGTGACCACATGCCATGCTGGAAATGGAGGAGGAGGCAGAGAGCCAACATTACCGATGCAATTGTCGTTCTGCACCTCATACCCAGGGGGGCAGATACAGCGGAAGGAGCCCTCCAGGTTCTGGCAAGTGCCCGGGGAGCAGGTCCCAGGCAGGCTCACGCACTCGTTGATGTCTGCAGAGGAGGGGAAACAACCAGAGAGAGTGTCTGTTCTCAGCTCAGAGGGTTTGGGTGCAGGCCCTACCTGCAGCTGCACCCTGCTTTGCCCTAAAGATGCCAGGGAAGCAGATAAGATATTTTCCAGGATGCTCTACCTTGTGTGCCCTGGGAACAAGGACTTATGTCCATGCAAGAGGGAGAGTGATGGACACAAGGGCACAATATGTCAGTCTGTCCCCACCGCCCCTGCCTGCAGGGTGGTTCCACTGCTCAGTTGCCTCTGATGGGACCAGCTTGGAGGCTAGGTCTCACAGCACTGCGCCTTGCCAGCCTTGCCAACATACATCTAAACTGACTGGGAAGGTCCAGCCTGCTGCCCGGACACTCACCTACACAGTTCTTTCCATCAGGGGTCCGGTCATACCCCTCTTGACACAGGCACTGGAAGGAGCCGATGCTGTTGATGCACTGGCCGTTTCGACACACCTGCCCCACCAGGGATGAACACTCATCAATGTCTGTGGGAGGGAAAGGATAAGCACAGCGGGAAGAGATATGCAGAGCATGTGGGTGTCACATACAGCTACCCCTACAGCCACTGCCAGGTGACACCCAGAGCTGAGCCCCCCATGTGTGACACCCTATGCCCCACAGCAGTCGCCACGTTGACCCCAATTAGCAATCCACATTGTCAGGACTTCACATCACTCACCCATGCAGTCATTATTGTGCGTTAGCTCAAAGCCAGGGAAGCAGAGGCAGTTGTAGGAGCCCACTGTGTTCTTGCAGGTCCCATTTCCACAGGGCTGTCGGTCACACTCATCGATATCTGCAGAGAGAAGAAGGTCAGAGCTGATTCAGGGGCTGAGTGAGCCAAGACCCCCTGTCCTGGTTGTGCAGACAGGGTCCAGGCAGCCCAACACCCCTGTGGCTTGCAGGGTCAGCCGGGGATCAAGAGGCCACTGCAAGACACATCTTCAGCCCATGCACAATTAAATGGATCTTTCCTTCTCAGCAGCACCTCTGAGGCTCATGGTGAGGAAGATTATGGTTTTAACTAGGCTTTGTGCCACAAATTATGGCAACATCTCACCAAAACTGCCAGCTCCAACATCCATCTCCACTGAACCCAGAGGAGTGGGGATGAGAACCTGGGGAACTCCTCAGCCCAGGGTTGGAGCTGCTGTCATCTCCAGCAAAAACACACAAATAAGCATGGAAAAAACACCCCACAAATGGCAACGAAAATATCTTCCACCATTTTTGTACAAAATCAGCTAATTTCCACCCTGTGCTGGCCAAGGCCAGGGGGTAAATTGCCTAAAGGAACCTTCCTGCCTGGAACCTCCACGTTCCTGAGCAGGGCTGTGTAAAATCACTTCAGCAATTCCTTGGCTGAAAAAAAGCTCCCAGTGAACATCTGCTCTGAACAGCAACAGCCCTTCACCGTCTCATTAGCCAGTTCCCCAGGAGAAGGAGCAACCTTTGCAGATGTTAAGGTTTTCTTTGTTGTGTCCTGACTGGGAACAAGATGTCTTGGGCCAACAGGGGAGCTGTGGGTCACCCAGACCCAGGCAAGGAGAGCTCCAGCCCTGGATGGGTGCACTCAGCCTCATTAAACTCGGTGGTGAAACCAAGATGCGCAGTCACCACTTCTGAGGATGGGGACTCTGCCAGCACAGCCCCAAGGAGCCAGCTTGGCAATCTGGAAGAGTGTGAGCACTGCAAGCTCTTCATGTTAATTGCTCAAGCTTCAGCACTTGTGTTCCTCTGTCTTCTTCTGTCTGTGTCCTGATACAACCAGTATCTTCCCTCAGGCACAACAGAGACACTTCTGCCACCCTGAAGACCTCATGACATCTCATAGAATCATAGAAGGGTTGGAAGGGACCCTAAAGATCATTGAGTTCCAATCCCCCTGCCCTGGGCAGGGACACCTCCCACCACACC
>JAOXJM010000014.1:2688020-2700206 GCA_026413425.1 Tringa solitaria | reverse complement strand
CTGTGCTGAGGACTCCAGAGCTGGACACAGTGCTCCAGGTGGGGTCTCCCCAGAGCAGAGGGTTGGGCAGTCACACTGTCACACTGACCCATGCACATGGTCTGTTCCCCTGTGGCCTTGAAGCCGTTGTGGCAGATGCAGACGTAGCTGCCCTCGGTGTCCACGCAGTCCCCGTGGCTGCAGACGTTGGGGATCTCCTGGCATTCGTTGCGACCTGAAACAAAGCAAAGCAGGCTGTAGTGAGCAGGAGGGATGGAGCAGATGGGAAGTGGCAAGGCACTGGTGTCTTCTGCAGACCCCTGCCTGCTGGTGGGACGAATGGGGCCTCTGTTTTCTGAGGTGACTTCCCAGAGAATGATACTTATGCACTGCGATAGCTAAAAAAATTAATTTAATTGGAGAAAATGGCCTGAGCTGCCCACGCTTCACAGTGACCTTTTTTCTCATCCCTCAGGAGCCCACAATCCCTGGGAATTGTTCCGAAAGTACAAGTATCCCACAATCCCAGCACAGCCAAAGTCATATTTCCCAGGCTTGACAAAAGACCAGGAGCCCACGCACGGGACTGGCACGTCCCTCGTGCTGTCCTTCCTTGGGTGGTCTGAGAAACCACCTGAGGAGCCCAGGGCTGGGGTGTCAGCGCCTCCCCCACGTGTCTCTGGAATAGGTAGCAAAGAGCTCCCCTCTTACCCACGCAGGCTCCGCTAGGTGACAGCTTGTATCCGGTTGAGCATTCGCACCTGTAACTGCCCGGGATGTTGATGCAGTCGGCGTTGCGCTGGCAGAGGTTCTCCCCACTGCTGCACTCGTCAATGTCTGTGGGAGGAGAGAAAGGCAGAGTGACCAGGGCTCACCAGGCACCATGGTCCTGGCAGGGACTCAGTGGAGTCAACCGAATTTTAACCCCGATCAGGGTGGATTTTCAAGCTTTTTTTCTATCGCTTTGCAATAAAATAATGAATTTTAGTTTCAAGTCACAACTTTGAAGCATGTTTGCAAACTTTTTCTAAAGAAAGAAACCACCCAAAAACAGAGGAGGGGAAAGACAGAGAGGAACGTGAATGAAAATTGGCATGTTTTTGTCCAACCATTGATGCAGAAAATGAAGATTTCAAGAAGGGTGAGAACATGTAGACTATGTTGATGGCTCCAGCCCTCATCCTGGTGCTCCACGAGCTGGGTAGATGCTAATGCCTCGCTGGGAGCCCCCACCCTCCTGGGCACCCTCAGCAGCCTTGCCCTGGCTGCCCTGTTACCTTCACAGATGAGCAGGATGTTGTTGTAGCTGAATCCAATGGGACACTCGCACCTGAAGCTGCCGATCTGGTTGATGCAGACACCGTTGGTGCAGATGGCAGGGATCTCACTGCACTCATCGATATCTGCACACACACAACAATCTCTCAGCATCCCAGGAAGGCAAGCAGGGAGGAGAGCATCCCCCGGCACTGGGAGACAGCTGCCCTTGGTCATGCTAAAAAGACTACAAGCAGGAAAGGGACACCAGATAAATAGTGGAGAAGCTCTTGGAGGACTGAAACTGGACCCTGCAGATCATGTCAAAGCCACTCTGTGGAGGTCTGGGTCCCCAGCAGAGCTACACAAGACTCCAAGCTGTAGGAGCCATGGGATCTCTGGAAGAGCCTGCACAGCACATGTTGGAAGGGATCCCACCCAGGACATCTACCTTGTTTCCTCTGAGTGTGCCCCTGCAGTACCACGGGCACCTGCTCAGGCTCTGGGACCAGGCTGCAAATAGGAAGTCCAGGGGGCTACTGAGATATTGAGGTGGCTCCAGGGTCCCTGACCCCGTCGCTGTGCCCAGCACAACCCACCACCAGCCCCGCACTGACACCTTCCACTGCACTTTCTTCCTGGGAGCAGAAGATGAACCTATCATCCTCCTCCTTAGTCCCCTGGCTGGGGAGATGAGTTAATGATAAACTAATCTCTGCCTCACAAACTACCAGCAAGTCCATCTTTCAAGACTGCAAGACATCTGTAGACAGCCCACAAATCCCAGGCTCTTCACCAGCTCCTCTGGCTTTCTATCTACCAAAACACAAACCTGAAACCTTGGCTCTCAGCGGTGCCCTGCTGCTGTAGGGCCGGTGCTGCTGGCACTGTGAGGGCCAGGACTATCACAGGTCTCTACTTGGCCAATGGCCACTTTCTGTTGTCACTGGCCACCTCTCTCCAGGTGGGACAGCAACCGAGGCACAGTTGCAGACGTGGGAAGGTCCGGGCACCCAGCCACTCAGGACCTAGGCTTGAAGGCTTGGCCAGCTGCTTGCAGCCATGTCTGCCACCTCTTTTCCTTGTTTCTTCTCTGCTCAGGGCTTAATTTACTGAGGGAGGGGAAGGGGACGAGCTCACAGGCACTGTGGGAAGGAAGCAGAGGGGCAGAGAGCAGATGTGGGTCCGCAGGGCGTGGGAGATCTACTCACCGATGGGCTTCCCTGTGTGGATGTCGATGATGAACCCAGGGGCCTGGTTCCCGCACAGGATCTGGTACTCGGCTGTAAGGGGAACGCCAACGTCACGGTCATGACCGGCAGGAGTGAGGGGGACAGGGACCAACTATGGGTGGAGTGAGCAGAGGGGGGGTCTGACAGGCAGGAGGGGATTGGCACGGTGCTCGGTGGGGCATGGCATGGGCCAGCACATGAGGAACCCCAAGGATACATATGGCACCAGGCAAAGGGCTTAGACACGCGTGCGCTGCAGGGCACACGCACACAATGACGTGCACACACATGCCATTTGCGTGTCTTGCACACAGGGACAGACTCACTCCTACATGCTATGACAGCCAGCACTCCCCATTGCAACCCCATCACCCACACCCAGCTGGCGTATCTTCTCCTCTCCACAGATAACATCCTGGTCCCCAGTGTCCTTCCAGCATCCCCACAGCGCTCACCCACAAGTGCTGCCACCAGACAGGATGCTCTCTCTTGTCCCCTGTCTATTTTCCAAGTGCTGTGCCTCAAAGTGCACAAAATTGCTGGAAAAGCGAGGGGGCAGCCATGGTATGAAGATGCCCTTCCAGGAAGGTTGACTTACGGCTGGCTGGCGTGGGGCAGGGTTCACACGGCTTGTTCCAGGCCTTGCCGATGTTGTAGGAGCAGCAGCACATCTTCTTGGTCATGTTGAAGGAGAGCTCGTTCTCACAGGTGTCGTTGTAGTTGCGATAGCACACGCTCTTCCTCATGTCTGCAAAGGCAGCACAGACAGTGTCTTGCTCGTGCCAGCCCTGGGAATGGGTGCTACCAACCCTGGGAATGGGTGCTACCAGCCCTGGGAATGGGTGCTGCCAACCCTGGGAATGGGTGCTGCCACCAGCCCTGGGAATGGTGCTACCAACCCTGGGAATGGGAGCTACCACCAGCCCCAGGAATGGATACTACCAACCCTGGGAAAGGTGCTACCAACCCTGGAAATGGGTGCTACCAACCTTGGGAACGAGTGCTACCACCAACCCTGGGAATGGGTGCTACCACCAGCCTTGGGAATGGGAGCTACCACCAACCCTGGGAATGGGAGCTACTACCAGCCCTGGGAATGGTGCTACCAGCCCCAGGGCACTCATTGCTGGGGATACGCCAGACTGCCCTGCCCTGGTGTTCAGGGACTGCAGGTGACACTCAGGGGACCCCAAAGTGGCCTGCAGTGGTGGGGTGAAGCCTTTCCCCACTGAGAGCCTTGGGTCCTGCCCCATAGCAGGCAGAGACGATGCTCTTCTGGGTCTCCCACCATCCCGTGCCAGCCACTCTCCCTATAACTGCTGGCAGGGCAAGAGTTAGCCCCACTGGCACAGGCAACGTGTGTGACGTAGGGATGTGGTGAGGCACCAGTGAACTCAGATGCCCCAAATCCCAGCCCTGGCTCCTATCATTTCTGCTCCATCCCCTCAGCCACATTGCCCAAAACACAGCCCAGGGGCCGGGCACAGGCAGGACACGGCCAGACCCCTTCCCACAGGCTGGCACCACGCCGTACCCATGCAGTTATTTCCTCCGTTGACTTGCATGTACTCGGGGGGGCAGACGCAGGTGTAGTTGCCCAGGGTGTTGTAGCAGGTCCCAGGGCCACAGATGCCAATGTGGGCAGAGCACTCATCGATATCTGCCGAATAAAGGAGATGGGAGGTCAAAGCGCTGGGTGCAGGGAGAGAAGGGCCTGACACGGGGTTGGGGGAAGGTTTGGCATGAGGTATGGACGAGCCTGTGTTATGGTTTGAGAAAACCCATAACAATTTATTGTCGTTTAGACAATTATTCGATCACCTGATGACTCCTCCCCATCTGGAAAGGGAATCGGGGAAAGCAAGGAAACACAAGGGTTGACATAGTAATAGATTTAATAGGATAAGACTAAATAATTAGCAATAATACCAAATAACCAGTATTAATCCCAATACTAATATAAGATATACAAGGATTATACTCAGCCAGTTCTCTTGTAGGAAGTGTGCACTCCCAGCAGGGACAACAAATGTGGGATAGTGAGAGCACTGTGGTTTCAGGAGGAAGGGAAAGGCTCAGGGGTCTGGCACCGGGGCAAGGAGGTCTCTGGACCAGCTACCATCAGGGGAGAGACAACTACGCAGCAAACCTTTCTAATTTAGATTGAATGTAACATTCATGGTATGAAATAATCCTGTTGGTAGCCTAGGTCAAATGCCCAGGTCTTGCTCCTCCTCCTCCCTGCACCTGGCAAGGCTCGAAAACACTGCAACCTTAAATCCCACAGAGCCTGGCTGGCTATAAAGTAAATATTTTGACAAATTCAGACAGTAGAGTCTTCTAAAAGTGCCCTTTTCCCCAGCATTAGAAGAAAACTTAGTCCTGTGTCGCTCAAGCCAGGACAGCCTGGCACGGGACCAGGCTGGCCCAGCACTGGGAAAGGGGACAGGGTTTGTGATGAGGATGGGGAGGCTGGAAGAGAAAGTGTGAGGAATTCTGCCAACTGCTCCTAGGGCAGCCCAGGTACATATATGACTGTTGCATGCACATGCACGCACACACACGTGTTCCATACACGCCAGGCACACAGATGAGCGAGGGCCCCACGGTGTAGTTACCTTCACAGATGCGCGTGTCCTCGTTGAGGTAGTAGCCAAGAGGGCACTCACACTGGAAGCTGCCAAAAGTGTTCACACAGTTGCCCCCCTGGCAGAGGCCTGGCAGCTCCTGGCACTCGTCAATATCTGTGGAGGGAGAGCAGCCAGGGGGTGTTCACTGCCCACCAGACCAGGCAGTGCCTCCACCCCAGGATCCCCAGTGGGTTCATCCCACCACCTCCAGCCCTTGCTGGCTACCAAGTAGCTCATCCAGGTGGCTAGAGCACATCCAAGGAGATCACACCATCATTTGGTGGGCTTCCAGCCAGCCCAGTGCCACAGCAGACAGTGCCCACATGCCCCCAGCACCCAGCTTCCTGGTGAGGGGACATGGGCTTACCTTCCAGGATGACAGTGATGGGGTTGGGACGGAAACCTTCTCCTCCAGGACACAAGGTCTTGTACTCAGCTGAGGAAAAAGTCAGTCAGGGGGATCCTGAGCTAGGAGGATCCCAAGAAATGGGAGGGGTAGCAAGAACCAGGAGAAACCCAGGAGAAATAGGCCATGAGGATGGTGGCAGTGGTCCAGATGGAGCAGCCTGGTTCCCATCACATGCCAAGCAAACTTATCCACCCCATCTCTGCCTGCCCACTCGTGACTGGGATTATTCCACATCTACTGCCCTCCTCCAGCCTACTGTGACCAGGAACAAAGGATCCCAACTTGGAACCCCCAAGGCACAACCAGTCTCCCCAACTCTCCCCTGTCCTGGTCATCCTGCACTGACACAACAGGGTTGCCTTCTTCTCCCTCAGCTTCCCTTGCTCCAGGACCTTGATCCTGTACCCAGGACCCTGATCCTGGGCCCAGGACCCCCAGCTTGAGTTGAGAAGCTGCAGAGAAGTGTCCCTGACTCTCTCCCCTCATCTGGCCCATGCCCAGGTTCACCCCAGACATTTTCCCAACTCACTTGTGTTGGCTGGAGGACACAGCTCACAGGGGTTGCCCCACGCACGACCCAGTGAGCAGCAGCAGGATGCCCGGGTGACCCCAACTCCGATTTCTGCGCTGCAGGAGATGCCCCCATCTCCTCGATCCTGGGTGTCCAGGAAGCAGTTTCCAACACGGGTATCTGCACAAAGACAGCAGCTGATGAGCAAAACCTGTCCAGAAAAGACTTGGTGCACAGGAGGAATGAACAGGACTATGGCCTCAGGAACAGAGAGAGAGACAAGGGCCTGGTCTTGCCCCAGAAGTCCACACTGTCAGCTATCTGTGTTGCAGGAAACCATGTTCAGGCTCTCCTTGCAGCTCATGGCTTTGGGAACCCTTCAAGAATAACGTGTGCCCAGCTTATCCAGTAAAAGCCACGCTATGTCATTCTGAGGTCATAGCACAGTGGCCTGTCTTCAGTCTGGCTGGGGAGCATGACCCAAATGCCCCTAACCCAGGGCTTTTCAAGAAACAAAGACCTAAGAATAGCTCCAGTGGTCTCCAGGAATAACACTGCTTCCACCAGGAGAGCACCCACACTGGTGACACAAGGTGGGCCAGGCTCAACAGGAGGTAGGGACTCTTCTGCAGCTTTTGCAGGGTTAAGCCCACTATGGACAGCCAGGTATTTGCAGGGCAGACTGTGGTCAGCCCCCCAGCCTCTGCTAGTGGCCAGTTCCAGCTACATGGGACCAACAAGGACAACCAAGCTCTTGGATGGAAGGTGTGCTCTCCACACAGGTCCGCACTTACCCACACAGCCAACACCAGTGGGGTTCAGCTCGAAGTCCTGTGGGCAGTTGCAGAGGTAGCTGCCAGGGGTGTTGACACACAAGCCATTGATACAGTTCACGGGGTCTGCACATTCATTGATGTCTGAAAAGATAGAAGGATGAAGGCTGAAAAGAAAGATGGAGACTGCCACAGAAACCACAGTCCCAGCCCTGAGCTCCGCACCGTGTGTTAAGGGTGTATCCCCACCACCATGGTGTTTCTAAGGCTCTTCTTGTGATGGTGGGCAAAGCCAGTCCAGAAACAGACCTTGCCTTGTCCTACCTCACACCACCCTGCCCAGAGTCAGAAGAAAGGAGCAGAGCCACACCAAGCTTTCCCTCCTACCCACCGAAGGCCCACCTTCCAGCAGCATCCAGGTCTTGCCAAGAGCAAAGAGACATCACCCAGGGACACTAAATCAGCTTTAGGCTGCTCATGTCATGGTTGGGTATGTCATGGTTGGGGCAAGCTCACACAAGCAGATCCCAGAGCAGTGATCCTCATCCCACAGCCCCATGAAAGTCCTCTACCTGTGCAGTTGCCTCCACTCCTGTCCAGTTCATAGCCATCATCACAGGCGCAGCGGAACATCCCGGGCAGGTTCTGGCAGGTCCCAAAGACACAGATATTCTGGAAGGTGCATTCATCAATGTCTGCAAAACAGGGACAGCTGAGTACTCAGGATCCTGCAGGCTGGGGACCAACTCCTGTAAGCACCACCAGGTGATGATGGGTCTTGCTTAGTAATGGATCAGGTGGTGACAGTGCAGTGGAGAGATCCAGGACAGAAAGGAGGTGGACACTGGATCTCCTGGAGCAGCAGTCAAAGCTCTGGGCACTCACCCTGGCAGGCCTTGCTGTCCTCCGTGGGATTGAAGCCCATCTCGCACTCGCAGCGGTAACCCCCAGGTGCGTTGAGACACTGTCCATTCTCACACAGGTTCACATTGTCCGCACACTCGTCCACATCTAGAGAGAGTCAAGCATGAGAAGGACATGGTGTCCACCTGAAGATGGGAGCTTCCCTCAGCTTGCCCAGAAAGTTCCCACAAGCTTGTTCCCACCCCTCCACTGAGGGGTGAGGAGGGGCTGCAATACTTCTCTTTGCCTTGATCTCCCCCCAAACAGCTGCTGAGAAGAAGGTGGGTCCCTGCTGAGGGTATCTGAGCAGGCTGTGGTGCACGGCAGTTTGGGGGGACATCTGGTTTGGGAAACCCCAGACACAGGCTTCTAGGTGCTGAGCCAGGCTGGTGGTTAAGAGAAGGTGACCCCATGTCCCAGCAGGGTGATGGTTGAGTCTACGGCCCTCACCTGAGCAGGAGAAACCATCCCCGTTGAAGCCTTCTCGGCAGGCACAGCGGTAGGAGCCCGGGGTGTTGACGCAGTTGGCGTTCAGGTTGCATTTGTGCTCTTCAGTTGCACACTCGTCCAGGTCTGCACAAGGAGAAAGCTCTCATCAGTGTTTTGCCTCTCATCCTTCCTTTAAGTCTGGGCAGGCAGTGTAGGGTCCCGGGGGGCACACAAATTGCCCAGGAGATGGCAACCTCTGGGCACTTGGAGCACTTGTGAGGCTCCAACACATCTCTGTGAGCCCCTGTGGCCACGAGACAGTCCCTTGACAGTGCTGACAGACAGTGTGGCAGCGAGACACTTTCACACACACATTGCTAGCACCTCCCAGTTCACACACACATATCCATATAGCCTTACATCCCTTCATACACACCACACACCTCCCACATGTGTGTATCCCTCCATACACACCACACCATGCCCCAACACAACACCACGCGGCCACATCACCAAGCTGACAATGACATTCAGCCACGATCATCTCCATACCATGCCTACACTCTCCACATCCCATTAGCACGTGCTCTTGCTCCCACATGAAGCCATTCATGGCTTCCCAGACACGGTTGCAGAGCCTGACAGTGCAACACCCAAACACCCACACCTACAACCCCCCTCCATCACACACTGGCATCTCTCCACATTTCCATAAATCCTCATGCAGGGCTCCTGGGGCTCAAGAGCATTTTAAGTGCGGGTGTCACCTCAATCCAGCCTTCACAGGCGTCCACAGAGCACCTCAACACACGAAGATCCTCTCCTGGGATGAGAACTCACCGTTGCACTTCAGCCCATCTCCGAGCCAGCCTGTGCGACACTTGCATTTGAAGCTCCCGGGCACGTTGATGCAGGAGGCGTGCATGTCACAGTTGTGAGCCCCAATTTCACATTCATCAATGTCTGTGGGAAGGAAGGACATCAGAGGTGACACAGCTCGGCTCCTCCAGGAGAGGAGGGGACAGCCAGGTACCATCCTGCCAAGGGGTCTGGGTACCAACAGCTCCTGGGAGGCTGAACCCAGGGGGTAGGGAGAAGGTGGTATGGGAAAAGGCTGCCTGTGGTCACCCCTGAAAGATGAAGAGAAAAGGAAGGGCAATCCCATGACTTGGCTATAAATTAGGAAAGTGTCAATTCCTGCCTGCAGCCTGCCTTCCTGGCAATCTCTGCCTGCCCAGGAGGGGCTCTTGGCACACAACCACATCCCCAGTGTCCACTGCATTCCCCAGTACAGGGATGGTGTTCCCTCCATGGCAGCTGGAGGAGATGTTTGTGACCCCAAGCTGTGTTCCCACCTGTGCAGCCTGTGGTTCCCTTCTTGACGAAATAGCCCAGCTGGCAGTGACAGATGAAGGAGCCCTTCGTGTTTTCACACTCGCCATGCAGGCAGATGTTGGGGTTGAGATCACATTCGTTCACATCTGCAGGAGGAAAAGGACTTGCTTGGAACACCACAAGGACCATGACGTGACTCTGGGGCAACCCTCTGTATCCCTTCCTCCCTCCCTCCCACAGCAGCTTTGTTATGCCGTGCCCAGAGCACAGCCTTGTCCTCACCAATACAGGTCTTCATGTCCAGGGATGCCATGAAGCCATCGAAGCAGAGGCAGCGGTACTCCCCAGGGATGTTAGTGCACTGCCCACCATCACAGATGTCTGGATTATCCTCACATTCATCAATATCTAGAGAGAGGAGACCATTGCCAAAGGAAAGACATTAGAGCCAGTGAAAGGAAGGAGTCACAGGAGGGGCTTTGCTCCAAATGATGTAGTTACAGGAATCTGGAGCCTGTAACGAGGGGCTGGATGTTGCAGAGGATATTTTTTTCAAAACAAAAGCATCTGTCCAGGGAAATCACCCCTCTGGATGTGACGTATAAATGAGACCTCCTCACCCCGAAGCCAACACTGTGGCTGACTGGCAATGGATACAGAGGTCCCTGGGGCAGCCCCTACAAAAGCCAAGCTGACTGCTCACCTGCACATGATCTCTTGTCTGGCATCAATGCGTAGCCTTCGCTGCAGCTGCACTCGTAGCTGCCCTCCGAGTTGGAGCAGTGGGTGTCGCAGCCGCCGTTGCTGATGGTGCACTCATCAATGTCTGAGGGAGAAGGGAGAAGAGGTGTGGGCTGGGGTACGTGCCTCACAACAGAGCTGCTCAGACACATTGCCGGCATACAGAGACAGAGTGGGAGAGGTGCTGAAGAGGAAATAAAGCCACTACCAACAAGAAAAAACCACATTTGGCTTTCTCTGCTAACCAGCTCACAGCTGATGGCAGCCCCTGACCAGTGGTGCCAATCCCTTGAACCCCTCCAGGGATGGGGCAGCCACAGCTTCTCTGGGCAACCTGAGCCAGGCTCCCACCACCCTCACAGCAAAGAGGTTCTTCCCCAGGTCTCATCTCAATCTACCCTCTTCCAGTTTAAAACCCTTTTCGCCTCATCCTATGGCTCCCCTCCCTGATCATGAGTCATTCCCCAGCTTTTCTGGAACCCCTTGAGGGACTGGAAGGGGCTCTAAGGTCTCCCATTATGCAGCATTATGAGAGGAGAGAGGCCAGAAGGGTTCTGGATGTGTACCGTGGTCTTGGCATGGCGAGTTGGCAAAGGGAAGTACTCACCAACACAGCCCTGTCTGTCCAACGTGGCCTGGAAGCCCGAATCACAGGCGCACTGGTAGGTACCAATGACGTTGACACAGCGTCCATTGCGACACAGGTTGTCACTAAGGGAGCATTCGTTGATATCTGCCGTGGGAAGAACAGTTTGAGCAGCCAGCCATGATGGCACCACGTGAAGAATCACTTGATGGCCATCCCCAGGTACCCCCACCCACCGCTGTCTCCACACTCAATTTGTCAGTTGTCTCAGTGAATGACAGGTAGGACAACAGACATCATAAATGCAATGAAACCCTGGGAGTGATGTTGGTCCCTCCTGGATGAGTGTGTTCTACCCACATATGGGATTGGAAGGAGATATTAATGGAATAGTAGAATGGTTTGAGTTGGAAGGGACCTTAAAGATCATCTAGTTCTGCCCCTGCCCTGGGCAGCGACACCTCCCACTAGACCAGGCTGCTCAAAGCCCCATGTGCCCACCACGAGATCCAAGTCTTTCCATTGTCTCACCTACGCAAGTGTTCCCTTCAGAAGTCAACTCGTGCCCAGGGGGGCAGATGCATTCAAAGCTGCCATCTGTGTTCATGCAGATCCCACCTCGGCACAGCAGCGGGTCTCGCTCGCACTCATTGATATCTGCAGAGAACGATAGGAAATGTGGCAGATTGACCCCTTCAGCTGGGTTTTCCAGATAACAGGGTGGCGCTGGTGCCATGCACCACAGTCCCATCACCAGAGATATATCCCAAAACAGAGGGGCATCAAAAATTAACAGGGCAGCAAACCCAGGGCTTGGGTTAGACCAGTGGATTTATGGTTGAAGTTTGCATTTTGGGAAATCACAACTCTCGCCTTGACCTCAGTAGAATGTAAAAACACCAGGAGGAAAGCCATTATTAGCTTTGTGCAGGTTTGCCAGCATGGACTAGAAGGATAGTTCCCAGCTCACACCCCACCTCTCTTAGTATATTTTCAAAAGTCTCATCAGCAGAGGGAGAGGTCCACAGAAAACTTGTATTTTCACAGAATCACAGAATAATACAGGGTTGGAAGGGACCTCTGGAGGTCATCTAGTCCAACCCCCTTGCCAAAGCAGGTTCTCCTGGAGAAGGTTGCACAGGAACTTGTCCAGGTGGGTTTGAATGTCTTCAGAGAAGCAGACTCCACCACCTCTCTGGGAGGCTCTTCCAGGCCTCTGCCACCCTCACAGGAAAGAAGTTCCTCCTCATGTTTAGATGGAACTTTCCATGTTCAAGTATGTGCCCGTTACCTCCTGTCCTGCCCATGGGCACCACTGAAAAAAAGCCTGGCCCCATCCTCTTGAAACCCATCCTTTAAGTATTTATAGGTGTTGATCAGATCCCCCCTCAGTCTTCTCTT
>JAOXJM010000014.1:2672511-2687275 GCA_026413425.1 Tringa solitaria | reverse complement strand
GAACTGGACCCAGTGCTCCAGCTGTGGCCTCCCCAGGGCAGAGCAGAGGGGCAGGGTACCTCCCAGTTTTGTTCAATCAAAGATCAACAGACCAGTTTTCTTGTTAACAGCCTTCAGGGTAGTTCCAGTATCACCCACAGGGCTGGGAAATAGTCTCTACATTTCTGAGAAAATCACATACAGACAAAGGGGTTGAATTTACTGGGAAGTGGAGAAATTCCTGAACTAGATGAAACTGCTGTGAGATGTGAACCAGCCAAACAAAGATGAAACCAGGCTGCTGGCATTAAGAATAAATAATTTAAAAAAAAAAAGTAATAGAAAAGTTTATAAATGAAAGACTAAAAAAATTTAAAAAACCCTAAGGAAGCCACTGGAATGGTGCACTGGTGGTGGCTGGAAACTAAAAGCAACAGCAGGAGGAGATGAAGCGCTGCAAGTATCAGAACTCGGAAGCCTTCTTATTGATCCATTGTCCATGGCTCCTGGAGAAAACTCTTTGGGATCTACTGGGATATCGTACCGGTAGCAGTCTTTGTGACACTTGGGGTCTTTCACGGTCCAAGTTATGCTCTTTGGCAGGGCAAAGTGCTGGATGAATCCGCTCCTCTAACTTTGGAAACGGGAATCCGAGAAGGAGGTTCTCTGTTTTGGTCCCAGAATATATTCACAAGATTTTGCATTCTTGCATGCCCCAGAATTGACTCAAGATGTCCTGGGCTGACAGTAAGAGACCAGAACAGGGGAGTCTCCCTGGAACTGCTCAGAGGATTCATCTGTCCACAGCTGTACTCCAAGAAACGTGTATTCAGAATACAGAGCCACATAAATGAACTGAGGGAGCTAAAAAAAATGCCCCTAAGAGCCCCTTAGTGACAGAAAACGGAGTGATGTCAGATATAAAGAATCCATTTTCTTCTCGTGTTTATTTTTTCTGAGTCCAACCTTGTAATTAAGAATGGAATCTTTCACCTTACGTGAATAAAGCACTCTGTTGAGATTTTCAGCTTATCTACAGCCAGAGTGGACTGGAACACATCTGATGATGGGGGTGACGGGCCCCCATCGGACGGTCCCACAAGACCCATGCCTCAGGTTCTCCGCAGTGGGAGACTGTTCCTAATGAACCGCAGGATGCAGGTTCAGGGCTGATATTTTTTATTGCCAGGGTCTGGCAATAATTCCTCCCTCACGAGGCTGAAGCCAAGTTCTTTTGCCAAACACAGGCGGGAAGAAGTTAATCCTTGGCCACGGGAAACGCCACAATGTCACAACACCCTTTGGGGTGGAACGGCTCAATCCCCTGTCACCTCAAAAAAAGGATAAGGTGTGTAGATTGTGTAGATAATAGTGAGCATTAAAACAAGAGAACAATGAAGCACAACATCCTCATGTAAAGATATCAGAAATCTCATTATTGGCAGGAGTCAGCAGGCCACCGGTGGCGACTGTGACATTCTCAGTATCTCAGGAACGGAGGAGGAGGAGGAAGACGACGATTGGTGTGAGCTGTGGTAACCCACACTATAATTTGTATGGAAAAGTCAGAAAACCATGCCAGTGGGATATATTTTAGAGAACCCAGAGAATCAAATACAAAAAATAAATAAATGGTATTGAATCATGCCACAGACTGATGTGGTTTCAAAGTCCAAGCCAAGGCAGAAAGAGCAGAATATTAAGCGTAGGTCAGTCAGACAAGTCAGTCTGGCGAGACAGAGAAGAGGAACGTGGAATGCCAGGAATTAGAGGACAGCAACAGTCTGGCTGAGCTGTTGGAGACGAACTGAGGTACTGAGGTCATTGATGGGATTTTTTTTTTTTTAAGCTACAAACAAGAATTATTCAATTGAAAACAGATGAGAATCTGACAGAATAAAAACAAGCATTGGCCAAATGAGAGGAGCTGTAAAGAATTATCTGAGGATAAAGGACAATTAAATGGGCAGGTGAAAGGGAGCCCTTACAATTAGAACTGGAAATAGGGTGGGGTAGAAGAATGCAGATGGTCTACCAGAACTTCTCATGAAGGACTTGATCCTTGCAAGTGTTTGGGGAACTGGACAGGGGCCCCATTAATGGTTGAGGCTGGTATGAAATTGCTGTGGACTCTGATCCCAAGAAAAGGTGCAGAAACAGCAACAAGTTGATTAGATACCACATATAAGTGAGATCAGGTTGAGAGTCATTTTGGAAAAGGTTCTGTGGAAAGCAGCCCAAGAAAAAGGGGATGACTCAGCAAGATCCAGAGCTAGAAGAGACATGAGCTATCAAATTGGGAACCTCTTGCTGAGCAACGTATAAGATATCTCCATGTTCTCATGCCAGTGGAGGCTTTTGATTTAATGGCACATGGCTGTAGGATGTGCAACGACAGCAGGAGGCCAAGCATAGATATAAAAGCCAAAGCTTAATATGTGTCCTAATAGAGGAGTGAAAATATGAACCTCAGCAGTGACCTAATGATAATTTAACTGGCAGGTACTTGCAAGGAACCTATATTGTCTAGAAAAGGGACCAAGCTACCAGTAACTGGATTAAAATGACTGATGCAGCATGTGAGACAGCATTTAGGGCAGGCAGATGTACCAGGTGAAGAAGATAAGCGTGGTGGCACAGGTAGGGTACCACACAAAGAGATCTACAAGCAGAGAAGCACTCTGCGATGATGTTTGAAAATACGTGGATTAACGTAAGGGTTGACCATATGATATTAATAATGTCTGGAGACAGGTGTACATTTAGAGTGTGGATATGCAAATAATCAGTGGCAGAATAAATAATAGATGGGTAACACAAGGCTGAAAAGGAGCTGAAGGACATCTCCTTCAGACGTCACACAAAGGGAACAGCCAAGTGTGTTTGAGAATTGGAGCTCGCAGCCATCTAGTTCAAGCTGCTGGCCTGGCAGAGGTCTCCTGTGTACTAGCCAACCCCCCGTACAAAGGTTGCCATGTCTTTATATAGCAGGAATGAAAATACCAGGCATGGATCCTGTCCCAGCCCAGTGGCAACGCCAGGCTCAAGCTCCAGCTGCTGGTGGCTGAAACAAGAGGAAAAGTTGGTGGCCAACGTTTGGTGCAAGGGAATGTCCAAGTGAAGGAAGAGTACAAAATGAAGAAGAATGAACATTGTAGAAATACAAGATGAAAAAGGAAATACAAGACCTTAGTCTTACGTTAAAAAAAAACAAGGCAATGGGAAATTTCAGTATAGAAAGCAGGAAAGGGATGGGAAAGTACTTGAGAAGAGCTGGTTGGTGGCCCCATGGGCTCTCCTGTGGGCTCCCGCAGCTGAGGTAATGGTGGCCAGAAGGTGGCAGGGCAGGACCAACGATGTCCCATGAATGTCATGGCAGGAAAAGCCCCTGGGCCAGGTGTTGTAGCCAGAGTCCTGTCTGATGCTGCCCTGAGGTGCCAGACTCCTTCCCCACTTTATGGGGCACCACCAGCCCAGGCTCTGGCCTCTGGTCCAGGAGGTCCTCATAAATTGAGCTCTCTGAGGGAAGGCTCCCAAGTTTTGACCCCATGTCTGGTGACCTTTTCATGGCCTGTCCTTGCTCTGCGTGGTACAAAGCACTGGGCAGGGCTAGCAGAGACAGCACGGGGCCAGTCACTGATGTCTATTGGCCCACACAAGGCACATCATCCACACAGGAGACAGCTCTATCTCTTTGCCCTCCTTCTCCAGAGGGGTCTGGGGCTCAAGCCAAGCCTTGCTGGGGACGTGTGCTTTGCTGAACTCCCAAGGTGACATCTATGGTGCTCTCAGCTATGTACACTGAGCTTTCTTTCCCTACACGTGCTGCCCTTCACCCCAGTTCTGACTTGGCAACCAAAGAAAGGCAGAAGACACTCTACTCTAGGGAGAGCAGAGGCTGCCAGGACTCTCTGCATCACAGGGACCCCCAAAACTCCCCCAGAGGGCAACAAAGAGATTTGATACGAAGGAACAGAGAGCCAGACAGACCTGTAGCCAGATAGCCAGACACAAGTCCTTACCCATACAGTTCTTCATCATCATGAAACCACTCTCGTAGCCTTCGAAGCACTCGCATTCAAAGCTGCCCGGCGTGTTGACACAGGTACCGTGGCCACACAGGTCTGGTGAGATGCGGCACTCATCGATGTCTGTGGGGATGAAGACAGGACAGGCTACAAGCACCGCTACAGCTGGCACTGGACCGCCTGTACCGCACATCAAATTCAACGAACAAGGACTGGCAAGTCTGACCCAGCAGACCAAGGAACTCCTCTTCCCAATGGGAGAGACAGCAATTAAGCTTTCTCTCTGGTGTAGGACTGATCCTTCATCCCACGAGCAGGAGGAGCCTTCTGCTCATGGTTCTGCTTCTCAGCATGTCCCTAAGACAACTGCCATGACCCCTCTGGGTACCACCATCAAGCCAAGCATCCCACAAGACAGGCAAGGCAGCAAGATGGGCAAGGGTGGTCCAGAGAGGGGCTACTCTTCCCTTACCTGTGCAGTTCCTTTCCTCAGCATCCAAAGCAAAGCCGTTGCCACAAAGACACCTGAAGCTGCCGATGGTGTTTCGACAGGTCCCATGAGTGCAGAGGCCAGAGAAGACCTTACATTCATTCACATCTGTGTGTGAAGGCAGAAGAGTGGTGTTTCAGGGAGGGGATGTTTGCAATGAGCCACGGGTGCCAGGGCAGGCAGAAGACTCCTGGGCTGTAGCTGAGATGGGCTGAGCACAGCCCACGAGCAGCACCTCCCCTCTTTCTTCTCACCTTTGTAGAAGGGCCTTCCTGAAAGCACGTCTCCTCGGTTGGCAAAGCCAGGCCCCCTTGGGCAGATGGCTTTGTACTCGCTGGAGCCGACCTTGGGACATTCTTCACAGTCAATGCCCCAGGCTGAGCCCACGGAACAGCAGCACATGTCGATCCGGTACTTGCCCGGCAGTGGCTCCGTGCACTCATCTTCATCCCATTTCATGTAGCACTGTTCCACACGCACGTCTGGTGAGAGAGCAGAGTTGAGCCCTTCCCTGCAGCACCTAACGTCTGGTAAAGCTATAAATATTATTCTCTGTGACATAGTTAGCAAGGTTCCTGGAACAGCTTTGGCTGGGGCATCCTCCAAACGATGCCCAGGTACGGGCCGTTTGGATGAGGCCACCACATTTGGGAGACTTTGAGAGATTTAACGGTATGGATGTGGCCAGCCTGTGACTTGGCAACAGGGTTGTTCCATGATGTAGTCTCTAGTGCAGATGGATCCGATGAAGGGCAAAGGTTTGTCATTGTGTGCCTAGAAAGCAGCCAGGAGTTGTTTTAGGGCTGCAGGGCCATGTCATTGACTAGTTCGGTTGTCTGTTTGGCTACCCCTTATATTCACCCAAGGAGAATGAATGACAGAATTATAGAACGGTTTGGGTTGGAAAGAATCTTAAAGACCATCCAGTCCCACCCCCTGCCCCAGTCAGGGACACCTCCCACCACACCAGGTTGCTCCAAGCCCCCATCCAAGCTGGCCTTGAACCCCTCCAGGGATGGGGCAGCCACAACTGACTGGATCTGGGGACATGAAGCTGTGGCAGCCTCGCCTTGGGTACGCTGCTGGTTTGGCAGCCCCTACCAGTTATGATGTGCCACCACTTGGTTTCCAAGACTGGTGCGCATGGTGGGGAGGGCTGAAGAAAGGCCAGATGAGGCGTCCTTACCCACACATGTCCTAGCAGTGCCGTCAAGGGTCAGGCCTTCTGGACACTCACACCGAAAGGAGCCAGCCGTGTTCACACAGCGCCCGTTTGGGCAGACACCAGGGAAGACCTCACACTCGTTCACATCTGTTGGCACAAAAGGAAGTCACAGGTGTGAGAATGTCCCAGTATGGTCTTGAGGGGCTCCTGCAGGTCACAGAAGGAGCCCAGAGCTGCCCACCAGCCTAAAACTGGTAACTTGTGGCAATTAAAAACACATTCCACACACAGCTACAATCATGCCCAGACGCTTTTGCAAGGAGGCTGCATTAAAAGCCTTGTTAGAGAGGGACAGACAGGGTGGTCCTCTTGCATGTGTCCATAGTTATCATGGCACTGGTAGAGCAGCACCAGGACTCACAAACATGACTACAGCTGATGGAGCAGCTAAACTTGGAAACCCATTTCCAGGCACATAAATGCAAGAAAGTCATCAGTAGCAGTCAGCACGTGTTGACCAAGGGGAAGCCATGCTTGATGAGTGTGATAAAATTCTAAGATGCAATGACTGGCCTGGTAGATGAAGGAATAGTGGTGGATAATGTCTACCTCGCCTTCAGTGAGGCACTGTATCCCATAAGATTCTCGTAGAAAAGCTGTTGATGTACAGGCTGGACAAGCAGACAGTGAGGTGGATTGAAAACTGGCTGAATGGCTGGGCCCAGAGGGTGGTGTCCAGTGGCACAAAGTCTAGTTGGAGGCCAGCAACTAGCAGTGCACCCCAGTGGTCAATACTGGGCCTGATCCCATTTAACATCCTCATTAGTTAGCTGGATGATGGGGTAAAGTGTGCCCTCAGCAAATCTGCTGATGATACAAAACTGGAAGGGGTGGCTGATATACCAGAAGGTCTTGCTGCCATCCAGAGGGACCTTGGCAGGCTGGAGAAATGGGCTGCCAGGAACCTCATGCAGTTTAACAAGGAGACATGTAAAGTGCTGCACTGCTGGGGAGGATTAACCCCATGTCCCACTGTATGTTGGGGGTCACCCAGCTGGAAAGGAGCTTGACAGAAAAGGACCTGGGGGGGCCTGGTGGACATCAAGTTGAATATGAGGCACCAATGTGCCCTTGCTGCAAAGGTGGTGATATCCTGGGCTGTATTAGGAGGAGCATAGGCAGCAGGTTGAGGGGAGTGATCTTTCCCTTCTACTCAGTACTGGTGAGGTCACATCTGGAGTGCTGGGCTTCTCCGGTGATGGACACATGGGAGAGAGTCCAACAAAGGGCCAGGCTCAAAGACGCAGGATAGAATAAATGAACAGTGACCACGTTCCCAATAAAAGAAGTTTTCTGCATCTTGCAGCGCTTTACCTTCACACGTGACCCCCTTCATCCTTGCGTATCCCCGGGGACAGGCAGTATCTGCAAGAAAACGGAGGAACGTCAGCAAAGAAACGGGCTGCACCCTGCCTCCCTGGTGTGTGTGCCAAGCAGAGCCTCACCGATCTCGCAGCGCTCGCAGGGGCTGCCCCACGCTGCCCCCAGCGTGGCACAGCACTCTGACTTCAGCGTGGCCCCGTTGATGTTCACCTCGCAACGCCCGTCCTGGATGTTGAGCCAGCACGTCCCTTTCATGCTGTCTGCAGGGACACAGCCAAGGCGTGAGTGAAGAGCTGCTTCTTGGCCGTGGTTCCCAGCTTCAACCAGGCCACCAGGAGAAGCAGTGAGGAGAAGCTATCCCTGAGCTGCAACGTGGCAATCGCTCCAGCCTCACTTTATCTTTTGGACCATGGGGTACTTTGCAGTGTGGGCAAAAACTGTGCTGGTGCCCAGAGCCCTGTCCCACTGCTGTGCTCTGCAGCAGCATTTCTGTGCTCTCTGAGACAACTGCTTTTGTGCCAGTTCTGCATCCCGCCCTTTCCTGGTCCCACCTGCTCTTCTTCTGGGTAAAAACAGTCCTTTCCAGCTTTGCAAGGCCCTCACCACCCAGGAGTGGGAAGTGATACCTCCTTATCATCTTGATGAGAAGAAAACTCCTCATCTTGATGTGCCTTAACGTCAGCACACTATAAACCCATCCGGTGAGCGAGAATCCACCATCCCGATGCCCTGCAGTATCTCCTGGGATCCCACATCTGTGTTTTGTCTTGCTTTTGGGGGTTTCTGTGTCTGACACACACTGCCCAGAGCACTGCCTGAGGGTGCAGCTTCTCAGGCTCCCTGGATGCTTCTAAGAGGTGTTAGTTGTTACCAACAACCAAGGAAACACCAGGTGAGAGAGAGGCCTCAAAGGATCCTCATCCTTAAGGCAGGAGCATGGGACTTGCTTTGGCTGAATGACAAGGGGTGATGACGGGCACTGCTGATATTGGAGCTGCCATCAAAGGCCAAGTCCTTACCCACACAGATGGTGCCACTGGGGTCCAGCTTGCTCCCTGGGGAGCACTCACAAGCAAAGGAGCCAGCATTGTTCCTGCAGACGCCGTTCACACATGGGTTAGAGGTGCACTCGTTGATATCTGCGGGAAGAAAGGGACTGTCACTGCAGTCAGTGCCATGGGACCCAGCTCTCTGGGCCAGAGACAGGGGCACCAACAGCAGACACCATGAAATTACTGGGCTTCTTCAGGGCTGAGGGGATGGACGGATTGAGAGCAGTTGGTGCAGCTACAGGGGAATAATGTTCTCACTCACTCAGGGCTGCTCCTGGCTAAGATGGAGTTGAAAATGGCCTTCATGTACCAGAACAAATGAACCAGATGTGAAGCTACATAGGATTTGTCATTTTTCATCTTCAGAAAATCAGGTTGTTTTTTTTTTCTCTAAACAGATATTTATGTGCAAAGTGCCAGTTCTCAAATGTTTGAGGACTTTGTGGTCAGGAAACAATTTCCCCTGCTCCAAACTGCAAGCTTTCAATCAAATCCCCCAAACTTGCAATTTTGGTCAGGTTTTAGCTAAAATTTTGGGGGCCTAGAGGAAATTGTTCTGGTTTTCAGTCACTGAAAAGCCCAGATGTTCTGGGTTTGGATGTCCACTATTTTGAATGAAGTGTGAAATTTCGCCCCAGGAAAAAAGAAACAATCAAAAACCCACAAACCCAAAGGCTGGACCTGATCCAGTTCAAACCACTGCGGTCAAAAGGGAACCAAAGACACGTCAGACCTTCAGCTCCCTTCCAGGCAGGACCTCAGGCCATGGCTCCTCACAGCTCAGGAAGATGTTCTCCGTTGCCTTCAGAATCACGTTACCTTCACAGGTATCTGTCTCCGTCCTGAAGACAAAGCCCTTGGGGCAGGTGCAGGTGTAGCTGCCGGGTGTGTTGCGGCACAGTCCGTTGTCACACAGCAAACGGTTGACAGTGCATTCATCAACGTCTGTGGACAGAGACATGAGGTTTCTCAGCTGCAACACCAGCGTCCCCTCTTCTACCCTGCCAGCCTAAAGAGCTCTGGCAGCCTGAGAGGCGCAGAAATGCAGCACCATCCTCAAAGTAAGACCACTTGGAATGTACATTAAATCACATATGTGTAGGTTTTTTTGCATATTACCTTGTGCTCTTCCATACGGACATGGCAGCCCTGAGTGGGAACAGTGCCCGAGGGCATCAGCTGTGTCACCTCCAGCTCTTGTGCAGCTGGAGGTCTGTCTCTGGTTCCCAGCCTCATATGTTGAGTGCCACCCTCTTCCCCACCGGTGCCGAGCTCCTGGTTCCTCACCCCACACTGAGCCCGGGCTGCCCTGAACTCACCCACACAGTTCTTGCCCGTGGGATCTGACTCGTAGCCCAGGTTGCAGATGCAGCGGTAGCTCCCACGCAGGTTCTCGCACATGCCATTGGGGCAGATGTCCGGGTTGAGGGCACATTCATTGATGTCTGCACAGAGAAAGAAGTGAAATTAGATGGACCACCCCAAACACCAATGCAGAAAACTTCCATCCCCCAATTCCTCATTGCTCCTTGGTGCCAATCCCCAGCTGGGACACCCTTCTGCAGAAATCACTCCTTCCTGTCCTACCTGACCTCCTGGTTGGACCCAGTAAGCCCTGGAGACCCTTGTTCCTCCCCTCCTGGTGCTGTGGAGCTAGGCATCTTTGTCCTGGGGACACATAGCTGATCTAGGGTAGGGCTCTGTGCTCAGGAGGAGAGAATAGGATAGGAGTTGGGACAAGCCCAGCCTCAGTTCCATATCAAGGGTTCCCAGGTCCTTCTGTTACGCTCCCAAGTCTCCTTACAGTAAGTCTGTCCATAATACTCAGGTCAGACCACTTAATTATCCCTCCCACTGGAAAAGGTGGGAGGAAGAAGCTGTTTGTAAGGTGCTGTGAGCAGGATGCTGGGGCCAAATGGGGTAAGGGCAGAGCAGGATGGACAACACAGTCCTACCAAGTGGGACCATTCTGTGGGCAGACCAGGGAAAGGAGCACTCAGACATACTGGAGAGCACACCGCAGGCTGGCAGAGAGTCATGTCCATGGCTAGATGGTCATAGCAAAGCCTTTCTGATGGCAAAGCCCTGTATCTTCTAGCCCAGCCATGGTTCCTGAGCTGAGAGCTTGCACAGGCTCCCTGACCATGCTGCTGCCAGGCTGGAGAAGTCCTGATCAGGCCAAAGAAAATTTCCTTTCCCTATCGCTGACATTAAGAACTGTCAGAAAGCAGCTTGAGCAGCCTGGGAAGAAAGAAGTGAGGACCTGTGGCCTCTGCCTGGTTCCTGACCCTGGTAAAGATGTGGTGGTGATAGGGCAGGGACAGAGAAGCGCTATGTTTGGGTGAGGGCAGGGCCCGGGACAGGGGCCAAGTTCTGCAGGATGTCCAAATCTCAGTTTCAAAGACTTGCAAAGTGTCTTGGACAAACTTGCCCTAAACTGAGGGATTTTTGGATGGTTCTGCAGCAAAGGTACCACTGCCCCTTCTGCCCACGCACATGGCAGTTGTGCTTGGGTCTGCAGGGTGTCTGGCAGGGAGAGCCGGGGGCATCTCTGCCATCACCCATCTCCTGCCCATCCCTGCTGTCACCAAGTGCCCAGTGCATGTGGAGAATAAATCAGAAGGGTGGCAGCCAGGGGGGCAGCATCTTTTCCTCTGCAGCAGCAGCATCTCACCGCCTTTTTGGCCCAGGCAAGGAGATTTCACCAGGGCGAGAACCAGCCTCCCCATGGAACAGGGCAGGTTTGTGTTTGTCCTCGCAGTGCCCTAGTGCCAGGTGGCAAACAGCCCAGGCCAGGGCTTCCCAGACACTGCCGGCCTTTGTCTCCAAGCAGTTGGAAATCAGTTACATCCCTGGGTAAAGGCGGCCCTGGAGAGCGCTGAGCGCACACGGTCCTGGCTGCAGGGCAGCGAGGGGCTGACCAGAGCGTGTCTGACGTTTTGCTTCTTGCTAGAAAGCGTCTTATCGTTAGCCTGAGGCTGACTTGGGCCAAGACACGGTGCCCTGGAAGGAAGCCCAAGGAGCCACCAGGGTTTTGTGCCTCTGGCCCGTTCCCATTTGGAAAGTTTTGAAAGGCCGTAGCTATCTGGCTGCTTCGTGCTCTATCCTGCTGATCCAAGCACTGCCCGGGGCTGGCAGCGCGGCCGCCCTCCTGACCTCTGGCACAGCTGGCTAATGCAAAGCAGCCCCTTGGCAACTCAGCCCAACAGGCGCTTATCGCCTCCCTCTCCCTGGAAGAGCCCTCTCCTCCCGCCCCCGAGGGAGCTGGAGGGCAGAGGAGGGGAAACGAGCAAGAGGATGCAATTGGTCACGCTCTTCGTTCCCATCAAAGCGGGGAGTAAAGCCAAGCTCTGGGTGTGCATCCCCAGAAATGCAGTTCCCACAGGGTGCCAGGAATCAACCGCTTGATGCAATCCACGCTCCTCAGGAGATGCTTGCTCAACCTCAACTCATGGGGCTTTAGGGAGGAGAAAAGACTCATAGAACCCTTCTCCCCCATGTCCAAGCTCACATCCCTCCCACAGACCCTCACCAACACCGAGGCAGGTTCCTGCCTGCACTGACACCCACCCACCCACTGATACCCACCCAGTCCGTGCAACCCGCCCCACGCTGCTCCCAAACTCCTCTTACTCCCCCAAAATGGGCACAACATTCTAACTCTCCAGCACACCCTCTGTAGCACCCAGCCTCTCATGGCACACGCTCCCCCGGCACACAGGTCCATGCACACTCCATTAAAAGCAGCTGAAAGAATGAGCCGAGGGGTGACGTTAGATGTGCCTGCCTAAAATCTGGTCCATGGGATGCACATACCTCTGCCATCAGCCGTTATTCCAATGCCACTGCTGCAGAGAGCCTGGAATTCAGCTGTGTAGAAAGCACAACAGAGCCATTAGCTTTCCTAGACACTTCACACACAGTGACATTAATTCCGGACAATGCTGGGTTTGTTGCTTGTTTGTTAGAATGTCATCTGTGGGCTTCCAAGCAGTGTTTTTTTAACCTTCTGCAGTGTGTATTTTAGAGCTGAATACTCGCAGCTCGTGTTCCAACGCTGGGAGAATCCCTGCAATGCCATCAGCATCAGGTTTGTGGACCCAACCTAAATTTTTTGGCCCCGTGGCACCCCTTTTCCCCTGCCTGTGGCTCCCATGTCACTGCCAAGCTGTCTAGGACCTGGCAGGGAGCTCTCAGGGACTCAGTCTCTGAGCACCTTCCTGGCTTGCTACAAACTCAGATGGAAGAGGAGCTCACCCGAGTTTTTGGCTGGACAGGGCTGACAGGGCTCTCCGAAGCCGTGGTCTGGGTTAGCACAGCAGCACTCGGATTTGGTGACGGCTCCCGGGAAGGGACGAGCGCAGGTGCCCTTTTTAATGCCTCCATAGCAGGTGCTGCGCATGTGGGTGTCCACGCAGACCCGTCCATCCACCCCGATGGCCAGGCCCCCGAGGCACTCGCAGCGGAAGGAGCCCTCTGTGTTAATGCACCAGCCGTTCATGCAGATTCCCGGCGTCTCGCACTCGTCGATGTCTGGAAGAGGAAGCACAAACCGGCTGTTACCCACCCCCAGGCAGCAGGACACACAGACGGGGGCTTCGGGCTACTTTGCAAGGAGATTTGGAGGCTAAGAGGGAGCCAGAGGTGCAGTTTAGAGCATCACATCTCCTGCATGCTCTGCTGGCTGTCCCTGATGGATCAAGGGAAGGATCTGGGCTCCTTTGGCCTCCTGAGACCCAGCTCCTTCTCAGAGGAGCAGGGTCTGGTTTCTGCTCTGTTAATGGGACAGTGACCCAGAGAATTCACACCGTGTCACAGCAGCATATTGACAAAATGCTATGTTCTCCTCCTCCTCCACCTCCTCCCTCCTCTCTGCCTTCACATCCTAACCTTCCCAGCTTTGGGAAGTGGCACACCAACTGGAGTGGAATGTGCTGCACAGGCTGGGAAAGCTGTGAAGATGAGTGCTGCCAGCTCCCGTTGGCCGTACAGAGCTTTCCAGCCCTGCTTAACCTCCTTCAGAAAGAGGATTTAAGCTTCAATTTGTGCTGAAGTTGTGGAGCTGCAAGAATATATTCCCTTGTGGCCATTCTGCTGTGAGGGGGTAACTTCTGGTTGCAGAGCAGGAGATGCCTGGCAAATCCTTGGTTCTTCTCAACTCCCCTTGGCCTCAAGACACATCCCAAGTCCCCAGGAATGTGGATGGTGGGCTGGGAGGAGGGCAGAGACCAAGGTTGGGGAACCTACGCACCAACACAGTACCGCCCGTTGGGAGCCAGCACAAAACCAGGTTTGCAGATACATTTGAAGCTGCCATCCTCGTTGATACACATCCCATTGAGGCACATGTTGGTCGTGGCACATTCATCATGATCTGGGGAAGACAAACAGGAAACGTGAGGAAGACTCTCCTGTGCTCAAAAACTCTCTGTGCCCCATCTCATGGTCAAATTGCTAATTATGGCAGGGGGTGCTAATCCTAAAGGCAGAGCTCTCCCGGCTTCTCCTGGTGAGAGATGTTCTGCCGGGTCCCTGCTGCTCCTGGTACCCTGGTGATGCGGTGCAGCTCTCAGCAGGACTCAAACACTGGCTGCTGGAGAATGTCCTGCTTCCAAACCCAGCCCTGCTCATGCTCCTGGACTCCAAAACCCACAGAAGCCCTTACACCTTTATAAAAACACCTTCCTATTTCAGTCTTCTCCTTTTAAGACGCTCTGCCCTAGAGATGAAGGGAGTACAGCACAGACTGGAGTAACCACCAACCCCCGGGGATCAGCTCAGTCCCAGCCTCCCCACGGCACGTCAGGAAATAACTTACCGACACAGTTCTTGCCATCGGGGGTGATTTCAAAGCCAGCGTTGCAGATACACTGGAAGCTGCCGTCGGTGTTAACACAGCGGCCGTTCCTACACATCACTCCATTCATGATGCACTCATCGATATCTGGCAGGGAAAGAAACATCAGAAAGTCACAGCGGGTGGAGTGAGAAGCAGTTGCAGCTTAATCTGCTTCCTGTGAAAACCAGGCAAGTGCTCTCAGACACTCAGAGTGTGCCCTGCTCCGGAATCACACTCTTCCCCTCTCCCTGTACGGAGATGGAAAAGATGTGGAAAAAGCTTTTTGAATGCTTTGGAAGAAGCAAGACTTTTGTGAGGCTACAGCTCTGAGACCTCAGACCCTCCATGACGTCTTTGTCAACGGTCTCCTTTGCAACACCGGTTATCCTGGGGCCATTCAAGTCCATGGGAGACAGTAAAAGTGCTCAGACCAATAGCCACAGGCTCAGGTGAGCCACAGAGAGGTGGTCCCAGTGCCTCAGCAAAATGAATTCCAGGACTGGAATTCCAGCTGGGGTACAATGGGACTGAAGTATGGCTGCACATCAAGAATGTGACGGCCACTCACTCTGGGAGACGGGCCACTGAATCCCTCTGGGTAAAGAGGAAAGAAGAAAGGAAGACGACTTGAGGCAAGGGGTTGTTACTGACCCTTTGTCAAGAACTGGGGAAGGCAGGAGGAACTACTTTATGAGAAAATTACAGAAAACCAGTAGTCTGGCCCCAGCAGCAATGGACAATCCAAACACTGTGGAGACTAGAACATCTCTGTTATGAGGAAAGGCTGAGGGACTTGGGGCTTTTTAGTCTGGAGAAGAGAAGACTGAG
>JAOXJM010000014.1:2659933-2672411 GCA_026413425.1 Tringa solitaria | reverse complement strand
TCTCCGTCTCTGGAGACATTCAAACCCCCCTGGACACGTTCCTGTGGGACCTGCTGTGGCAGGGGGTTGGAGGAGATGATCTCCAGAGGTCCCTGCCAACTCCGTATCATTCTGTAACTCTCCTAATGTGGAGAAGTTCGCACGAGAGCAGCCTGGCAGAAAAAGGTCTGAATCCCAGACAAAATGGGGTGGTCCTGCCCTGAAGGAAACCTCCTTTTTAAAGCTGTATCAACAGAAGAGCTGTGTTTAAGCTCCATGGGACAGTTTCTTGTTCTGACAACTAAGAGAGGCCACAGCTGAAGAATGACATCCCAGTTTTGGCACCACACATTAGAAAAGATAAAGACAAAATGGAGGAAGTTGAAAAGATAAAAGCCAGGACAATGAGAACCTTAGAAACATTATCAATGAGAGGAGATTGAGAGACTTGCAGTTGTTTAGTCTAGAAGGGAGATGACAGGGGGGTTACAAGTTGCAGTTTCCCAACATGTGAAAAAATGTTGTAAAGGAGACAGCGATGAACCAATTTTCACAGCCAGAAATAGAACCACAAGAAGAATTCAGCTTAAATGATTTAGTGTGGAAATTAGGAAAGCCGTTCACATTGTCAGGCAATAAGGAGGGTCCTCTGGAAACCCCTTTATTAGAAGCCGCTAGACAGAAAATTAAATAAAATAAAAAAATCAGAGGTCGGGCACTGACAGGGAAATCTCCTTTTGCTTCTTGTTCACATGGGACATCACCTCCCCATCATTCCTTTTTAGCAGTCCCTCACCCAGAGCACCATCTTGCTGCAAGACACTGACAGAACAACTTTGCTAGAAATCACAAGCCCTACATGGATAGAAACATTCCTCAAAATCCTATCTTTTGTCAAATCTTTAAATCCAGTTGTGCTCTTGAAAAGGACTCTAAGTTCCTTGATTGCCACTACCTCACTTTAAGGTAAATAAAGGTAGAGGAAACTTCTCCTGGACAGATTTCAGGACACTGCTGGCAGCTCAGTTAAGTTGTTGTGGAAGCCCATCACACACTTGGTTGGGAGGTTGTTTGGTGCTGGGGACTCCTCGCTCTCTTTCCCCTTTATAACCATTTTCCTTTGCTACCTAGGTCTCTGCTGACACTCTTGAGGCACCCCATGTTTCCCCACAAGGAGAGAGGGAACAAACTTACCAATGCAAGCCTGCTTGGTGGGGGTGCTCTGGAAGCCTTCGTGGCACTTGCAGTGGTAGGAGCCAGGGGTGTTCACGCAGTCACCGTGCACGCAGGGGCTGCTGGAGCACTCATCCACGTCTGCAAGAAGAAAAGCCTAAACCCGTGAGTCACCACTAGGCACAGCAAACCACCAGGACAGGCAGCAAAAGCTGTATCCTGTCAGCTTGACACTGCTCATTACAGGTTTCGATTTGGACACCGAGCCATTGACTGTAACTCTTTGGATACAGTCCTCCAGCCAATCCCTAATCCATCCAACAGTCCATCCGCCAAACCCATAACACTCTGACTTTGAGGTAAGAATGTTGTGGGGAACTCTATCAAAGGCCTCTCAGAAGTCCATGTAGGTGACATCCACAGCGCTTCTCTTTTTCACCAATGCAGTCACTCTATCATCAAAGGCCATTAATTACTGAGGCACAAATTGCCCTTGAAGAAGCCATGTTGACTGTCTCTAATCACCTCCCTGAGTTCTGTATCTTCCCTTCTGAAGAGTTTACAGCCACCAATTGCATGGCTACCGTCGCATGATTAGTCCCACCACATTTCAGTGTAGATTTCTAGCTGCACAGCAGCTTCCAACTCCTTCTGTTTGATAGCCACACTGCATGCATTCCTATAGAGGCACTTCAGCTGGGCCATCAACACTCTCACCTCTTCAGAGGAACACCCCCTAATTCCTCTCAAGCATCTTACAGGTGTTTCCCTCTTGGTTCCTAATACATCAGCAGCCCCTGGATCTTCTCTGTTGCTCAAAATTCCATCCCCTTCTCCCACTAAATCTAGTTTAAAGCTCTCCTTATAAATCTGGCCACCTTTTGGCCAAGACCTTCTTGCTCCACTTGATTGGGTGAATCTCAGAAAAAATAGGCCACTTATAAAATGGTAATGCTCTTGAAAGATGCCATCCTTCTAATTCCTTGGAGACCTCAAGCTTCTGAGAAGGTTTGCAGAGCCACCAGCTAGCTGGGGTGATCATAGGGACCGCAGTCTATGCCTGTGGGGCAAGCAGAGCAGGCAGCAGCCTGATAACTGGCGTCCCTACCCTGGGGCTAGTTCCATGGGGCTTCCCACAGTGTGAAATGGCCACTGCTAAGCCAATGGCAATGCTGTGGCTACCAGAGTTGCCACCCTGGATGTTCCTTGAGGGGCAGACATATCCTTTCCATCACACTGCTTCATTACCGGACACAAGCTCTCTATCTCCAGCCTCTTGTGAGGACCTCTGACTGGGATGTGGGGGGTTCTGACTGGGATGGGGGCTGCCGGGAGCTCTTGGGGGACCTACTCACCAATGCATTCTCCGCGCACATCCTGCTTGTAGCCCATGTTGCACTCGCAGCGGTAGCTGGATGGGGTGGGGATGCAGCGGCCGTTTAGGCAGAGGTTAGTGAAGTGCTTGCAGATGTCAATGGTCTGGTTCAAAGTGGCGGTTCCTGGAAAGCACAGAGAGAGCATCACGTAGAGGATTACGGCTCCTTCGATCGTCCCCAGGAAGCAGGGTCGGTAAGTCATAGAGTCATAGAATTGCTGGGGTTGGAAGGGACCTTTAAGATCATTGAGGCCAATCATCAACCCAACCCTGCCCAAACCACCACTAACCCATGTCCCTCATCCCCATGTCTGCCCGCCTTTTAAATACTTCCAGAGATGGCAACTCCTTCCCTGGGCGGTCTGTTCCAATGGTTGATAACCCTTTCAGGGAAGAAAATTTTCCTAATATCCAAACACTGGGACGGATCAGGGATGCTTCTGGGTCCTGTTCAGCCACGGGGCTGCAGACACAAACTCAGCCTCCTCAGGAATCTCTGCCAGGTGCTGCAGTACTTGGCCTGCCCCTACCCCATGGACATGCACAACATGGTCCAGCCTCTCAGAAGCGAGGTGGGAATCAATATTTATTGACATCCAGTGCTTTTTCACAGGCATGAGCCCTTAGAAGGAGCTATTTGGGGGTGTCCAAGGTGGTGGGAAAACCAGTTTTGTTTTGGGGAGGCAGAGAGCGAGGTGGTGACGTGAAAGCTTCATTCCTCTTTGGTAATTAGAAAGATATTCTGCACCGGAGCCAGGCTCGGCTCCCTCGCTCTGCCAGCAGACGCTGTTTGATCTGTTTCTGGGCTCACCATCCTGCACAGCATTAGTGTCACATCCCATCGTTCCCCCCCTCCCCGTGTCAAAATAAACCTCGTAGCTGGCGGAGAGCATGGGCGCTTCGCTGGTGTGTGCGCGGCGCGGGGACGCTGCCCGTCTTCTGAGAGAGGCAGCCAAATTGGGTCAGCACAGTAAGAAAGTAATTTTAATTACCGATGCTTGAACTTCCTGGGCCCATTCCAGGCAGACCTGGGATCCCGCCTTGTCCATTTGCCCCATTTGGTCCGATGCCTCCGGGCCCGTTGAGTCCCGGCCCAACACCATTGGGCCCGAATCCAGGAATTCCTGGAAAGTTCCCAGGGAACCCTGGCACGACTGGGAGCCCTTCGATGCAGAGCCTGCGGTACTCATCTGAAACAAAACAGCTGCCTTAGTGCTTTTCCAAGAGTTCCTGAATCCCCTTCCCACCTCTGCCAGAGAACAGAGGGATGGAGATGTACCGGCAGGGAGCAAAGAGGGTGGGTGTTGATGGGAAGAGGGCAGATGGGCAAGGAGGGCTTTAACACCCTCCACTCTGGAGGAGATGACAGGACACAGCTTGCCAGAGTGTTTGGCAAGAGCTTCTTGGGGTGCATGGGACTGCTGGCACCCTGGGGTCCCTTCAAGCAGGACACAGGAGGGGGCCAGACACGGTAAAGCTCTGTCCTGCTCAGAGCTGGTGATGAAAGAAGAAAGGCGGAGAGATCTACAGCGCTGAGCCTCCTCACGGCCTCCTGCAGCCTGGGCTCATCCCCAGTTGGCCCCAAGGTTTGATTACGGTGGGAGCCAAAGAGAACTGAAGGGGTAGGAGGAAAGGGATAAATTCTTGCCTTGGCTGAACTCACCTGGCTCGACTTCAGATGAGACCCAGGCAGGACAGCCAGCATCCCCGTGTGACCTTTCTATGGGTCTTGCGTTGACAATTCTCCACGTCAAGCCTGGGGTACCACTAGGGCTACCAGAGCCACAGGTTGGCCCGACAGCAGGTGGAGGTCCTTTGTGTCACACTTACCAGAGCCCCGAACAGGGCACATCTCCGGAGTCTGGCCAATGGCCCAGCAACGCCCCGAGTCACAGCAGCACTGCATCTTGGTGTACTGGCCAGGGAGGTCCCCGGCACAGCGGCCCCCGATCAGAGCAGAGAAACATGTCCCAATCCGCTGGTCTGCAGGGAGGGAGAGAAGGAGACACGTTCACACCATGTTATCACCATGCTCTTGGTTGGGTCAATCCCTGATTGCTGGTGCGCAATCCTGAGCACCGATTTCCAGTGGTGCCTCTTCTGGCTGTCCAATGTCTCAACCTGACCTCCTGTTCTCCCTCATCCTCCCACATCATGAGGTTCTCCAGCACCTCCATGTGGAGCACAACAAGGCTGTAGGGCCAGGTTTTATTCCCCAGTATTAGATCTCACATTCCCATTTAGGCTTTTAAATACCATAAGCAGCCTGATCAAGAGCCAGAAACAGGCAGCAGTTAGGCAGTTCCTCTCCACTAGATTCTCCACTGGGAGCTGCCTTCCTTGCCCTGCAGGAAGGACAAGCTGACCCAGAAGATCCTGGCTGAATTCACAGAGCAAAAAACAGATGAGATCCCCCACCTCATCCCATCTTTCCTCACCTTCCCGAAGAAATGGGATTATTTACAGGTGTCTCCCTCCTCTCACTGGAATTCCTGATAAGAGATGTCAGGGATGGGTCGACCCAACGCACCAGCCGGAAGAGCAGGCAATGAGGAGCTGGTCTGCTGGAGACCACTGCAAATGTTGACACTTCCACTACAGCCTGACCCATCCCCTCAGCAGGGACAGACAAACTGTTCTGGACTAAGTACATTATTCAAAAAAATTGCATTTTGGGGCTGAAATCTCCATTCTTCAAGCTTCTCCTCTGATGTTAGTGTCTGCCTTGCTTATTTGGATTACATTTGTGACCAAGGGTTGGCCATCAGTGCCCATATAACAGTCCAACAGGCCATGTGGATTGGCAGTGTCTTCTCCTCTCTTGGGCTGTTGGACCCAGCATGGTATATTTTCCTCTAACTCCTGCCACTAAAAACACTTCCCTGTGATAAAAACAATTCAGCGCTGCCTGCTACTACTTTGAGGGTTCCCAGACAGTGAGGGGGCATTCCCCAACCGCTCCTGCTCCAGGCTGAAGCCCTGGCTGCAATAGTCCTTTCCCAAGGTGGTCAGCTGTCTCCTTCACCACTTTGGTCAGGCTGGGGACAAGGTACATCCCTTCCAGCATTAGTCAGTGATCCCCAAGGCTGTGCTAAGCAAGGACCTTTCCACAGTCTGACCAGGACCTGCCTCTCCTTCCCATGGCAAATGTTCCACGTCCCAGGCTTTCCATGAAGAAGCATTCCCTGCCAGCTCCCAGTGATCCCAGCGTCTCTCGCTAAACGAACGGAGCTGTTCCCAGTTCCACATCCCTCCAGCCTGATCGCTCCCATTCCAGCGGATGCCTGTTTCAGGTCATGGGTTAGTTCCCACAGCCTGGACTGAGCTGGGAGGAGAACGAGCCCTGGATGGTGGCCACCCGTGAGCATGGCCAAAGCCACAGACACCGAGCCTGGCACTGGTGTTAGGTGTGTGTGGCTTCTGGACAAGGCCCAGGAGACTGAGGGTCTTTCACATGTCTAGCAGGCTCCGTCTGGCACCAAGTCCTTTAGGAAAACCTGGAATCTTCCACTCATTCATCTCCCGTCCTTGTTTCTCAAGTAAATTAATGAGGGGGAAAGTCTAGCCTGATTTGTCATCTGTGCCTCTAGAATGACATTAGCCAGCAGGCTGACACTTTCCTGAAATATAATTGAAATTAATTGCACAGAGCTGTTTGATCTGTGGGCTGTGGTTACATTTCTTCCCTAATCACAGCTCGGTGACTTGCAGAGGACAGTGACCCCATTTAAAGCCAGGGTGACTAAACCAGCAGGTCTTTTCTCAGCTACATCCTTTCCACCAGCCTGAGTTCAGCATGAAGTGTACCCTTTTCCCAAACTTTCTCCACCAAAGAGACTTGCAGAAAGACAGACAGACAGGGAGAAGGGAAACTTGAGTGAGGGACTGAATGCAGCTCTGGATTAGCTCCTAATCCTCGTGATGTACAAGCCATGTGGGTGTTTGGGTCATCCCAAGCCCTTGGTCTCTGGCAAGTGGCAAGGGGACAAGAGCAATGCCCCCGTCTTTGCAGGTTTCAGCAGCTTCTGGAGTGTAGAAGAGGGCCGTGTTTCCACAGCACATCAAGAGGTTGGTGTTCCATAAAAACTCATATTCAAGAAAGAAACTGTTCCCTGAACACACTGGGACAGGACAGTGGGGCCATTTGGAGAAGCTACAGCTCAAACCCTTGATGGGAGTTTAGGGTTGAGCTTAAATGAACTTCTCGATTTGAGCGTGGTAGTTTGGAATAAACCCTTTGGGCATCAGAGAGGATGGATCCCACCCGGCTCCTTGTGTTCTTCTGTGGGATGTTTGCTGTCCCAAAAGCTGTGACACAGGGTGACAGCCAGCCAGTTACTGGGCAAGGAGTGATCTGGAGAACGCAACCTCTTTCCCTGCAGACAGACAACGTGCTGACATGTTTGACAAGGTAGGGAGGTCACAGCAGTTTGTGTAAGGGAGGGAATGGTCCAGCCCTTATTCATCTCGACAAACATTTATTAAATTCAGCTGGTTTTGCTGCAGTTTGTAATGATCTCTCTCAGAAATGAAGGTCAGAACTAATTGAAAACTCATCTGGAGCTGCCTTGGGCAGAGAGAGGGGTGGACGGAAAGAACAGTGGGTCCCCACAGTCCCTCTGTGACCTCCTGCAGGACCACCCACACGCTGGAGGTGGGAGCACAAAGCCGTTGCGGTTTTGTTCTGCCTTCCTCTGCGGCTGTTAAGGGAACAGGTTTGCACAATAACCTCAGTAAATCAGAAATGCTGTAGGCGAGAAAGGAGGGAAAATTCCACATGAGATTAGAGAGCACAGAGAGGTGGGGGGATGGAGCCACAGGTCTATCAGAGGTCTCTGGTTCAGAGAGGCTGGGAAGACTTTAGAAGGTCCTGCCAGGAGCTGTAGAGCAGGAAATTGAGTTTGGCCTCCTCACAGAATCATAGAATTGTCTGGGTTGGAAGGGACGTTTAATATCATCTAGTCCAACCATCACCCTAACTGATAAAAAACCATCACTAAACCAAAGATAGCGGGCCAGGAGGGACACCAAACTGGACCTTCCTGTCATGGTCTGACAGAGTCTGCACCCATCTGCTGGGCCATGGTGGCCTGAGGCTTGTGTCCTGATGCCCAGGAGAAGCCCCACACCAGGAACTGCACCCTCTGAGTGACTATCCAGCCCGGTTTATCTCTATCTTCCCTTTCAATGTGAACATCTAAAATCTGCTGTGCACCTACAAGGAATTTTGCAATTTTGAGCCCAATGAAAACTTGATGTGTTTCTTTGGCAGTGGGGGAGAGGCAGGGAGAGATGGAGGAGTAGGAAGCGCAGTGAGAACTTTAAAGGGTATTTCTCTCATTTTGTGTCTTGTCACGTACAGAAACTGGGAAGCTCAAGTGACCAAACCCAAACAAAGTAGTGGTTGCAAAAGTCAGTTGGCTCTGACTACAAAGGACCTGGGGGCTATTAGCTCAGAAGGGAGCTGCAACACAGCAGCAAGTAACCAAAGGTCTCTCCACCCAACATGTCCAGTGGTCCTTGGTTTGCAAGGATGAAGGGCATAAAAGAAGCCTCATACTGTGGTAAGACACCCAGTCTAGATGGATTGATGCCATCGTATGTTCTCCTCTTCTGGAAAACTGAACAATTTCTTTCTTGTCTGGGTAATATTAGGCTAGATGCTGGTGTCTGTCTCATCGAAGAGTCGTGGCAGAATGAAGACACAAAGTGTCCCTCTGGGCACAGCTCCCACCAAAGTGCAATGTCCATCCAATGCTTCTTAACCACCAATGCTTCTGCAGAAGGCTCTGGTGCAAGCAGGGGAGCTCTGGGTGTTACTGCAGGACAGTTTCTGTGCTGGTAAGTGTTGTAATAAATTCAGTCCCTCTCTGGCTGTTCACACTTCTCCAAATTCACCTCCCAGTTCAACTGCTGTAAGGTTGAGGTATAAATGCATCCCTCAGATGATCGATCCTCTCTAGGGAGAAACGCTTTACAGTCCAGGTCCCTGCACTGGAGTCCCAGGAACTATAGAACCTTCCTGCACCCTCTGGTCCCTGCAGATGTCCAGGCAGAGCTCTGCTTGGCAGCATCCCTAACTCCCTTGATGCCTTGGGAGCTCTTGGTGTGCTCTGCTCAGCCCTCCCCAGCCTCTTATCACTCTATGTGGAGCCTACAACCCTCACGCCCTTTCCCTTTTGTCATTTCTTGCCCTCATAAATATTATCTCCTCATATTTCCTTTTTCCTTCTCTATCCTTTCTCAGATAATGACCAAAGAGGGCAAAAAGGGTCCTCCAGGCAGGTGAAGCCCTCAATAACACACTCACAACCTTCTCTGAGCCCAGGTCTTTGTAGTAATAAGCAAGATCTGGCCCTACCTGGAGCTTTAGGCAGCAAATCTGCTGATGTTGCCCAAGGAGAGATAAAACCCAAATCTCTCAGAGCTTTGCTGGACCATCAGGGAAAAAAAGCAAAGCAAGCAATGTGCAGGAGTGCTGACTTGCAATGAACATGGAAATGCATCTGAAAGGCCACTTTTCTCATTTGAAAATTATTCTTTGAAGCAGTTCTTGAAAAGCAACCCATTGTACCAAAAAAAGAGAAAAAAAAAAAGAAAGCTGAGAGCCTGCTGGAGCAGATCCTTCTGCTGCCTGCACAACGCTGAGCCTGTCTTTTACAAGCCTAAATGAATGAGACTGTTATGAACATGTGTGGAACTGGATTCTTTCTGTCAAGCGCAGGTGGTTGAATCATTCAATAAATGTTCATTTCAAACTATGACGGACTTTCTCCAGCTACGCTGCTGTTGGCATTTTACTGAGGAAGGCAGTGAAACGGCTAATGAGATTTGGGATCAAGTCAAGCTCAGTGTCTTGCTGTTTCAGCTGTAAAAACTACAGGAGATTATTCAAATGCAATAAAAAGGTGTTTACTTAACTAAAAAGGGAGGGGAAAGGGATGGGGATATATCAAGGCTGCCACCATAAAGTCACCACGTACCCAGTGCTGGTGCCCCATGATGTATGAGAGAGACTGTGGTCACTTCCAGTCTAAACATCTGCGAGGTGACAGTGTGACAATCTCCTCTGCTTTCTCCTGATGCTGTTTGTGCTTTAAGGGTGGCCACATTATACATTCATTTCCAATCTTTTCCAAATTTGATTTATTTCAGAGGATGTAAATTGTGGCCTGGAACTACCATAAAGTCTCAAAACGAGCAGTAAAACCCCCTCAAACGACAGAAGCGGGGTTTGCAAAACACGCATCCCGGAGCAACAACACCCCAGTGGTAACGGGGCCTTTTGCCAGAAAAAATATTGTCTGTCCCAAAAGGTGACAGCACACCAGCAGTGTGTGTTAGCTCAGGGAAATGGCTACGGCATGATGCATGGAGTTCAGATGCAGTCATAGTCCGCTGCAGCTAACTAAGCTTTGGACTATTTTTAAATGTGGGCTTTCTAATTTTATTTAGTTTTCATTTCTTGAAGCGCTTGGTTTCAAGGAAAGTGGAGAAATGTCCATATGACTCATCTGAGAGCCGTCACACCCTTCGGGCTTATGGCAAGGTCTGGGAACCAGCGAGGCAAAGGATTTCATTCTCATTAAAATTTCTCAGATTCCCAAACAAGGTGACTCGTACGTTATACTTTACAACATTTTTCTTTCTGGAACTAGAACATGATTAATTTTTACTCCAGGTTCTGTGGATATAAAAAATTTTGGATTTTTTTTTTTTCTGTATGAATTTCCAGGACTTTCAACAGAAAGCTGTACCTGACATTTTCCATAGCACTAACAATGATCTTTGCCTTTTTTTGTTACAGTTCCTCGTTACAAACCCTCCCATCCTTGTCTTTCTAAAGGCAAATGAACTTTCTGATCAGTGAGATAAACCCCGGGGTTCATTTGACTAAATAAGTGCCCCTGCTGAGAGCAAGTAAACAGAGAACTGATCTATTTATCGCAGAAACTGTCATCTGTTACAAAGAGAAATGGACCATCAAATATTTACAAGGGGCTCAGAAGGCAATTTTGATGTGTTAAACATGCAAGATTCACTCCAGGCTCTGTAATCTGGAGGCAGGAGAGCTCCTCAGCCTGGGGAAAGCTCGCCTGGAGTCAGGCCAGTCCTGGGAAGCTTCGAAATACAGGCACCATGAACCAGACTGAGATGGGGTTAGGGGGAGACAGGTACGTCAGAGCTGGTGGAACAGCACACACCAGCCCCACCAAGCCCTTCCTGCAGTCTGCAGGCAAGAGGTGATTTCCATATGAGCCGGACAGTCACTGTGTTGCCAGAAATCATAGAATCATAGACTAGAATCATAGAATTGTTTTGATAGGAAAGGATCTTCAAGATCAAGTCAAACCATCAACCCAACACTGCTAAAACCACCACTAACCCATGTCCCTCAGCACCACGTCTGCCTGGCTTTTAGATACCTCCAGAGATGGTGACTCCACCACTTCCCTGAGCAGCCTCTTCCAATGGTTGATAACACTTTCAGTGAAGAAATTTTTCCTAATATCCATCCTAAACCTCCCCTGGCGCAACTTGAGGCCATTTCCTCTTGTCCCATCGCCTGTTCCTTGGGAGAAGAGATTGAATCCCTGGCTACACCCTCCTTTCAGGGAGTTGTAGAGAGTGAGAAGGGTCTCGCCTCAGCCTCATTTTCTGGTCTGCAATAGCATCAAAACCAATGAGCAGGACAGCCATGAACAGCACATGGAAAAGAGCATTTTCCAGTTATTGCAGGAACAACGTGCCCTTTGATTTGCAAATCTGGGCATCACCAGATAGCGATTTGCAAGTCATCGGATCTGTGATCTCTCGCTGCGTTTGGGGTCCTGAGATGTGTTTTAGCGTCTTACCAATGCAGCGCGATCCATCAGGGCTGGTCATGAAACCTCGTGGACACGTGCACACATAGCTGCCCGCTGTGTTGGTGCACTCGCCGCCATCACACACGCCAGCGATGGCGCCGCACTCGTCCACATCTAGAAGAGAGCAAACCAACAGCAATCACATTTCCCTGCAAAACATCTCCTTTCCCATCTGTAGTGCAGATCCAGGACCAGAGCTGGGATCACAGCTGGTACTATGGGTTCCCATGGGATGTTTGAGAACACAAGTGGCCTCCCAGCAGTGGAGCAGCACAGAAAACAAGAACCAGGACTCCTCCTCCTCCATCCACACTCCTTCATGGAGTCCTCTGCTTATCTCTACTGACAGTTCAGGTCTTTGGGCAGGCTGATCTAAAATGTTGAGCTCCTTGGAGCTGTATATCTGTACAGGTACGTGACAGGCTGGGGAGCAGGTCCCTCCTGCCCAAGTGAGACTTGGAGGCTTCTCAGAGATGCTACATCAGAGACAACATAATGTTTGTAAAAAGCACTGGGCTCCTGCATTATTCACCAGATTTCTCCATACGGGAGGGATGTGGTTCAATTTTAAGAAAAGGACATACAGGCAAAAAGTCCTCTTTACTGTCAGGTAGGCAAGGGGGGGTCTAGAGACATCATTCTGTGGGTTCAGCTCCTCAATCAGCAGTTTTATTTTAGTGTGAGCTGATTTGCATAACAATGCCATGAGCATGCCATAGTTTGAACTATTTATCTCGTCACAGGGAAGATTAGTGAGACAGAGATATATTTAAGTCATTGGAGAGATCACACCTAATTATCCATGGTAATCAAAGAAATTCCATCCACGTCAGCAAGCCCTGCCACCCACTGCTTCCCCAGCAACCCACTGCCACCTGTGGGACCACATAACACACCAGCGAGGAGCATCTCCCTGCACTGAAGAGCATGGAAAACAAGGACATTGCAACAAGGTTTTTTCCAGGTGCAACATCTGGACTCATAGAATCACAGGCTGGTTTGAGTTGGAAGGGACCTCAAAAATCCTCCAGTGCCACCCCCTGCCCTGGGCAGGGACACCTCCAACCAGACCAGGTTGCTCCAA
>JAOXJM010000014.1:2642712-2657542 GCA_026413425.1 Tringa solitaria | reverse complement strand
GCAACGTGGTGTGGTGGGAGGTGTCCCTGCCCAGGGCAGGGGGTGGCACTGGATGATCTTTGAGATCCCTTCCTACCTAAAGCATTCCGAGTCTAAATGCCTGACTGCAATCTCACAGTGCCATGCAGTGGTTAGTGATGCTAGTGCAGCCCTGAAGATGTACAGGAGAAACATGGAGCAGAAGCAGGTGATGTTATCTCTTAACCAGGATCATTCCTGGGTGGCACAGCTCTGTGTGGTCCCAGCTCTCACAACTGGATGTTAACAAAACCAAGGGGTTCAGAGTCCTGGGGGACGACTCAAGGCCTGGAAAAACCTGTCTCTGGCTGCAGGGTGCAATAGCCGTAGACTGTTAATGTCCACAGACGATGACTGCTAATTCCCATCACCACAAAGCCCCCATCTTTTCCTGAAGGAAAAGTGATATAAGAGGGTCTACACTGTTAGACCTCCAGAGGAAAAGACTGCAGAAATGATCCGGACATTGGTGCATGTTAGTTGTGGTCAGTTGTTAGATGGTTACAGAGCAGGCATCTCCATCAGAGCTCTTCTAGATGCCATTTACACTCCACAGAAAGAGAGCATCTCATCCAGGGATGGTGATCATCTCGCCATCTCATCTGAAGGGCAATGTCTAAATGGAGCCGAAGAGTTATGCCCTAACAGTGATGATTTTCCCCAGCAAAGTGAGACGTAGTGAATTTCATCCCACTCAGCTCAGCAACAGAGACCGACAATCTATGTGTTTAAGATGATCTGAGCTGCCTTTTGAAGCAAGACATACGGTATGGGCAGAGACCTCCCTGTGGGTGCTTCACATGGTCAAAGAAATAATCCTCTATCTCTCCTCTTCGTTCACACAACCTGCAACAAACACAAGTATCTTCTGTCTTACTTTGGCTGCAACTGTGAGTCCTGAGGAATCAAGTGAAGCCTCCATTTCAACATGCACAAAATTAAGCCCAAATGCATAGGGCGGGTTATACACTTGTATATCGAGGGAAGAGGCTTCTTAGGAACTCTGAAATGAATCTTTCAGCCAGTCAGAGATTCCAGCTGCCTTCTGCAAGCAACAGAAATACCACCTCTGTCCTTGCAGTGTTCCTTTAGCTCTTTGATGCTCAGAGCCCCTGCAAAAATACAGACTTGACTTGAAACCTGGAAAGGCAGCAAAGCAAATCCCCCGAAAACACTTCCCCCACCTGGGCCCCTGCAGCGAAAAGAGATTTTATCACTACAGCCTGCCCTGTCATTTAATTACAGGCCTGTGTTTGGTTACAGTTTGCAGAACACTGGAAGCAAAAGAGCTTTCCCAAGCAAACGCGGGTTGTACTGTTAGAAATAACAGCTTCAAATGTCTGCATATCTCTCCCGAAGTTTGCTGTATCAGAGCAGCTGACGGTCAGGCATCTTATTAGATCAATACTTAGGACATAGCATCAGTCATCCAAGAAAAAGCGTACGTGTTTGTGGGGGCAGCATTCCATTCTTAAGGAAAACCAGAGTTAATTCAGAAGGTTAAATCAAACTGCCACTTTTTTTTTCCCTCCCTTGAAAATCCTAGCTCAGATGGGAGCAGTGTTAGCAACCCAAGAGGCAGAAAAAAAGCCAGTTTCTCAAGCCTGCTCGCACATCCTGTACTTTGAGAAACTGAGCTCGGGGCTTTGTTGTTGTTTCGGTTCCTCCCCACCACATTTGCCTTCTTTATTTTCTCTTTGTAAAGTGTCTCATAGTCTTGATTCATTCAGAGCTGAAGCCCACGGAGAGCTTGACACAGTGGGATAGATTTGTACACCTCTCATTAACACCCCGCTGCCAGCTCTGGGTAGGGAATTCTTCCAACTCCAACCTGGCTACTTCACGACTTTTCCAACTCTCTGTTAAAAATTAAAGCAATATTCTGTGTGCTCTGCTCTTCAGACAATGGCAGAATTCAATGCAAACGTTGATTTTGGAACCTGGTCTCCAACTCGCTGGGTTGGAGTTGGCCTGATTCATTAAGGCTGAAAATGCTGGAAGCCAAAGGCTACAGAGCTTCAGAGAGTTGCAGACTGCGAAGCCCATCCAAGTCGGGTGCCCACAGACATGTTGAAACCCCAACCTTTCCATCTGCTAAAAAAACCTGGACTTAATGGAGAAAACATCTCCGTGTCACGTAGCAGAGGTCATGCCTCATCAGCCCTCTCCCGTGCAGTGCACGGGACTCACAGACCTTCCCTTCCAGAAAGCACAAAGAAACCACAGAGGAGAGTAATGGAACCCTCCAAACCACACCAAATCCATGGAAATGAGCTCTTAATGGATCCAAACAATGAGCTCTTCTGTAGACATTTTGTAAGAAAATTGAAAGCACGCTAATAAAATGGCTATCGTGTTCCATTGGTGAGGAAAGCGGGCCAGGCTACCCGCTCTGCTCATGGAAAAGGCAGAAAAGCTCCCTCCAATTCAGAAACATGAATGAGAGTCAACAGAGGGAAAAAAATAGAGCCTTGTCTTCATTAGCAAATTTGGAATTTTGTGTGGTGGTGACAACCGACTAGCCCACAGGGACAAAAGTAGCATCTAACACATCGCCCTACGAATGCTAAATAGAAAGGGGTGAGTAAAATGAGGTGAGATCAATAATTAAAGGATTTGCTTTCCCTTGGCAGAATCTGCCACCTGGAAATGCTGAAGGCCATCGAGAAGGATCTGCCCTGGATGGATTTGAACAGAGCTTGTTGCACAAAGCAAGCAGGGCCTTTCAATCCTTTTCTCTGTGTTCTTTTTGGTATCTTGTATGTTATTCTAGAACAATTTTGGATGTGAGACACTTGCTCCTCTTGGGGCATTGGAAAGTGTCCTGGGTCAGGTACTGACATTACATACTGCACTGATAACAGAGCTGGCTTCGCGGTTTATTATGCAGTAGAGGGAAGGCTATTAAGAAAAGAAGTTAAATTATTGGCAGAGAACAACTAAAATTGTGGAAGGAAAAGCTTTATGCAGTCAGTGATTCCACCCTTAAGAACATGCCATGGAATCGTTCCCTTAAGTGTAATTCTTATGGTTGCTTCCAGGATCGTTTAAGAATGTCACTCTGGGCAACAGCCCCCCACTTCCCTATGATTTATTGATAAAGGTCTTTGTAGCAGGAAGATGTGTCTGATTTCAGCTTTGATGTTGCCTTTCCTCATTTTGCACCGTTATTGCCAGGAGCACTTTGTGTTCTCCTCAATTCTTTCCTTCCAGCAGCATTGAGGATTCAGCTGAATAAAGCATTCCCTTCTCTCGGTGCTCGCACTCTTCTCCTTCCCCTGCAAACCTCAACGGGCCCTGCTTTTTCCCCACGTTTTCCCATAAGCCAGGCATAATATCTGTCAGTTTAGCCCTAAGCTGGCAACATCTGCCCTCCTCGCTCACCTTTTGATACAAACACAACATAAATGCAATCCTTTGGCACTTCCAAAGCTGGCCTCATCTCCAGCGTTGGTTTAAGAGAGCAGCCTTCTCCTTCCTTCTCCCCACCCTCCTTCTTTCCCCCCAACACTGCTGTGTTTCTGCTTCTATCTGTCAGAAAGGGAGCAGGCACCTCCGTGCCAGAAACTTCTCATTATACGTTGCACAGCCCCAAGCTCAGGAACTCTTGATCCCTCGAGCTCCCTCAGAATACAATGAACAAAGGCACAAAATAAGCCACTATTTGAAAGTGTCACATTCATTAGAGATGAGCTGCAGAAATAGCTCTGGAACTGAGCAACCCTGAACTTGGAGAATATTTCGGTTCAAATCCAGACTCGCTGTCGTGTGCACGTTTCACAGACAGACAGAAAAAAGACATTGTTTTCCTTCTGAGGTTGACCAAAACTCATCCAGTGTCTCCAGCTGCAGCCCCCTCACAGGCTGGGGAGCCCAGGGCCTGAGCTAGCCCCCGTTATCAGGGCAGAACATCTCGCATAAGAAAAGCATCTTTATTCTTCAGGGATTCAGGGACTGAAAATGGAGCCTTAATTCCAGGTGTCATTCATGTGAAGAGATAAGTATCACTATGGGAAACCAACAACATTATCTCTGCTCCTGCCTATTCCCACCAATAAACAGCCCAAAGAAGATTAGTGGTACTTGCGGCTGCTGTTAATGAGGGAGACATCATTAATCAGCAGACACAGTGACACTGGGCTCTGACCTTTGGCTCAAACGCAATCCCAGCTGCTGACTTCACTCCCCAGGAGGAATCTTCTAAGCAGAAAAGACAAGCGCCTGGGAACTAGGGAAGAATTTAACATAGATATTTAATCTAGTTTTAATACTTCCTGGATGCTAGGCTTGGATAAGGAATCTGAAAACAAGAGGAAACCATCTCCTCTTCCTAAAGCAAGATGGTCTCGGTGCAAGTAGAGAAATCACTCCTTTCAGCAGCTATAAAGTTAGCGCAAACGAACTCAACAAGGGAACTCCTGCAGCTTGGAGATTTTAGGCTTGCAGCATACCTGGCTAAAGAAAATATCCTCTTAGACTTTGAGGTCGTTATTTTGATTAAAACCCTTGGCTCGGGGAGGAGGTTACTTGGACTGATACAGCAACTTTGGCAGCAGAGACAATTTCAGCAGATCAGGAATTCGGGGCTCTATCAGCTGTACCAAACAATTTGCTCCCGACATATCAAAGCACGCAGCAACCTCTGGGCCAGCACGCAGATCTTCCTGCCCTTATAAAGTGTCAGCATCAGCTGAACTCCTTACAAGATGCTGGCTCTTTGTTTCCTAATTCACTTAGTTTTAGTAACTCATACGGGGTACACGTCCTAGAGGTGTCCTCTTCACCTCCTGCCTGCCTGGTGGGGACGTGCTGGTGACTCACGTCTGGGAAACAAGCCCTTGAAAACAACCCCAGCCCTGTCAGTTTGGAGCATCCTTCACGTTTATGTCATTCTCTCAGAAGGACCCCAAGGTCGGTACATCATACCATCCTCTTTTGGTGGTCTCCTTAGCAATCGAGGTAAGATAAGTGATGGAACAGACACCGTAGATGCCGGAGTTGTCTCTTTTTATGGCCATCCAGGAAGGAGAGTGAAAGGAAGCTGTTTATGGCCACATCATGCTGCTTTTGCAGGCGTTCTGGGAAGCGGGGACCCACGCAGAGGCCCCTCGCATCTGGATGACAGATTCAGACAATGGATTGTTTTTAATCTTGGTATATAGGAGATTCCAGCTAAACTGATTTCAGATGTGCTTTGCCTGGTCCCCAGCCAGCACGGGTGAAGCAGACCAAGGCAAGAACATTTTTTTTTTTTGTGTGTCCTGAGTTTGGGCCCATGGTTCTAGCGCAGGCCAGCCTTAGCCCATTGGCCAGCCAAACTGGCAGGAGACATCACTGGGCACAGGGAACTGGTTCTTCACCTGAGATGCTTGTAAAAAAAGGCTGTTTTGGATTCTACCGGTTCCAAGTCTTTGGATGCCGGAGCACTGGGAAAAAAAAAACCAACCCTGCTGTTAAAATTGTAGAAAGTGTCCTGGCATCCTGCCAAGGAAGATCCACTGACACAGATGTCTTCTCAACATAAAAGAAGGTCCATCCCCCACCAAAGGATTAACCTCTGTAGCTGGTGTCTCACTTTGGAAGAGTGTTGGGGTTTTTTTTCTGAAGGGCTGAACCCAGGTCATCAGCGTGCGCTGACACAGAGATGAGTAGGATTATACTAGCAAGGAAAATGTCTGGGTTGCAGGAGGGTGAGGATATGGGAACAGTCACCTGGAAGCAGTGATGTTCCTTACCCTAAAAATCAACTGTTGGGAGAAACCCTGTGAGGCAACGCACACTGTCAAACCCACGGTGCCAGGGGGTGGGTTGCTGTGATGCTCTGAGATGCTGAGAGTGCTCTCTCTGTGTAACTTTGCCACCTGGAAACAAATTCCAGGTTAGACATCTGGCTTCTAGTGCATTCATCGTGCCTTGTCTTGGTTACAACAGAGCCTTGGAGAGGAATGAAAGGGAAGTGGAGTTCCTGAAGCCCAGCTAGGTGGGATGCAGTCATGCCAGCACAACGAACACGTTTTACCCCCGAAATAGCAAATACAGGCCAGCAGGGTTTCATTAGGGTATGTGGGAAAGAGCTTTAACAACCAAGGCAGGAAAAGTTTAATGCTATTTTCCTTTTAATTCGCCAGATGTTTGGAAAAATACAACAAATGTTTATTTCCCTACTTCTGAGAGGTACAGAAGGTATGGCAAGGCCCAGGAGAACTGCTGCAAAAGGCTTGTGGAGAGCGTGTCCTTCTTACAGAGGTCTGCATGCCTCGGAGACACGCCAGGCAGTGATAAAGGAGATGCTGAGACTGGACCTCAAGGAATTGGAGCCAGACTCTCATGAAGGCAGCGCAGATTGGTGGCACTGTGAATGCTTAACATCCTGACTGCACCTCATCCTGCCTCTGCTCTACACCTCACAAAGAAGTGTGTGTCTTATGGCATGGACCACGACACCAACACATTGCTTCTCATTGTCTGGGTGAGTCCTGAATTTAACTAAGTAATACAGTGGACCAATCCTGAGTTCAAGAGCAAAGAGCAGCTCTAAGAGCTTCCAGAACCAGGCAAAGTTCTGCCCTAACTAACACAACTGGTCTTAACACTGTTAAATTTTCACATTCCAAATGAAATTAGTCCTCTGGTCTGAGGATCAGGCATTTAGCCATTTCTAAGCAACTCTGCTAACAACCTGGGGCAGAGGGCTGAAAAGGGCAGAGGGCTCTGCACTATCTTACCAGACTCTGCTGAGACTGGTCCTTTCTGTTTCCTGCAGTCCTACCTCCAGACACAGGGTTCTGGCTGCTGATGCTGCAGATCTGCTTGCCAACATGATCAGAGCAGAGTTGGACCTGCAACTTGTCACCTGGGTCCTCCACTGAACTGTTTTCAGAAGGTAATTAATACTTAAACTCCTGCAACTTCTGTGCTGAAGAAGAGGCAAGGAGTAGTTTCTGCCAAGCTCCCTTCTGTCCGACTGGGAACTTCTCCAGAGAGTGTGAAAGTTGAGTGCACTCCACCAGCTGCCACCAGGCTCAGGCTGATGCCGACTGCATTCCCCACCGCTTGGCTTCAAGCTACAGTAGCCCCGTAGCCACTGCGAAGGCAGTAAATGTTTTAGAGTGTCCCTAACTGCAAGCACATCCGTGCCTCTGAAGCACCGTATTGTTTCTAAGAGAAATGCTGAGGCTGAAAAGGTCACTTCCATTTACAACTGGGTTGAAGATGAGCAAGGTGCATCTACAAAGTCACCAGAAAGCCAGGAGAAGCGGGCACAGCAGGCAGGCGGTCTGCAGACAGCCCCGGGTCGGCAAGGAGATGTGCTTCCCCAGCAGGGCTGAGATGGTATCAGACCACTGGCTCAAAGGAGGGATGCCCACAGCTGCTGGTTGGCATTTCACTTCTCTAATACCACACTTCCATTTGTGCCTGCTTTATGCTCAAGGACAAGGTTCAGGTTTTGGCCAACATGTCAGATTGGAAAAATCTCACCAAGGCAGTGAAGCAACACTGCATTTACTTGCTCCATACCCTCATCTCATGGAATCAGACCTTCTGCAGTGCATCGAGAGCCACGATGTTATTTCTGGTTGTCTTATTCCATCACCATCCCAGCCACTCAGATCCACCTGCTCTGCCTGCCTTCCAGCTACTCTATTGAACCCGAGGCAACAAATTGCATATATGTGGATATATGGAAAATATTCCTCACCATGACAGTGGTGCAAACCTGGGACAAGAGTCCCAAAAGAAAAGGCTTTGAATTTTCAAAACTCAATCAAACTGAGCAACAAGAGGAACTTGATCAAGCTGTGAAGCCAGCCCTGATCTAGGCAGGAGATTGACGTAAAGCCCTCCAGAGGTCCCTCCTGTTCAATCAGTCTGCGTTACCATTAAAATACCTTTCAGAAAACACCTGCATGAAATAAAGAACTCTTTCTAGTTTAAAAGAATGTCAGGTAAGCTCTGTTCCTCATTTCCTTGCCTTGGACTGTGGGAAGCAGATAAACAGGCCAGAGATTCATATTGCAGTACATTTTCTAACATGCCTTGATGCTTGCAGTACCCTCCTACCTGGAAGCTAGGACCAAGGCTGACATGGGAGCTCTTGCCCATTTCTACTTTGCCAGCCTCAGAGATGCCCTGGGAGCAGATTCTCAGGTTTTTAAATGCCCTTGTGGTCTCAGAGTGTGTCTGGGACCCCGGCGCAGAGCAGCCCAGTGAAGCTGTGCAGAAGCCATGCAATCTTACCTTCACATCTGTGGTTAGTCTCGCTCTGCTTGTGTCCCGCCGGGCACTTGCACTCATAGGAACCCACAGTGTTGATGCAGTTCCCACCTTGACAGAGGCCAGGAATGGCCTGACATTCATCCACATCTACAGGAAAAAGAGCCAAGACATTAGAAGTGAAGCCATGGCAATAAATGAACGTTCAATCCCAACACGGTGGGAGCACCAGGAGAAAGAAGGACCTTCCCTCCAAGTAGGTGGATTTTACATTTCCAACACAATTACCCATCACATTACATTAGAGATACGGTAAAGGAGAGAAAATGGACATAAAGATATAGCCAGCTCATCTACCCAGGCAAGAGGGAGACAGCAGTATAGTAATGTTTTCCAAAGCAAACATCAATGTGTCTACCCCCTCATGGTTCGTTCCAGGTTGGTTGTTGGGAGTGAGAATTGGTTTGGTGTGATGTTCTTCTGCAGCCTTTAGAGAGCACAGGGGAACCTATGGATGGTAAGGTTTTTCTCTTCAGCCCCGTCCCAGGAAGTCTCATCCTGCAGCCATGGTGTCCTCATCTGTGAGGGGTCACTCTGCTTTCCAAAGCACTTCAGGAAAGCCTCAGTGCTTGCCGCCAGAACCAGCACGTTCATGTGCTGCAGACATTATTTATAGTCCTGTTCTGCTCGCAGTAACAGTGAGTGACAAATCTATTAAATAGGCCAAGCTCTCCTGAAGAGACTGGGGCCATAAAACGCAGATTGCATTAGACAGCAAGAGCATTCTCCTCCCCAGTCTTCCCAATTTTATCCTACATGCACTGGCCAGTGTGGGATTTGGACTGTAATTTTGGCTTTTGCTCGTGGCAGGTAAAGGCTGAAATTAGTTGCAGATGCAGAAAGGAATTCATGCAGCTCTGCACAGAGATCCCTGCAACCCATCACAGGGGAGAAGCAACAGCAGCTCCAGAAAGGCTGCCAACAGGATCTGCTGATGGGAACTCAGTGGACAATTCTGCTGTTTTTTTCTGGGTGTCCTAGATATTGAATGCAACCTCTAAGCATGTGATTTATGTACATTTTAATTGCTTGTGTGACCTCAAATGAGTTATGAACCTGGTTTGAACCAATAATACAATTTACAGAGCACTAGTCACCTGATACAAGTGTTGATCGTGCTCCAGTGCTGGGACAGAAGCTCCAACAACAGCAGCACCACAGAATGAGGGTTTAGGGAAGGTTTTAAACCTGGAGAAACACCAGACTGATTCTCTACATCTTGTGGGATGGAGGAACGTCCCAGCATGGCCAGAATATTTAAGTGAGATAAGATCATCTTGGGTGAGCCCATGAGAGACCCAAGGTCCATGGTGACGTTCTGGGACATACAATGATGGATTTAGCATGGTTCACACAGGGAACCATTCTCTGTATCGGGGGCTTCTAGCAGACATTCATCACTTGCCCTTTCAATGCACATCAGGATGGAAAAGGGAATCCCCTCTTAGATGTCCATGGCATTTACCTTGGCAGGCTCCAGTACGAATGTTGGGAATGAAGCCTCGGCGACAGGGGTGAGGTTGGGCAGGGCACATCTCACACGGGTGACCCCAGGCCCGTCCAATGGTGGCACAACACATGGTTTTGGTGCAGACGATCCCGCTGAGTTGACCCTGGCACATCTGGTTATTTACCTGGCTGAAGCAGGGACCAGTACGATAGTCTGAGGGGGGACAAAAACATCCACAGGTTGGATCAAGACACAAACACAAGCTTTTCTGTCTAACACAGAGTGCCTACTCCTCCTCCTGCCAGCAGAGCCCTTCAAGCGCAAAGCCAACAAGTTCTGGAGAAAAAAAACAGAGGTTCTTCAAGCCAGCTCTTCCTGGTGTCCCGCAGGTTCATCCCATGAATTATAGTTACTCTATGCCTTGAGTCAGTCCCTTTAAGTACTGGCCCCAGAATGAACTCAAAACATGAAACATCAGGCAAAGAGGCAATTTCAGGGCTGCGAGTTCACCAGTTCTGTGGAACTGCTGGGAAATCAGCAAAGCAATCAAACTTCATTTTAGTTAGGGGCAAAGATGCGTATGGTGATGACATGGAAATAGTGTCTCACGGACAGCCTTAGGGCCTGACAGTCCATGTAACAAAAATATATGGAATGATGGAGATGCCTTCCTGCTGGATCCTGCTTGTGGTGTAGGAAACCTAGATCTCACCCACAAAACATTCTGGGAGAGAATTTCCAAACCTTTGCTCGTGATGTCTACTGTAAATCTCACCAAGCAATTTCTATGCTCTCTGACAGTCTCTGTAAAGGCAACCTCCTCCACAAATACACATCACTGTGATAAATTTCTTTGATTTAACTCTTAAAGATCCCCCAGCAATTTTAACTGGATCTTTAAAACCCAGATGCTGCAGAAACAACCAGCCTGTTTCTCATTCCCCAACAAGGATCCTCCTATCCCTTAAAACCAAAAAGGTTTTGAAGGGCTTGTTTGCACTAAGGAATGTGGGTTTGCCACTGTCTGGGCTCTTGTGACCCCTGATTAGGGATATTAGCACAGCAGGCATTCATCAGGAAACAAAATTCTTAAACAAGAGGGGTTTTCCTTCTACTGGGAATAGCTGATTGCATGTGAGTGTTTGATCTGTGGCTGGAAAAAAGGACCTTTAACCATGTTATTGTCAGACCAGAAAATTCCACATTAACTGTCTAAGGAAGCTGGTCAAATAGCTGCTATTTCAGATAGTCTGGCTGAGATTTGCAAAGTTGCTTAGGGAATTTTCATGTTGAAGTGCCCAGTAATTAGTAACTGACTGTGAACCCAAATCCCTGCATCAGTACCCAGATTAGCCCACAGCTGTCTCTGCAGTGAAACATTTGGATTTGACATGCGAGGCAGCAAAAAAACTTGTGTGAAAAGTGATTTTCCCTAAATCATGAGCCCCGGGCAGCACTAGCACCCACATCTACCAACTAATAGTTCCGCTTCCAGAAATGCCTTAGCGTAATGCAGGCACTCAACAAAGCAAAGCTCATTCCTTGGCCTGCAAGTTGTCAGATATAAGTCTTTCCACACGTGATCTTTGCCATCAGCTCCCTTCTATTTAAATCCTCACACACACATGCAAAGAATAAAAAGTAAGGAAAACCATTAAATAGATGGTTTGAGACAGAACGCTTTCTCCCATGGGGTATGTTTGCATGACAGCCCCATTGGCAGAAGCTACGTTTGCATGAAACCATGACAGTGCCTTTATTGGGCTGTAAAAGATCATCTGGAAACGCTGGTAATTAGTGCAGGCTTTGGACTGACAATGCCTGCGTTGATGTGCCTTCCTCACTGCTGGTGCTTGCACCGATTAAAAGCTGTGTGAGGTTCATCTCCGTTCTAATTGTCCATCTATGTTATAATTGGCACCAGGGTAAGCATAAGCTACGTGGAAACCACACAAGACACCCTCCTCTGTCTGTGGGAAAGAATCAATTAGCACAATAATTGCTTATTTCCAGCTTAATGCTCCCTCTGATTTGTATTTCTGAGCGGTTGGGAGCACAGTCATACTTAAAAACTAATGCTGATAAAAGTGTCAAAAGAAGTTTGGGCTGTGGATGTCACTGAGAGGTAAACAGCAAGAGGGATTTGAGGAGAAAAAAGGGCAGCGATTTCAAAATTACATTGGTAGAAAAGTGAGATGATCTCATAAAAATGCCTTTGTTTGGAAATCAGAACAGAAATATGTATTATGCTTGCAATGGTGAGTAACCAAACAATCATCTTCTGGGTTTTTGACCCAAATTTTAAAAAGATACCAAAGCATGTGGTCCTCATTAATGTCTCCTGCCGTGCCAAATTTAATGCTTTAGTTAGTTCTAGTTTATTCCTAGAAAAGAAACAAAATTTGAGCTGTTTTCTCACCCATTGTCTTTTTTTGTAAAACTCTGAGGCTCTTACTTAAATGTTCAACCTTGAGAAAAAGACCAAGGAGAGCTTTTTATAACCACACCAGTGAACATTCAAATCTTCTCAATGATCATGCCCAAGAAACGATGAAATAAATTGCTTTGTGACCCTATTTCAATGGAGAAATCAACTCCGTAAAAACAAAAAAACCCCTAACAGACAGGACTAAAGTACCAGGAGAAGAATAGAGAGCACCATCACTAAACTCACAGTTCACTTCCATCCTGAGGGCTGCCCCCAAGCCCCAGCTCGGCAAGCAGTAGCAGAACTAGAAGAGGATCAGGAAAGGGCAGCAATGGGGGGGGCAAAGCTGTGGAAAGACTTACAAGGAGCAGCTGCACTGGTTTGCAGTCCTCAGGCTGAAAAAGAAACACCTGGAGGAAGACCTGATAGCAGGGTGCAAAATCACGAGTGGCTGGAGGAGGAACAGGCTTGCAGAACCAGGAGCACCACAGGCAGTAGGAAGCGATGCTGGCTCAAGATAAATTGAGGAAAATGGTTCTTTCAAGCAATATATGTTATGGGGAATTCTTTTAATGGAGGATGTTGTGAATTGTCAAAGATTATGAGCTACAGGTGCCTGGAGTCCAGGAGTGTCTTACAGAGGAGGATCAAGAAGATTACCCTGTTTCTCTGCTGTTCCCCAGACATTAACTTATGGACACTGCCCAGAGCTTTGAGGCACAAACTCACCTCAGGCAGTGGCCCTCAAGCCACCCTCAGACCACTTTGTGAGCCATCTGGGCAGTTAAATCATAGAATCATAGAATAGTTTGGGTTGGAAGGGACCTTAAAGACTATCCAGTCCCACCCCCTGCCCTGAGCAGGGACACCTCCCACCAGAACACCTTGCTCCAAGCCCCCTCCAACCTGCCCTTGAACCCCTCCAGGGATGGGGCAGCCCCAGCTTCTCTGGGAAACCTGGGCCAGGCTCTCACCACCCTCACAACAAAGAATTTCTTCCTAATGTCTAGTCTAAATTTCCCCTCTTTCGGTTTAAAGATGTTAGAGTTGGTTTTGGTTCAGCGTTGAGCTGTAGCATCACTGCAGCTGGAGCCTGCGTTAGGTGGCTATGGGTGCAGCTCTAAATGAGGCAGAGCCCATGGGCTTACGCTGAAATATCAGGCATTTTATGAGCTGTTCTGAAGCTTTGTTAACCCTGGGACAACGCAGAAACACGTAATAAAGAGGGCTTGCTTTCCCCCTTTCCTAATTGAACGGAGCATGGAGAGGAACATGTGTCTGATGCAGTTGTGGTTGCACCTAAAAAGGGCCCTGATTGACTTAAAAAGTCAAATCACACAAATGTACAACCCAAACTCAAGACATGGCAGCGCTGCACGGAGAGGAAAGGGGTAAACTTGCACCTCCCACGTTATCCTGCCGAGGGAAGGCTGGATACACTGCGGAGAGAGTTCCTTGAGATTGATAATGAAAGCGTGATTGTGAGGAGAACACCCCTTTTTAAACAAATAATTGACAAAAATAGATTTTCATCTGTAGATGACTTTTTTGGAGGGAATGAAGCCAAGGAAATTGCAGTCTGGAGTCCAGAATGCCTGGCTGCCTGCCAGCTCCCAGCTGTTGCTAATTTTAATGGTCAAATTATTAAATTTTTAATGAGGCACCAATCAAATTTTATTAAGGAAATACGCATGCTTAGGAGATGTCTAAAGCCCTTTTACAGTCCACGCACAGGATTCCATCTTCCAGGAACCCCGTCGCAGGTCCTTGTCCTTCAGAAGCTTGGTCTTTGCTGGTACGTTTCTTAGAAAAACAAGAGTCGAGGTGGTTTCCTCACTGAAAGTGGAGATTTCTTCCTGTTGCCCCTTTCAGGCTCACTCAGCCTTACAATGACAGTGGCTGGTGGCAGGATATGGATGAGTTCCACCTTTCCATCTGCAGGTAATGTTCTCATTAAAGAGACTGCAAGAAATACTGGAGCAGGCCTTATTCTGGGAATTGGTCAGAATCTTTTCACCTCTACAGAAGTGTCTTTCAACTCAGCCAGGCCTTTACCCACCACTTGTAGCTGAAAAAAACCACATAAAGCTCATGTCCTGGTTTAACTTTTCTAGTCACAGCTTTTCAAACAGTAAATGCATGGCACAGGGCAGACACCAGCTTCTCTCCCAGCATCGATCATCAGCCTCAGCCGTGCACCGATCTCGTTTCTCGTTCTTGCCCTATTAATTTCAAAACAGACTGTGCTCAGCGCGTTCAGCCTGTAGATTTCTTATCGTCGTGGGGTTAGGTTACTCTTCATGCCTACCCATCTTGAGCAGCCAGGAAAGAGTGAGAGCGCTCAAATTGCAAAAAAGCAGGAGGAATTGGAGTTGAGGCGTCAACGTGTTTGCATTAACCACAAGAAACCTGACTCCTGGCTGTGCTCTTTGTTTTCAGCCCCTCACCTCCCCCTACGAAGGGCTCTGAAGCCCCACCGAGCCCGGACCAGGGGTTTCTGCAGATGCTCCAGAGTCAAGTTGGGGCTACAGCAAGTCTTATAATAGAATCATAGCATCATAGAATGGTTAGAGGTGGAAGGGACCTTAAAGAGCATCCAGTGCTACCCCCTGCCGTGGGCAGGGACACCTCCCACCACACCAGGTTGCTCCAAGCCCCCT
>JAOXJM010000014.1:2558797-2569211 GCA_026413425.1 Tringa solitaria | reverse complement strand
AGAGATGTTCTAGGCCCCTCATCATCTTTGTAGCCCTCTGCTGTACCCTCTCCAGAAGTTCCCTGTCCTTCTTGAACCGGGGAGGCCAAAACTGGAAACAGTTCCCCAGCTGGGGGCTTTTTTGTAAGACTAAAGGAGCTTCTTTATCCCCTCCACCTCCCTTTTTACGAGCTCTGATCACCACACACTGGGGTCTGCATTTTTTCTTCCCGCAGTGGCAGCAGCGTTGCGGTAACAGCCCTAAACAAACACATCATGGGAAGACTGACCTCTCCCCAAAGGTGTTATGATTCATTTTTCACCCTCTCTTGGCTGACGAGCTCCACACCCAAGCCCACATGGGAGACCCCCTACTTCATGGGAACTGCGCTGGTATGTCACTCTTTCCACATTACTGCCTGCTTCAAAGACCCCAGAGTAACTCTTGTCCCAGACACGTTCCCAAGGGAGTTGTCCATTTAGAGTCAGGATTCTCGATTATTAGTCCCACTGCAGGAGGTTATACAGGAATAGATGAATACCGGTGTGCTATAAAACACACCAAATGTGCCGAGAGTCATTTCAGAGCAATCTTTACGCTTCATTACAGCACTCCCTATGGAAAGTCCATTTGTCCCAGCCCTCTACTGGGACAGAGAAGAAGGTCAACTCCTTGCTCTCACCACTTCCAGGGGTTTTCCATCTTCATTTTACTTTTCACATTGTAATTGTACAGAAGATAACACACCCCTGGGAGCCCTGGTTCCTGCAGTATTACAAATGTTCTGCCTTGCCCCCTGCCCATCTATTCTGCTTTAGCACTGCCTGGTACCATCATACCAATAAACCTGCCATTTTCCCTCTAGCATTCCCCTTCACATCATCTTGGAGTGCTCCTTTTCCTAAATTTCACATAACTCTAAGTCGGGTCTCACCCAGCCACCATGTGCAGTCAACATAAAGGAATGAACAATCCAGATTAATTCTCTGGTGGGTTCAGACCCTTCCAGAGACACCCACTGCTACTTATAAAGAGTGTCTATACACACCCAGGTGCCTCACTAAGACTGGGATATCTCAGGTAGTGACATGTCTCCTGCTCTTCCCATTGGAATTCTTACCCCCATCAGGCACCGTCTCCTTTTTGCAGGGCTTTGCCTGTTTGGAAATAACTCCCGCTCCAGTGGGAGTTATGGTGGAACCTGAGGGAACTCAGTGTGGCTTTATGTGAGTGTAGCCAACACCTCATGCTCACATTAGACTCGGTTAGCTCATGCTCTGAAAATGGAAATACTGTCGCTACTCTAAGTGTGACAAAAACTAAGCCCTGGAGGAATGAGCTAGGGCTTAAAGAGGTTCAGAAAACCACAGAGTGCAGCATCGCTCTGAGATCCCTGAGTGACCAGGATGGAGATGCACAGCTTGGGACCTGTCCATGTCGCAGGGAAGCTGCTGCAGGAGCCAGGGAGACATTTCTGGGGGAGAGAGATGGCCTGAGGATACAGCGAGGTAGGATCACAGAGCTCAGGAGTATTGTCCTCTGGCCAATGGATGTGGCAGGAGAGTGGAGGGTTGTCTCATTGCAGCTTAAGCCAGAGCAGGGAAGATGTTCAGACAGGATCCTTTTATAACATCAGATCTCCAAGGTCCCTCTCATTTCAGCAGTCTCCTCCCATGACAAAATAACAAGTCTTCAGAGAAGAGGGTGGCATGGTTCGTACGGCAGCTGGGTCACAGGCAGGTGAGATGCACACACAGCACTGGGGTTTGCCCCCAACTTCTTGCAGTCTTGCATTTTCCCTCCTCGGCTGCCCCTCAGCTCTCCCTCGCTGCCACCCGGGCCGGGGAGTCCAGCCCCTTCCAACAAAATGGACTGGAAAATACCAGCCTTCCAAGGTTCCCACGCTCTTCTGGCAGAACACAGATCTCCAGAGATCTTCTGGGGTTTCCACTGAAATTCAGGGCCGCCTTAGCTTCCCAGAAGTGCACTTGGCAGACAGCTCCAAGGATCTGTTGCCACAGAGCACACAGGCATCTGTCACGCCTGGGGCTCCAAAAGCTTTTGGACACCCCAGACTCTCAGCTGAGGGATGGGAGAGTCTAGATTCAAGGCTGCGGAACGGGAACCCATGGAACCACCCAAAATTTCAGCTCCCCATTTCAAATTTGCTCCATCTTGACTTGTTCCCCAATACTTCAGCGGCAGTCATCCGTGTGCTCGTGGCATATTTACAGACTTTCTGGAGAGATGCCCAGTCCATGAGCCTGAACCAGTGCCCCAGCCCCAGCATCTGACCATGTATTGGAAAAAACCCTAAGGAAGATTCCTGCCCATTCCTGAAACTTGGTGCCTCTGGGACAACAATGCTCGCATCCCATTATGGGTTTCCAGCCCCTTTTGTGAGGCTGGCTGAGCATCTGCTGGTGATTAAGTGTTTTGTCATTTGGAAAGAGCTGACAATTACCTCTAATTATTCAAACTAGGTCAGGTTCTTCAGCACAAGTTTATGTGGTGACTGTTGGCTGGAAATTAGGCTTTCAAACCCCAGTGGCCACCGGAAAGCAGAATCCACCTCTCCTCCCTCACATTCAGGAAAAAACTTCCTCTCATAAATAACGGGTGCTGGTCTCACAGGACTTGACCCGTGCATGTCCCTGACCTCCTGAGTTGAGTTATCAACTGTGCTTTGGCACCAACCTTTCAGGTGTTTTGGAGTTTGCCTGTTGAATTACTGCTGAGAACAGATCACAGGCAGCGGGACCCAAAAACGTGAATGAAGATCATACTCTTCCTCATCAAGGCCAAATACATGGAGAGGTTATGCATCGCCTGGGCAGTCAGGACAGGTTTCTACCCAATTTTCTGAATGACTACTGGGTCTACATGTATTTGCCTGGCAGGCTGTGCTTATTCTGACTGTTCAGCTTCCCCTTGCTTTTGAGGCAGCTCATCTGAGACTTTCCTGCTCTGCTTGTCCAGTTACCAGAGAAGTGGTGTCCAAGGTGGTGTCTCCAGAAGCTCTGCCCCAGGAACTGCAGAACAGGTCTAGTTCTCCAGAACTAGACAAGGGAGTGAAGGGAACTTACACGATGCTAGAGGAATTTCAAAGACAGTTTTCTCATCAAACTTCCCATGTCAAAATTCCCAACTTGCCTAGAAATGTCATTTGGGGCCTCAGGTGCAAGGTGAGAACATGGACTGCAGTTTTAACCCCACGTGGGCAAAGGATACCTCGTTCCTTTTTCTCAGGGATCTATTACCCTGGGCAGGCTCTAATTTCCCCCTGAGCTGGGAACTTCTCATTGGGTGAGCAGTGACCATTTAATAGTTTTATTTGCCAGTCTCCTACAAAGGCTTTGCCAAGCTGCGTGGTGGCCCCCTTCTCCTGGGAAAAGAACTCCTGAACAGGGGTAGGTGCTGATGGTAGGGACAGCACAACAATGTCACAGGGTGTTCCTGGGCATTCCCTCAAAATGCTGTGAGCTTTTAGATGCTCCCAGTGCTCACTCACAACTCCATCTGCCTGAAAATCCTCCTCAGGGGCAACAGCAGGAAACACTGGAAGGTGGAAAGAGTCGAGAACCTGAAGGACTATTTGGGGCACTGCCTGTACCAGGCTCACTCCACTTCGTTCTGATATTGACCAAGGAAAAGGAGCGGTAACCAGGTGCCAGAGCTGCACACAAGGGAAACTCAAGCCATTTACTAACTCTGATATGTGTGTAATGCTGATTATCCTGCTTGACTGAAAAGCTTTTGCTCCATCTTACTTTCGGACCTGAACAAAGTTCATCCCATAAAGGGTACGGCCATTAATTGATCGCAGTGTAGTCTCTGACTATTCCCTTGGAGAACCGTGGCAGTCCCCAATATAGGGAATTCCTTATATACTTATATCCCTCAAAAGTCACACCAGTGATGCCATTGGGCATAACTGCAGGAACAGTCCAGCACAGGTATCTCATCCACATCCCTGGCAGGCTTCAGACAGGTTTTTGGCAGCACTCTCTACAGAGAAGATTCCTTTGAAGACAGGAGCAAGTCACACGTACCCCAACACGGAGCACAACGCCAGCTAATGAGACAGTTAAAATGGTACAAACACAACTGGAAAATATGCCGCACTGAAAGGCCAATATATTCAAATTCCTTCTCCCTAATTACATGTGATTGCTTTTTGGCAAGCACTCAACCTGCCAGAGCAGTGAGGTTTTACAAACATTCACACAGGCATTAGATCATTGTTTGAATGAGTTATTGGCAGCCCAAATCCGAAGTGAAAACATAGTTTAAAGAAGACCATATTGAACGGGGTAAAGCTGTCTGCTTTCATGTCTCCTGATCGTCTCTGGACACCCAAGATCCCCTCTAGCTTCATGTCCCTCACATCACAGCAGCACTCACGGCCGGGGATGTCGTGCTTTTGTGGCGTTCTGACAGATGTGTCGCTGTGCAAACGACAGGCCACCAACGGATAGATTCCTTGGCATTACTGCAGAGTGGGAATGGCAGGTTTGAAATGCATGTGGTGTTCAGGGAGGGGGTGGAGGTGGCTACAAGCACAAGAAGCCAGGAACAGTGACTATAAGCACATGCCAAAATACAGGGGTGATCTGCCCATACACACCTGCATTATACCACTGCTGTGACCATATTAACACCTATGTCTTCTCCATATCACTAGATATGACAATGCTGGTGTCCTCCAGCATCGCTCACCACTTTGAAGAGGACGATAGCATCTTAATGAGAAATATCACTGAAATCGGATGTCATTGTTGGAAAAGCAGATTTTACTGTATCACACCTTTTCACACCCAAACATTGCCACAACTTCCAAAAGAGCCCTCTCCCCTCTGTATTTTAATAGAGCCTTTTTGCTTTTCTCTAGTGAAATGCATCCTTGCCTCTGCTGGAATAGTTTAACAACAAGGGACCAAAGTCTCTGAGCTCTTGGGCACTGTATCATCCCACAACAAAACCTCTGAGAAAAAGCAGATGGTATCAGCCCCATGGCAAAGGAGAAATGGGGACTAAAGCAGAATCCACTGGTCCCTCAGATGAGCATCAATGTATTTAGAAAACAGGAGGATGGAGGACCCACAGAGGAAGGAGACCAGTGGACCAGGCTGAACTGGGTAAGCTGAAATGGTACCAGAGCTGGCACCAGAAGAGATTTCTAGCACAAGGCGTGAGCTGGAGCCTTTGTTTGCGGTGTCCAGTCTGTTCCACCGCCAGTGCTTGCTGCTGGCTGCTACCATCAGAGCATCCCTGCCCCGCTCGGGAAGAATTAACGCTCATTGTAGAGGTGAGTGCCCTCCCCGAGCCTCAGGTGGTGCAGAGCTTGAAAAGAGCCTCTGGCAGCTTGGCTGGTGGATAAAAATACTCTGAGCTCTGGCAGCCAACCAGCCCTGAGCACTGCCTGGTGCGGCTTCCATCCCAGAGGCCCTTGCAGGACACCCTTGCCTTACAAGTGCTTCCTAAATTAGATCTCCTGAGACTGACGTTGGCTTTTTAAGAGGGAGGTGAGCTTGTTAGTAACCAACGTTATCCATTAAATGGGAATCAGCAGCTTTTATTAGACTTTAAAGTGCTATAAAAGCAAAAGAGGGAGGGTACGACATCATGAACCCTCTCACCGCCCCAGTGGAGCCCCTTTGCCTGGCACAGAGGGGTTTTCAGTTAGACATTCTTGCAGGTTACTGTAATTGTTAAGTTCCCTAATGCTGCTAAGTTACAGCAAGCCCCAGACTAAACACGGGAGCCTTGTGAAGGTGCAAGAAGATAGAGACAAGGTTTGTAAAGGGGCAGCTCCCCAGCGGGCCCCTTCTTCTGAGGCCAAAGAGAAAGAAAAACCCAAGCTGGAAAGGATCTATCGAGGACTGCCAAGCTCTCCACCCAGGAAAGTCAGGGTATGCAGGCTCCTTTCTTACCAAATCTCAGCTTTAAATACACACTCCCTGTCTACCACCAGCTGTGCTGCTGGCATACAAAAAAAAAAAAACCCCAGTTAAATCACATTATGACATAGCAGCAGAAAAGCACATGCACCATCAGTGAGCCTAGCGATTCCCCTCATGCAGGTCCCTTCCACAACGTGCTCAGGGATAATCTTTACCTGGCAGAAAAGGATCTGGTGAAACTTTGGTCCACAGTTTCGTTGACTAAAGGGGCTGTTCTCGTAGCTGCGTATGTTCCTCATGTTCCTCTCCAGCTCTGGAGACACGATAACTGAGCACACACCAACTGCCTCGGGTCCTTGCCTCGTATTCCAAAAACTCAGCTTCTATAAAGAAATTAATAAAGTGGGGTATTTTGGTTACAGAGAAAACGACAGAAATAGAATCTGAATGTAAATGATGGAGAAACATCTGTGAAAGTTATGAGAGCTGCCAGGCAACAATAAAAAACTGCCCTGCCAAGGACATTTTTTAATCAGAATCCAAATTCAAAGATTTCTATTAAGAAGGTATGAAGAGAAAACAAACAAAAACTACACATAATGTTCAGATGACAGGAACCATCCCGTAAGAGCTTTCATGAATTTGCCATCACATTTTTGAAAGCATGTGGAATTTATGCCATTTTAAACTGACTTCAGAATGCAAACCTTGTGTTGCAAGCAATGCCTTTATTAAGATCTGAATCAACAAAAAGCTAAAGATCTTTTTGAATATTAACTAGTTCAACTCCAGCATCCTGTGAGGTATTAGTTATTATCCTAAAGATATGGAAATTTAGCAGCAAAGCCAATGTCCTTCCTAAGGTCATACACTGATGCAAGTGACAGAGCCAGGAAGAAAAATAATTGTTCCTGGCTTTGAAGCACTAAGCAACTCTACCTCCCTGAAATAAGTAATATAAATAATTTATTCTTTTTTTTTCTTCCTCAAACAACAGACGCCACAAAATGCAAAGAAAATCAGGAGGTGGACATTTGTCCCCATATGTATAATCAATTTTTGCCATTGCAAGACCTTGTAAACATGCATTTCTAAGCTACACATGTTACTGAGCCATTAGTTGCTCCGAATTGCACAGACTTCCCATCCCAGAGACCTGATTTCACTCCATACACCACGGTATTAACTCAAAGGCTGTTTGGCTTAACACAACGGCACCAGGGAAGCCCAGGTGCTGGGCCCAGCCAGTTTGGAGTCTCTTTTAGTGCTCCTTGGATCAGGGAATGGACACACAATGGCTGATTGTCAGCGTGAGGCCAAAGGGAGCTGACACTTTCCCAGAGAAAAATGCCTTTGCTGTGTGTTTGGAAGGTTACGCAGCTGTAAGTCAGACACAGAAGGAGCTGAAACCCTGGAGGGATTATTGCCTCAAACACACATGTGCTGTGGAAGGAAGCTCTCCTGTGGACTGACATACCATTAACTCCTGCTGGTGGGAGCCCGTTCCTGTGCCTGGAAGTCCTTTACAGCCCCAAACTGCTGGTTGCTTGTCCTGCAGATAACTCTCGTCTCATCTCTGACCCAGTGACTTGGCCTGGCTTGTATTTATTTTCTCATTTTATAAGAAACAGGCTCTGAACTCGTTACTGGTGGGAACGCCGGCGCGGTGCAAGGCGCAGACCCACGCTGCACAGTGTCTAACGCTCCGGTGGGAGAACTGGGAAGATGTCCAACAGCCGGCTGTCTTCCTGGGAAAAAAAAAAAAAATCTCTGCTCTAACAAACACCCTCCCAATTGTGCCATCAGCTGGATCGAGAGGGAACTTCACTGCCCGAGGTGAACTCTCAAACGCACTTTAAGGACACCGAGCACTGGCCGGGCCCTGGCAGAGCCCAGTGATGGTGATGGGGCTCTCTGAAGGGCAGAAGGTCACAAGTTGGGGTCCTCTAAAGGCTGGTGAAGGTGCCAGGGAAGTCTGGAGGCCGGCAGGGCCCCTTGAGCATCCTGGGAAGGGCTGTGCTGGGGTGAGGGTGGTTGTGGGGCTCTGGTCTTGTTCTACCACCTCATCCTCATCGAGCCCAGGTCTGAAATAGAAGACCCACCACCTCGGGCTTCCCACAAAGAAGTGGCCAGGACTGAGTGGCGTTGGTGGCCCTCACCTTCCCTCGCTTGGGGAAACAACAGGGAAGTCAAGATGGGATCTGAGCAGAGGTGGGATGGGGCCTTTGAGCAACCTGGTCTGGTGGGGGATGTCCCTGCCCAGGGCAGGGGGTGGGACTGGATGAACTTTTAAGGTCCCTTCCAACCCAAACCAGTCTATAAGATATTGATGTCATCACAGGGCAAAAGAGACTGCACAGAACCATCCCAGACACCACAGGGGACAAAAAAAACCACACCAAGGCACAAAAAGGACCCCAGGAGGGGTTCTGAGGGAACAAGAGGGATCCCAAGGGAGCCACAGAGGCAAAACACTGCTGTGGGGCACACGGAAGGCCTCGCCAGGCCTTGTGAGGGGAGCAGGGAGGTCCTGAAGGGCCCAAAGGGACAAAAGGCCGCTCAGAGAAAAAGAAATAAACGAGGAATCTGAGAAAGCGAGAGGAATTCGAAGTAGGCCACGCCAAAGACTGCACTACCTGAGGCGGTGTAGGGTGTTGTGAGGCGGCCTGGTAGCCCGGGGCCACTCAGGAGGCCCACGGCCGGGCCCACCGCCCGCACCGCGCATGCGCGACCCCGCTGGCCCCACTCCCGGCCCCGCCGGCCGCACTGCGCATGCGCCACGCGGGCAGCGCCGACGCTGGTCCTAAGCAGCGCAGCGACACCCCGCGGCGCGCATGCGCAAGTGCCGACAGCGCGCCCTGGCGGCGGCGCAGCAACATACCACCAGGGGGCAGCACCGCGACCCGCAGAGCCCCCGGGCTGCGCCGCGGCCCTTCCGCCCCTCAGAGCCCCGGGGCTGGGCCGGGGTCCGCCGGCTGCTCTGCGCCCCCCCCCACCCAGGGAGCCCCGGGCTCCGCCGGTTGCCCCCTCTCAATCCACCAGGCTGCTCCCTCAGCCTGGGGACCCTCCTATAGCCACCGGGAACCTCTCCGACCTGGGAAGGGCTGCAGATCCCCTCAGCCTGGGGACCCCTCCACAGTGATCTGGGCCCCCCCCAGAGCCCCCGGCCTCTGTAACACACACCCCATCCCAGCTCACGGCCACCAGCTCCCGCTCCGACATGGCCGCAAACCCCACACAGCCCCCCCTGACGCTCGCCACTTCCCGGATGATAGCCCCGCCCCCTCCGCCGCTCATTGGTTCGACGGGCGAATCCTCGCTTGCTATTGGCTGTTTCTGCCGTCCGTCAGCGAGCTGTGCCCTCGCCAAGAGCCCGCCCGCCCGCGGAGACCTGCGAGGAGGTTCCGGAGGCGAGGGCGGGACCCCAGGAGGTCGCCCAGCCCTGAAGGCCCCTCTGGGGCCAGTGTGAGCTCTGGAGACCACTTCAGACCGCGGAGAAGGGCCACGGGGACCTTACAGGCCTGGGGTGTGGGGCTAGTGTGGGCCATGGCGGGGTCGGAGCCCTGTGTGCCCTCACCGGTGGCCAGGGCTGGCTTGGCCCCGTCGGGCCTCTCAGGGACCATCCCCAGGGGTGGCTTGGCTGCTTGGTGGAGAACATCACAAAGGCAGGACAGGGATCAGAGCCTCAAGCTGGTTTATTGCCTGTTTCTGGTGGGTCCCTCCACCACTGGTGGCTCCACGTTGCTGGGGGCACGGGGACAGAGGGTGGCTGGGGCACGTGGGGTCCCTCGGTGGGACAGGGGAGAGGAGCAGGGTGGGGAAGGGGAGGCTGGCCCTGCTCTGCCTGTCATGGCTCCGTCCAGGGCGTCCCCAAGGCCGGCAGGCTCCAGGCGCTGAACTCCCCGGAGTCCGTGAAGGCGGCCACCTGGAAGCGGTGGAGGGTCCCGGGTCGCAGTCCCGTCAGGGTGTGAAATGTCTGCTCATACGGCCCGAGCTGGGGGTACAAGCTGGGTTAGGGACACCCATGGGCTGGGGGGCAGGACACAGCCTCGCTCGGGAAGGCATCCCTCAGCTGTGCCTCAGTTTACCCCGTGCGGGAGGGTGGGGGATGCAGCCGGGGCGGCGGGCAGTACCATTTTGGTGACAGAGCTCTCCTGCTCCTGGACATAGCGGATGTGATACTTCAGTGGGAAGTACTCCGGGAAGGGCCAGGACCCTGGCGGGCTCCACTCCAGCAGCAGCTTCTTGGTCTCCCCGGGGATAGGTGAGACCCGCAGGTCCTCAGGGGGATCCGGCTTTACTAACGAAGCAGGGAAACAACGAAGGTGTGAGGTGCTGGCTGGGGGTTCTGGCACAGGGCCACACCATGACCACCGGCCCCATTGAATGAGCTGCAGAGGTCATAGAATCATTTGGGTGGGAAGGGACCTTTAAAGGCCACCTACTCCAACAGGAGCAGGGCCACCTCCCACCACACCAGGTTGCTCCAAGCCCCCTCCAACTTGGCCTTGAACCCCTCCAGGGATGGGGC